>JAXQQM020064601.1:0-595465 GCA_034641835.2 Pinus albicaulis
CTACATTTACTGGTGTATAAAAAAAATTTCTTTTACTTTACCAGATCTGTAATAAATAGTTACTTTCTAATTATCACTTAACCATAATCTCCTTCTTAATATAAAACTTATAAATAATCTGTACTAAAAACTTGTATTCGCTTATCGCTGACATGGATTATTAAATTCAACACGAATTGATTTCAATAGACTAATGATATAAGTCTCATCTCCTTTGATAATTGGGGTTATATCTACGGCATAAGATAATGTGACTATACTGCCGAGTAGTCAACTCATGCAAGAAGTAAATGAATACATAAACTGAGTATGGAATTTATTATCGCCTGTCATCGGACTTCACTTAAATCTGAGACTTGATTTTCGTTGATCCTTCACCCTTAAATGCCTAGTCCCATGAGGCTGCAGATGTCGCCACCTGTAGCGCTTCTCGGCTTCCAACGCTGGCTTTTCGACTTCTCTGCCCCGGATGTACAGGCGGGTTAATTTCCGCTGCCAAGTGTAATCATGGGCTCGGTATTTGCGAGGGTAACGTTCGCGGGAAGGAAAGAAAACACAGGTTCATTGTGCTAGTCTTGCTTTTCGCTATCACAGACATGGTTTTCTTCTGCTAACAGGCCAAGGTATGCTGATTTGTTTTGCGTTCCTGCTCCTTTCTGAAAGATTTAAACCGTGCTTTTCGGTCCAATGACGATTATCTAAAATGCTTGCTGGGTTTGCTTTTTCCTTCAACAATGAAGTCTTCGGAAAACTAGTTGGCCCTTCGTCAGAGAAACCCCAGGAAGCTGAGGCTAAGCCTTTCCAGACTTCGCCTGCGGACCAAGAAACTACACTTATCTTCAAGACGCTACTAGGTAAGAATTCGGGCTTCCGCTTAGAGTTTTCTTTCAAGGCTCAGTTTAATGAACATTCCAAGTTTATTGTTACGTGGTTTAATACCTTGCTCTCCTCCGCGCTTATACGCAGGATTTTTCAACACGGCCATGACAAATGCTTACAGGTAATTTACCACCTTCCGGGTTTAAAGTTCTCTAACAATTTCAGTAGAAAAGTTATAACACATTTTCGAGACACTAATGTCCTGTTATTGATGAAATGTGCAGGTGGGTTAAAACTTATAGTCTCTTCCTCAGGCTGCTCCATCAAAACGATTTTCTAATCCACATCCAATTCCTAATGCAGGAGCCAGGTCAGTAGAACTTTAAAGACCGTGCAGCATGGTTTAGAATAGGCCTATTGCAAATGGTTAAATGCAATTCCTATCCGGTGTTCACGCCGAGAAGTTATTTAGCTCGTCGAGCTTAGGACGAACTATGCATAGTTTCCTTAAGCGTCACTTACAGCTTGTCCCTAAGGGTTTTGAACACTAGACAGCTAGCAAGAACTATTTTATTTCGTTTCGGTTGTAATACATTAAGACTGGGTTGTTCTGTTATTTCGACTTATTGTAATTAAGTCTCCAGACGAGCATTTTACTCTTCATTTTGTCCCTAAATTACATAAATTCGGATGCATGCTGTGTAGTTATATTTTCTATGAGTTCTGTTTGCCTGAAATCTGAGATATCTTCTGTTTCTTTTCTGTTCTGCAAAAGGGTTTGAAGAGTAATGTGTAAGAATCTCTTTTATGGTAAGACATATATCTATGTATGCGATTCTTTTGAAGATTTCTTTGGTGAAAGCGATTAAATACGCAATCTTCTTTCTGATTCGTTAAGATGTTGGGAACAAACTATATTGACCTTGTCAATGTTGAAGTCAAACTGGTCTTAACAGTTCTTGTGCAGAATCGCCCAAGCAAGGACCAAGTATAGAATTTCATTTTCACTTACGAGCGGAAAGGAGTTTTGTGGGTTCCGATTCGGAGAGTTCCTTCTCGAAAACCCTTCCTCGGTTTTCTATACGTAAATATTGTTCTTAAGGAATAAACATCAACATGCTTATGAACAGGTTACATGCAAGCATTTGGTGACTAATATTCTTGTAATTAATCTAGTTTGTTACTAATTTTGGTTAATTCTTTGGTATCGTTTATATTTCACGTATAATTTCTATAATCTCGGTAACCTTGCCCTCTAACGGTTTCTCGGGTTCTTCGTCAGATAATAAATATGTACGAAATCTTAAACCCTATTATTACAGGTAGACAAAATAAATAACTTTCAAGAGCAACTTTAACTACTGTTTACTGTTCTATTTCTCTTTTCTTAAAGAAACATAAACTGGTTCTAAATAGTACTTTCGCACTTCTCCGTAACAACAAATAAAACCTCAATCTTTACACGATTAACACTCCTATTCATAAAAAGGTGAACTTTAACAATTCTTCCAATTTAGACAGTTAATAATCCGCCTATCTTTTCTTGCACTGTTGCACATAAAACCTTTTCCATCTACTAAACCTACTACAATGACATTTGTTTCATTTTTCTTTAACAATACATCAACTCTAAACAATCTTGGCAGTCAAGAAGTAAACAATCAATATGTATACTTATCTGAACTGGAATAAATTCCTTCCTTTAAACTGTGGTCCTCCCAACCATCAAGTGAGGCGATGACGTCCTCTCCTTGCCCCCGAGCTCCAGAATATAGGATAGTGCCGTGGAGAAAAAAGTGGTTAGCTTCCTTCTTCTGTGACCTCAGGATAATTAATCCAGTCAACAGACAGAGAAATTCCTGCTCAGAAGGGTTGTAGAAGTCATTTCAACTGGTCCACTCACCAGCTCTAGAAACACTTCACCCTCTCCTAGCACATCACAGAACCCCTACCCTCCTTCCGGAATTCCTTTAATCCCAGAGGGTAGGTAACTGCTTTTTCCCTCAACTGTTTTTCTCCAACCACTTCCTATTTCTAGAAACTTCATCCACAGTCTAAGAAGGTTACCTTTTAAAAAAAAAAACTTAATTACCCAATAATACTTTATGTCATGAATATCTTTTTACATCCAACATTCCTTGTCCTGAATAAAATAAAACACAACAAAAGAAACTAATTAAATTAACAGTCTTTAACCAACAATGACTAATTGTCTCTTAATGAGGGTATCACAGCTTCCCCCCCTGGAAGCAACACCGTCCTCGGTGTTTTCAGCCCATCTCCGAAAAGAGTTCAGGGTATGCTTCCTGCATAAATTTTTCTTCCTCCCAGGTAGCTTCGTCTGGTCCAAAGTGCTTCCACTGCACTTTCACCTGAACGACTACTCTTTTGCGGAGTTCGATTTCCCTCCGATCAAGTATGCGTAGAGGCTCTACCAGGAATTCTCCGTCCGGTTCTACCTGAAAGACACAAAAAAAATTTCTAATCAGAACATTAGAGATGTTCAACCCACAACTAGGATTATTTTATCCTTCTTCCTACCTGAATATTCTGCCAATGAATTACATGCTTCTCATCATGTATGTATCGCTTCAACAAGGATACGTGAAACACGTTGTGTACCCGAATGTGACTGGGCAATGCCAACCTGTAGGCCACTGGTCCGATTCTTTCCAATATCTGGAAAGGGCCACAGTACCGAGGAGCCAACTTAGCACAAGAGGTCCACCTTATAGTGCTTCTTTTTGGCTTAATTCGAACATATACGTGGTCTCCTACTCCGAATTCTCGGTAGGATCTCTTCCGTTCTGCATAAACTTTTTGCCTATCCTGCGCGGCTTTCAAATTCTGCCTTATTCGTTTTACCTCTGCCTCCATTTCAGCCAACATTTCAGGTCCCAATAATAGTTTGTTTCGGGGCTGCTCCAGTTTATAGGTGTGCGACATTTCCTACCATATAACGCCTCAAAGGGGCTCATTTTTAGGGATTCTTGATACCCATTGTTGTATGCAAATTCTACCAGGTGCAAGTAGTCTTCCCACTTAGTGGGTTTTTGCATTACATACATTCGCAGCATGTCTTCTAGAATCTGATTTACGCGCTCCGTCTGCCCATCTGTTTGAGGATGGTATGCAGTACTAAAGTGTATCTGGGTTCCTAGTCCAGAAAATAAAGTTTTCCAGAAAGCAGATGTAAACTTAACATCTCGGTCTGAAATCACAGTCTTGGGTATGCCATGCAACCTAAAAATCTCCTTCATAAAAATATCTGCAATTTGTACCGTTTTATAGGTATATTGCACAGGAATAAAATGAGCAGACTTGCTTAGTATGTCCACCACTACCATAATAGAATCATTCTGCTTCCATGTTCGCGGTAATCCTGTGATAAAATCTAAGGAGATAACCTCCCACTTCCATTCAGGAATGGGTATAGGCTGCAATAACCCAACAGGATGTTTATGCTCAGCTTTAACCTGCTGACACTCTAAGCACTTGCTTATATATTCGGCAATGTCCTTACGCATTCCTGGCCAATAGTACACTTTCCTTACTGCTGTAAGCATCTTTTGATATCCCAGATGACCAGCGTAATTACTGCGATGAAATTCATTCAGGATTAATTCTTTAAGACTAGCGCGGTTAGGTACAAAGATCTTTCCGCGAAAGGTCAGAGCCTGATCTTCATTTTCTCCAAACTCTGTTGTCTTACTATGCTGTTTATCATTTTTCATCTGCTGCCACAGAAACTTGTATTCTGGGTCTTTTTGAGCTTCTTCCTTCAACTGCTCCAGCAATTGGCTTTCCAACTGATTAAAATATAAAGCAAACAGACTGTGCACTTTCCAACTTAAACTATCCGCAACTCTATTTTCTTTTCCTTTGACATGCTGAATGTCCATGTCGAATTCGCTCAGAAATGCATTCCATCTCGCCTGTCTAGAGTTTAAATCTGCTTGCTTGAAATAGCTAGTCAAGCTACTATGATCTGTTTTCAGCACAAATCTTTTACCTAGAAGATAATGCCTCCACACTCGGAGGGCGTGAACTACCGCTATAAGTTCCAAATCATAAGTAGAATATTTCTGCTCATAGTCCTTAAGTTTTCTTGACTCGTAAGCTATTACTTTTCCTTCTTGAGTTAGTACAGCTCCAACTCCTTCTTTACAAGCATCCGTACAGACTTCATAGTCTTTTTCTGGGTCTGCTACCTTCAGTACTGGAGCTGTAGTTAGGAGTTGTTTTAATTTTTCAAAGCTGTCTTGGCATTCTTTTGACCATCTAAAAAGCTTGCCCTTCCTCTGCAACGAGGTGATGGGAAAGGCAATTTTGGAGAATCCTGCTATGAATCTTCTGTAATACCCGGCTAGGCCCATGAATGATCTAATATCCGCCACATTCCGAGGAACCTTCCATTCCATAATGGCTTTGATCTTTTCGGGATCAATAGCTATCCCTTCAGCTGTTATGACATGTCCCAAGTACTAGATCTCTGTTTTAAAGAAATCGCACTTGCTGAATTTAACATAGAGCTGATGCCTCCGTAGCGTTTCCAACACAAGACGCAAATGCTCCTTATGCTCTGCTTCATCCTTGGAGTACACCAAAATATCATGAATAAAGATGAGTACAAAATTATCTAGAAATTAATGAAACACACCATTCATTAGCCTCATAAAAGTTGTTGGCGCATTTGTTAAACCAAAGGGCAACACAACAAACTCATAATGTCCATATCGGGTGCGGAAAGTTGTTTTGCAGATATCTTCATCTTTAATCCGAACTTGATGATATCCGGATCTTAAGTCAATCTTGGAAAATACCTTAGCCCCTCTCACCTGGTCAAACAAATCGTCAATTCTTGGTAAAGGGTACTTGTTCTTGACAGTTAGCTTATTAAGCTGTCTGTAGTCCATACTCATGCGCATTGTCCCATCTTTCTTTTTAACGAAAAGGACTGGTGCGCCCCAAGGAGACACACTTGGACGGATGTAGCCCTTGTCTAGCAACTCTTGTAACTGTATTTTTAATTATGTTAACTCCGGCACACTCATCCGGTATGGGGCTCTTGATACTGGTGAGGCACCTGGCAGCAACTCAATAGTGAAATCAATATCCCTTTTGGGTGGTAGACCAGGAATTTCTTCTGGAAATACATCTAGAAACTCCTGCACCACAGGAATATTTTCCAGCATTGGGGCCTTCTCCTTAGAGTCGATGTATCCTACCTGAATATTATACAACTGGCACCCTTTTCTAATACACTTACTCAGCTGAGATGCTGTTATTGGTCGTAATTGTACAGGCTTTTTAACCCCTTGAACCGTTTTCCGTGTACCATCCTGTTTTTTAAATGTGATGGTCTTCTCCTTACAGTCTACCACTGTCCAATGTTTTTCCAGCCAATCCATACCTAACAGCACATCGTACGATCCTAATGGTAAAATATCTAGATCAACTTCTATTTGCTGTTCTGACACTTCCAGCACACAGTTAGAAACTTTTGTTGTTACCTTACGTTTCGCCCCAGTGGCTAATTGTACCAGCCATGAGTTCCTAAACTTTTGTTCTTTTAATTTACATAATTCTACCAACTTAGGACTGATATAACTCAAACTTGCTCCAGGATCAACCAGAATTGAAACAAGTTTAGTTAGTAGTGTACCTTCAAGTTCAATCATCGTAGGCTGGAAATCGGCCTGCCGATCTTCTAGCGCTGCATTTATACGATGTACGCTTCGTGCCACATCTCCAACCGTAGATGCTTCCTGCAGATTTCCCACAGTTTCACTTTTGTTCCGTTTGGGACAGTTTTTATAATAATGAGCTTCCCCACATCCCCAACATTGTAAGGGAGGCCTAGAATTCTATCCAAGCTCAGGTTTACTTGATGCTTTTGTGGGCTTCTCCTCAGCTGGCCACTTGATTCTTTGGTGGTTCCTCCCAAAATGTTTGCCGATTGTATTTCGTGCTGCATTCCTGAAGCTGCTGTTTTTACTGTTTTTAAAAGTAGAGCTACTTTTCTGTCCTTTCTTCGGCTGCTAGCCCTTTCCCACATCATTCTTATTCTTATTTTGCTGGTAACACAACCGAGCTTTCCGGATAGCCTCATCCATAGTCCGGGGGTTAACGAATTCTATTCGTTCTCTCATTTGAGCAGGTAGACTGCTTAAAAACCTCTGTACCTTGGCCTTTTCTTCTCGAAGATAAGGTACATATCGCAGCAGCGAAGTGAACTTTGTCACAAAGTCATCTATCGTCATTTGTCCCAGCCAAAGATCATGAAACTCTGCTTTGTCATCATAAAATCTTTCTGTCAGGTATTTGTCCTTAAAATACTGCTGGAACAGTTCCCAGGTTATGTCGCGTTCATCAATGATGCGCACATTCTTCACTTCTTCCCACCACAAGGTGGTTTTTTCCCGTAATTGATATATGGCCAGTCGGGCCTTCAAATTGCTCCTGTACTCATAGACCTGGAAATATTTGTTTAGATTAATTAACCAGGCTTCAGCTACCTCCTCAGCCTCACCATCAAATGTTGGTGGTTTAATCTTACGAAATTCTCCCTGCAGTTCCATCTTTTGCCTTTTTGAATCTTGTTGGCCAGACAAATTGCCCGACTCTGCCTCATTATAATTCCGATTTTTACTCCTCTGGGAGGGGCTCCTTTGTCCTCAGCATTATTCTGAGTCTGCTGGTCCTCTTGCTCTGTTGTTTCTTCTTTTTCAGCACTGGGGTGCTTCATCTCCTGATTTTGCCTATCTGACAAACTCTTCAGGATCATCTCTTGATCCTGCAGTAACCTCTCATTGTCCCTTCGAACTCGTAACATTTCCTCTTGAAGTTGTTGTACCGTACTTAACAGGAATGTGGTTTGCTGTTGTTGTTCTTCAAGTAATCGACTAGTCTTTTGATGCTGCTCAACCATCAACTGTACCCACATTTCTGGGTTCAAAACTGTGGGAGTTTGAGTCCTCTCTAGTTGCGATTGGTTTGCCATTGCTTTTGCTCCCTTTTGTGCACTAATCACAAGCACACTGTTAGTAGACCCTTAAGATCCCAGTGTAGCAACCCTGCTCTGATACCACTTGTCACAAACACACACTACATTTACTGGTATATAAAAAAAAATTCTTTTACTTTACCAGATCTGTAATAGATAGTTACTTTCTAATTATCACTTAACCATAATCTCCTTCTTAAAAAAATATCACTTATAAATAATCTGTACTAAAAACTTGTATTCGCTTATCGCTGACATGGATTATTAATTTCAACACGAATTGATTTCAATAGACTAATGTTATAAGTCTCATCTCCTTTGATAATTGGGGTAATATCTACGGCATAAGATAATGTGACTATACTGCCGAGTAGCCAACTCATGCAAGAAGTAAATGAATACATAAACTAAGGAGTATGGAATTTATTGCCGCCTGTCGTCGGACTTCACTTAAATCTGAGACTTGATTTTCGTTGATCCTTCACCCTTAAATGCCCAGTCCCATGAGGCTGCAGATGTCGCCACCTGTAGCGCTTCTCGGCTTCCAAGGCTGGCTTTTCGACTTCTCTGCCCCGGATGTACAGGCGGGTTAATTTCCGCTGCCAAGTGTAATCATGGGCTCGGTATTTGCGAGGGTAACGTTCGCGGGAAGGAAAGAAAACACAGGTTCATTGTGCTAGTCTTGCTTTTCGCTATTGCAGTCATGGTTTCCTTCTGCTAACAGGCCGAGGTATGCTGATTTGCTTTGCGTTCCTGCTCCTTTCTGAAAGATTCAAACCGTGTTTTTCGGTCCGAAGACGATTATCTAAAATGCTTGCTGGGTTGCTTCTTCCTTCAGCAATGAAGTCTTCGGAAGACCAGTTGGCCCTTCATCAGAGAAACCCCAGGAAGCCGAGGCTAAGCCTTTCCAGACTCCGCCTGCAGACCAAGCAACTACGCTTATCTTCAAGGCGCTACCAGGTAAGAATTCGGGCTTCCGCTTAGAGTTTTCTTTCAAGGCCCAATTTAATGAACATTCCAGGCTTATTGTTACGTGGTTTAATACCTTGCTCTCCTCTGCGCTTATACGCAGGATTTTTCAACATGGCCATGACAAATGCTTACAGGTAATTTACCACCTTCCGGGTTTAAAGTTCTCTAACAATTTCAGTAGAAAATTTATAACACATTTTCGAGACACTAATGTCCTGTTATTGATGAAATGTGCAGGTGGGTTAAAACTTATAGTCTCTTCCTCAGGCTGCTCCATCAAAACGATTTTCTAATCCACATCCAATTCCTAATGCAGGAGCCAGGTCAGTAGAACTTTAAAGACTGTGCGGCATGGTTTAGAATAGGCCTGTTGCAAATGGTTAAATGCAATTCCTATCCGGTGTTCACGCCGAGAAGTTATTTAGCTCGTCGAGCTTAGGACGAACTATGCATAGTTTCCTTAAGCGTCACTTACAGCTTGTCCCTAAGGGTTTTGAACACCAGACTGCTAGCAAGAACTATTTTATTTCGTTTCGGTTGTAATGCATTAAGACTGGGTTGTTCTGTTATTTCGACTCATTGTAATTAAGTCTCCAGACGAGAATTTTTACTCTTCATTTTGTCCCTAAATTACATAAATTCGGATGCATGCTGTGTAGTTACATTTTTCTATGAGTTCTGTTTGCCTGAAATCTGAGATATCTTCCGTTTCTTTTCTGTTCTGCAAAAGGGTTTGAAGAGTAATGTGTAAGAATCTCTTTTATGGTAATACATATATCTATGTATGCGATTCTATTGAAGATTTCTTTGAGTGAAGGCAGTTCTGTCTGCAATCTTGTTTTACAGTTTCGTTAAGATGTTAGGAACACAACTATATTGACTATTGTTAATGTTGGAAGTCACGGCTAGGTTTTCTTTAAGTTCACTGGCACCGGTCTGCCAAAACAAGGACCGAGTATAGAATTTCATTTCACTTACAGGGGCGGAAGGAGTTTCTTGAACCGTTCCAGTTGTGGAAGTTCCTTCTCGAAAACCCTTCCTCAGTTTTTCTATGTCTGTAAATATTGTTCTTAAGGAATGACGTCTAACATGCTTATGAACAGTTGCATGCAAACGCTGGTGCCTAATATTCTTGTAATTAATACAGTTTGTTCTGTTTTGGTTAATTACTATTATCGTTTATATGCCCTGTATAATTTCTATAATATCAGTAACCCTTGCCCTCTAACAGTTTCTCAGGGTTCTTCGTCAGATAATAAATATGTACGAAATCTTAAACCCTATTATTACAGGTAGACAAAATAAATAACTTTCAAGAGCAACTTTAACTACTGTTTACTATTCTATTTCTCTTTTCTTAAAGAAACATAAACTGGTTCTAAATAGTACTTTCGCACTTCTCCGTAACAACAAATAAAACCTCAATCTTTACACGATTAACACTCCTATTCATAAAAAGGTAAACTTTAACAATTCTTCCAATTTAGACAGTTAATAATCCGCCTATCTTTTCTTGCACTGTTGCACATAAAACCTTTTCCATCTACTAAACCTACTACAATGACATTTGTTTCGCTTTTCTTTAACAGTACATCAAATGTAAACAATCTTGGCAGTCAAGAAGTAAACAGTCAATCTGTATACTTATCTGAACTTGAATAAATTCCTTCCTTTAAACTGTGGTCCTCCCAACCATCAAGTGAGGCGATGACGTCCTCTCCTTGCCCCCGAGCTCCAGAATATAGGATAGTGCCGCAGAGAAAATAGTGGTTAGCTTCCTTCTTCTGTGACCTCAGGATAATTAATCCAGTCAACAGATAGAGAAATTATTGCTCAGAAGGGTTGTAGAAGTCATTTCAACTGGTCCACTCACCAGCTCTAGAAACACTTCACCCTCTCCTAGCACATCACAGAACCCCTACCCTCCTTTCGGAATTCCTTTAATCCCAGAGGGTAGGTAACTGCTTTTCCCTCAACTGTTTTTCTCCAACCACTTCCTATTTCTAGAAACTTCATCCACAGTCTAAGAAGGTTACCTTTTCTTTAAAAAAAACTTAATAACCAAATAATACTTTATGTCATGAATATCTTTTTACATCCAACATTCCTTGTCCTGAATAAAATAAAACACAACAAAAGCAACTAATTAAATTAACAGTCTTTAACCAACAATGACTAATTGTCTCTTAATGAGGGTGTCACATTAGTTTAAGTCTATATTATTGGCGATAAATCTATGTACATTGTTTTGATTATTGTTGTGAATGAAATAATATCAATGGTAATAACATTATTCACTTTTTTATATTGGATGTATATGTGATGGTCATCAACTCATTAATAATCTATACGGAATCATGTTGGTTATTTTTGAAGTTTGTGTTAAATTTGATTTTTTAAAATTATTTAAATTTAGAAGAATTGTTTGTGTTTTAATTTATTTTTTAAATAAAATTCATCATAGTAAGAGTGAAATCAATATGGGATATGGAAAAAATTAATTTTCATGATCATATGAGGGAATAACATATATATATATTTAAAATTTATCTTTACCATTTAAAAAATTATTCAATTTTTTAAAAATCCTTCACATCTACCACAATATATATATACATACATATATATATATATATATATGTATATATATATATATGCTTTATATATATATATATATATATATATATATATATATATATATATATATATATATATATATATATATATTTATTTATTTATTTATTTTCTATGTGGCATTAATAGAAAATCAAGTTCAGTGCAATGAATATTTGTGCAATAGACCACAAAAGAGGAAAGCTTAGTCTCATGCAATGTATCACAAAAATAAAAATTATGTAATGTGTCACACTTAAGAAAACTTTGATTTGATGTGATATGTCACATGAAAATAAATTTTAAGTGAGATTTAGTGTGTGATTTAGTGTGTAGAGATTTAGTGTGTCACCTAGAAATAAATTTCAAATTGATATAATATGTTATAGGGAAAAGAACTTTAGATATGACTAATGAAATCAAAGGGATTCACACAAGATTGAAACTTATAGAACCTAACTTTGTTTAAGTGTGATATACATAATAAGGATTTTACATCACATAAAAATTTGAAAGCAGGGTCATCTCACACCAAATTCTTTTTCAAAATGTGTCATATAGAAGGTTTCTCAACATAGCAACAAGTTGCATCAAATATTTTATTTCTAGTGAAATACAATTGAGAATGTCATAAATTTTTCTGTTGTAAATAAAGAATTCAGATTTTATATAATGAATGTCATAAAATTTTCAGTTGTAAATAAAGAATTTAGATTTTCTATAATAATGTTTGAATGTTATTTAATTTTTGAATCCATAAGAGAATCCATCTTTGGGGCAATGCTCAAACTAAAAAGAAAGCAAAAAAGATGTATATGTGCAAAAAGATAAAATAGTGAGAATGGTATATAAAAATATTGAAACCAAAACATATGAAAACCATAATGTAACCATATTTAATTAATTAAAAAATATAATCCTAAAGCTGAAAAATAGAAAAATATATAAATATAAATAACCTAAATACTATTAATAATGTAAATAATATTATTATTTTTATCATATATAATTTAACGATTATTAATAATGTTTAATAATAATGTATTAAATTTAACTATTACTAATAATGTTTAATAATAATGATATTATTATTAACAAAATTAATAGTTACAACAGAAGAGATATTTATATTTTTTTGTTGAATCTAGCAGTTTATTTTACATTATTTTAGTGTAGTATTGCAATTAAGTGGTAAGAAAGTATGTAATTCTAAAACTTTGCAAAAATATATCAATGTATTTATCTCAAATAAAATATTTGAATATCAATCATATATGTATATGATATATGTAATTTATATATATGTAATTTTTTTAATATAAAGTATGAAAATAATACATGATATACATGTAAATGTATATATATAAACTAGCATAAATAAGTTTTTTTTTGAGGTACCAACCTTGTTTGGAGTTTTACATTAAAAGGAAATATTTTAAAAAAGCTAATCTCTTTTTATACTAAAAAAACCTGGAATTAAAATGAATTTACATAAATTTCATGTAATTCTTAACCAATAAGATGAGATAACAATGAAAAAAAACGAATAAAGGGAATAAAAAAATAAATCTAATGCAAAATAACAGGCAAACGGAACAGTAATTGTTAAGAATGCCGCTGCCTGATAAATATATTAGGTTTGAAGAGAGTAAAAAAGACCGATAAAAACTGAAACTCAGTGAGCTCGAAGGACAACATCGATATCAAGTAATGGGATGGATTGAATATGTAAACTGAATTAAACTATTGTTGAACAAAATATTTTCATATTATTTAGCCAATTAAACCAAAATTTTGAAACCATGAATACAAATGCACATATAATGAATATGTTTAATAAAAATATTGATAAAATAAAATGAATTGTGGGAACCTCTGTTTTACTTATTAGATTTTTAAACTTTTTAAAATATAAGTTGACTCCATGGATCCAACTGAAGACAAATCTCCTATGTACTAGATGGTATATCAAAATTTAACGCATTCTACATAAACGTAAATAACACATTTCCTATTAGAAAATAACATATATATCAAAATTTAACTCATCCTACATATATTTAAATGACCTATTTCCCTTCCAAGCAGCAAAGATAGGCAGAAGGGCAGAAATCTAGAAGAGCAACCAGATATAATACCACGGAAGGTATTGAACATAACAGCTGAAACTAAAAGATTTGAAACCATAAGCACCTATTGTTTCGAGTTCTGACTTGAAGAAACTAACCAAGCTGCGTATGTATAGTACGTCTGTATGGCAGTCATGGCCATCACTAGTAACGCACAGAGCGGAGCGATAAACTTCCAGCTGGAAAAATAGTCAATAAGTCCCCAGATCGTCTTGAATCCCCAAATCATTCTTTTTATTTCGTTCTTGTAATATAGTTTCCTATAATTTTTCGCGAGCACTTCCTCAAGTGCCCCAATGAGCTTGACATCTGAAACGTTGATGACGGCACCTGTGAAAGAAGGCTGGCTCAAGCTGTTCCACATCCTGAAAATACTTTCATCGGTGAAAGGGCTATATTCTCGGTAAATGATACCCCGATCCTTCAGTAGGCTAACGTCATCGGCCGACTGGATGAGGCAACCCATCAAGGTAACGTAACGCGTCACGGACTTTGGACGGAGGGCGTCGTTGAATTCCATTGCAACCATGTTTCTCAGGAACACTTCACTGCTTGAGTCCGATACAGCGATCGCCGGAAGGTAGAGCGTGTCCGTGCATTTTTCCACTCGGATCTTATCGGCCACGCTCGAGAACGATTTCAACTCAATCCCACCTCTTTCCAACTGCCCCGCGCTGATTCCCTTCAGAATCTGGTGTTCAATGTTTGGATTTGGAGTGAGAAAACGACGACAGAGCCTCATAATAAGATTTTTGTATAATTCCTTCAAGATTCCCCATAGAGTCCGATTTGGCTTCCGGTACTCACCACCAGCATGCATCTCCAGAAATGGAGAAACGAATGAGTGCATACAACCCAGCAAATGTGGTTCATCATCAATCTCATTCATTTGTTTATGCTCAGATTCACCGATCTCCGGTACCCGGAAAGGAGAGAACTTCTTGCACATCTTCTGCAACAATAAATTGAAATATTTATGGCCTTTATCAATTATTAGGGTTTCTTGATGGCCTTGATCAGTTATTAGGTTTTCTTGATGGCCTTTATCAATTAGTAGGGTTTCTTTTACTTTCTGAAAAACTCCTCTAAGGACATAGAGTGGGATCTGATTCTCCAGCTTCATAATATCGCACATGACAGACAATAGAAGCGTAGTACATAATCTGACAACGTCGGCGTCTAAGCTGGGACTGCTGTCACTACTAGCTCCCGTGGAGTGTGACACATCATGAAATCCTAAAAGGGTAAATAAGAAACGTAACAAAAACGATGAATCTACAGCCATCATGAGAGCGAAGTTTTTAGAATACTGGTCTTCTGTATTAGTACTAATTGGCCAGCCATAGAAGCAAGCAATCTCAGGCAGCGTCTGTTCTATCATTTCAACTAGGTTGTAGAAGCTCTTACCACAATTACGCAGTTTCTTCGCGAGTTTGGCCGCGCAGTTGCCTTTGTATGCTTCTGCTTTTGAAATCCTACCCGTCATAGAAGAGGAGTCAATAAAAATTTTCTCCTGCTTCCAATGCTGGAGAGGACCGAAGGAAAGATAGTGAGGGATATATGCCTCTGGTTTCTCGTCTAGCAGAAACTTCGCCACGCGCAGAGACCCACACGCGTTTGGCAGGGAATTATCGTCATCTGTATCAAGCATCTCTTTAATTTGCAGAACCCACTCTTTCCGAAATACTGGAGACTCCGCCATGAGTCTATTGATCACAATCTAATCTAGCGTTCCTCGACCTCTCGAGATTAAATGGGTAATGTTAACTAAGTCAACTTAAACTCTTATGCTTAACCTCTCAACTTATGGATAACCTCTCCTCTCATATTCCTGTAGATAAAAACGTTTGGATCTCATCTTGATTTTTCACCCAACAAGGCAGTGGGAGTTGGATTGATGATCATTTTCACCCAACAAGGCGGAGGGAGTTGGATTGGTCGTTGTGTTTCTTATAATTTATTTTATTTTTTAAATTATATGAATGTATCCATTTTAAATAAAATATTTGAGTATCAATACTAACTAATATATTTGATAGTTATTAATTTTTATACGTATAAAACTATTGATTTTTAACTAATATATAATTGATTGTTATTGATTTTTAAACGTATAAAACTACTGATTTTTATATTTGTATAAAATTGGAACAACTTGATTCTTGATTTTATTTTGGTATATAATATTATTTTTTAATGCGAATATATTTATTTTAATTTTGAAAATGTATTAATTATCTACTTTAAATAAAATATTTAATATTAATATTAATTAATATATTTAAATATTACTAGATTTTTGGCTTCTGTGATCCATCAATAAATTAGGAAGAAATTTTTCGGTAAAAATCACATTATCATGAACAAAGTCGACGCGTTTCGAACCAACCAGTGTGGTTCATCATCACCTAGTCCTGATGATGAACCACACTGGTTGGTTCGAAACGCGTCGACTTTGTTCATGATAATGTGATTTTTACCGAAAGATTTCTTCCTAATTTATTTAAATATTATTTATTTTATTTTTGAAAATGTATTTATTATCTATTTTAAATAAAATATTTGAATATTAATATTAATTAATATATTTAAATATTAATTTTTGTATTTGTATAAAAGTACCGTCGAGTCATTTTAATTTAGGTATATAATAATATTCGTTAGTGTGAATAAAATGTATAATTATATTAATTTCAACATATATAAAATATGATATATAAAATATTATAAAATATTAATTTTAAGTAATATTTTTGAATATTGATTTTTATATATAAAAGAAATTAGTTTAGATTAGTTTTATATACATATATTTGTTTAATTTTTGTATTTTAATTATGTTGATATGCTTTTTTTTATTGGAATTGGTCACTTTAATAATTTTCTTAATTATCTTTTAGATTGAAAGATGTTAGTATATTCTCGTAGTGGCCACTCTATTATCTAAATGGGTTTTTACTAGAGGTGGCTCCTTATGTGTTACTAATTCAGTCATGATTTCATGATTAAGTGGTTTCATTTCTAATTGTTGAATGGTTATTATCTTTTAGTGGTTGCATAGGTGATCTCATGGATCACTAAATTATGGTGCATGTTCAAAGAAGTTGAACCATGACTCCTTAGATTGTTAAAAACTATGCAAAGTAAATCAGTGAATTATAATTATATATTACATAATCATGTGTTTTATCATTTCTCTTAAAACCTTGTAATGATAATTATAAGGGATTGTAATGGTTTCTTCTAGTGTTCTGTTCCTTTTTCTTTAATTCCCTATTTTTCTTATTTTTGTGTTTTCTTTAATTTTTTATTTATCTTATTTTGGTGTTTCCTTGTGTCACATCTAAACTAAAAATTACCAATACAAACTTACCATAAATAAAAAAAATTATCCATGGTATTAAAATCTTCACATACCATAACAAATATCAAATTATTATAAATATCACAGTTTGAAACTAACATAGCATGTAAATTCCATGAGACTAAAATACAATCTTAGTTTGATTAACTATGAGCAGAGTTATCATTAAACATATATTGAGCGATATGTTATGTAACACATGGTTTAAATGTCCACGAAAAACATATAATAAAACCCACTCTACAATGGTATGTCAGAATTTAATGATGGGAGAATTGGGATCATAGGAGATCCGCCGAGGAGATCTCCTCGATTCCCAACATTGACATTTCTTAAATTCTTATCACATATAAGGAATTACCATCGGCCAAATGGCTTCCGGCTCCACGCGCTGGGTACAGGTGTCAGCTTAGAGTTTTACTGTTGTACATGTGGTTAATGGCGGGAACGGATAAGCAATCAACCCATTCATTCTTGGTATAGTGAGGAAAGGTTCATCGGAAAGCTCAGTTTCATTTTATGGATGCTCCGCCTTCTGTTGCTCGGATCCATGGCACGCGCATAGCTTGGCGTTTCTTCGGTTTATCCGACCTTCCAGGCTTTAGGTGAGCTTAACTCGGACCTGCTCCAGATGACTTCCAGTTACGCCTCTATATGTAACCCTCAGTTTCCTCTTTTGTTCGGCTCATGCATGTCTCTGCGTAATGGTTATTCTTCTTTTCTAACACAGAGATTGTTTTTGGGTTCTCTCGCAGGCTTCTCACTTCCAGGTTCGATGCTTCTACCCGGTGATTTACACCAGCTCCACCCCGCCACGGGGTTTCACCGGGTGAGTCCTTCGCTTCACAACTTCCAAGCTGTTTAATGGTGATAACATCTTTTGGTTTTCAGGAATAAACGTTCTAACTCTCCTGTCGTATCTTGCAGTCGGGGTCTGTTCGGCAAGTAGAATCCCGCCCATCAGGTGAGTTGGTTTACCCGCCTCGCTTGTCAGCTAGACTACTGCCCTTTGCGGTTTATTTAACAAATGTCCTTCTCGTTTGCCTTGCAGAGCAGGTGGGAGAATCCTTCGTTGAGCCTTTCTATATGTTTGTCGGTTTCGCCGTTTGCTTGGCCGTCGGAGAGACTAAGAAACGCTTCTTTTTCACAGGTACCCCGCCAATCTTCCGAGCATGAAGCTAAGGCTTGGTCGACGGAGAGCATACTCTCTGTATCACCATGTCATACAAGTTAGGGTGTAGAGAATATTATTAGAGTTTTATTTGTTCCCTGCCGAAGTTTGTCTCAAGAGTTTTTATTGAAATTTCCGTAGAACAATCTGACTTTTATGTCGTGAGAGCAACCTCTGTTGACTCTACTATGGCAGTTTATAATTTTACCGGAACAACATTACGCTGTTTATTCCATATGTTATGATATGATATACCTATCTTTCTCCTGTTTTCCAACAGTTTACACTTAAGGGTTTTTAAGTACTATTTGCATGTTTACTTGTATGCATGTTCTGCTATTTCGGTATCTGTACTATTTTGAATAATCTTTTGGGTTTCTGCAGTGAAGCCGCTCTCGGCTTTTACCCTGGTTTTGGTATTCCGAAGGTTATATATTGTTTATGGCAGATTACTGTGTTTTATGATATTCCCTTGGTTTCTCGACCTTACCCTACAGGCCGCGAATTTATTTATGACTGTTACGTTTCTATATGCATATCCCATGGGTGATTTTGTCTTATCTGCTTCATGCAATCATTCATATGTTCTTCGTAGCGTTATTCTACTCTGGTTAATGGTCTTATAGTACCTTCCGGCTCCTGCCGCCGTTGTCTTGGCCGAGTATAGTTAATTTAAAATAAAAAGGAACAGGGGGTAGGGTAGGGTTTCCACCGTGCCCAACCCTACAAGTTCTTCCATAAATATCTCTTTCGACTGTTACAGGAAAAGAATTTATATATAAATACTACATGATATGTACTTTCTTGTTCGGGGTTTATCATTGCTCACTACTATTGCTTGTCAATACCTATATCTCTTTTATTATCCCGGTAGCTTCGATTTATTCACTACTGTAACTTGAAATTCGATTCTAGTATATATATTTATGTTTCCTCTTAACAATAGATGCATTTTCTGTTAACTCGATTCCACTGTCTACATAGACTGTTAACGAAGCATTGATATTTCTATATATTTCTTGACTTTCAATGTTATACTATGTACTGTGCATAAAGAACATTTCTTTCATGTAGTTTTCGCCTTTCGAGTTTAGCTGTTAATTAACTATAGGTTACCAGCATAATAATAACTGCAACTAAACAATTTTACCTACGAGATTTCCACTACTCTAAGATAACAGAAGATCTGAAGTATCTATTCTTTTATCAATTGCTAAACATAACCAGAACATCAATACTTAAATTCTAGGTCTGACTGTGTTACTTATCTGACAGGAGTACATTAACTCTTAAAACTGTGGTCCTCCCAACCATCAAGGGAGGCAATAACGTCCTCCACTTGCCCCCTAGCTCCAGAATGTCAATAAGTGCCACGGGAACAAAGAATAAGCTTCTGTCGTGACCTCTGGATGGCCTATCTAGCCACAGACAGTTCTGGTTTTATGGTTTTTCAGTGACTGCTTCTCCACTGGTCTATCACCCAGCTCTAGCGAATACTGCACTTACCTTTTTCCAGAAACTCACAGAACCCCTATCCCTCTCCTGGGATTTTCTTTTATCCCTGGAGGGTAGGTAACTGTCTTCTAACTGTTCCCAACCACCCATTCTTGGATACTTTTACCAACAGTTTAAGAGATTCATTTTTCTTTATTTTCTAACTCAGTAATTCCAAGTAACATGGTGTTTTTTTTTGAATTTCTTATACCAAAAGTAACTTAAACAAAATAATAAAATAAACAACTTGTATTTCAGTTTATTCATGTTAATTAACTCTTAATGAGGCTGTCACACCTTGTTTGACATTTCTGAAAATGTAATAGCTTATTTAATATAAGAAGTGTTGTTTTTTAATCATGAAAAAATAGGAAGTAAATAATCCGAGCTATAAGTGGTTGAACCCAAACCATACGGTCAATTTACATCAATAAAATTATTCTGGAAAATTTTTAGATGTGTTTAAGTAATGGAGTGCTTTTGGATTGTTTTAAATCTTAGTAAAAATATTGTTTTAATTTAGAATAAATTGGTAACCCACATAAAAAAGGCACCACTCAAACTAGATGTGTTTAAGTAATGGAGTGTTTTTGAATTGTTTTAAATCCTAGTAAAAATTATTGTTTTAATGTAGAATAAATTGGTAACCCACAGAAAAAGGGCACAACTCAAACTCCAAAAATTTAAATTTCTTTGATTTTCTCATCTTAAATGTTATGAGATCTACACTGATAAAAATTTTCCTTTTCCACTAAGTTTTTTTTTTTTTTTTAAATGGAGACAGTGCTTGCCAAATCTCATTTCAATGGCATGGACATTTTTCTTTGATGATTGTGAGGTTGATATAGATTTTGAAGTAACGGGAATTATCCACCGAATCCAAATGAATTGAATGTATACTTATCTATCTAAATTGAAAGAATATTGATGTTGCTCAAATGAATTGAATGTATAGTTATCTAGTTGCATTGAATGAATATTGATATCACTTTTGTGGTAAGGAAAACAATTTTTACATAAAACTTCGGTTTTATTGAAATTCTAGTACTACTTGTACTTTGATATTGAATGGGCCACTTGGTGTAGAGTAGTCAGTGATGGGGTATTGTTAAGGCACTCCATATACAAGGGTTCGAAACCAGTAGGTGGGATGGGCCGAGGAAAAAATGGAAAGATTAGGATTAATCTAAACTACAAAAAAAGGTACACACACACACACACACAGAGATATATATATATATATTTCACATTCAATGTGTTCTTTTTCATTGTGATGTGACACCTTGTTGCCTTCTTTATTTTGATGGATGTGAAGCCTTGCTGTCTTTGTCTACTTTTAAGTTTAACACACCTTTGGTGGTATTGAACATTATTTACCCTCAATGAACTTTGAATAGATACACCTCAACCCACTTAGCTCTCTCCATCCTTTGCATGGAATTAGAGTATCCACCTTCTTCAATAACTTGTTTATGAGAATCAAATATGATTTATGTACATTATTAAAATTAATAGTTTAATTTAATAGCATAGTAAGCAATATTAAAAAAAACAAATCCTATTTAATATAAATATTAAATATTAATGAACCCATGATATTTTATAATCTTAGGTTATTAAATATTTAAAAGTTTATTTAAATTATTAAATATAAAGTTGATAAAATGGGATAGCTTTCGTTTTTATAATTTTAGTTGTTTATAAATTTAAGACTTTTTAAGGTTTTATTATATTAGGTTTTTGTAATATTTGGTTTTTATTAATTTAATTTTTTTATGATATAAGGTTTTTATAATTTTATTTTTCGCAATAATTAAATTGAAAAAACAATTCTAAAATGTATATTTATTATTTTTTCATGAGCATTGTTTTTTTTTCAAATTATTTAATTAATTTTTAAGAATATATGAGCATCAAAAACATCTTGAAAAATTCTTAATATTGAAACTCAATTAATAAGTGAAGTCAATTACAATCAAAATTAAAAATGGAAGCTAATAATCTTTCTCTTCAACCTAATTTATAAAAATACAATATCATTTCTCTACATTAAGTTTTCTTTATATATTTACAATATTGTAATAATCTTTCTCTTCAACCTAATTTATGAAAATACAATATCATTTCTCTACATTAAGTTTTCTTTATATATTTACAATATTGTAATTTTATTGATTATGGATATAAAAAATCATTAAAATTCCAAAAAGATTTTGTGAAAAAATCATTAAAATTCCACAAAATATCAAAATTTCACAATTTACGATTTCATATTAAGATTAATATTGATAACTAGTTATATAACATAATATTATATAATTAATATTATTGTAAAGATTGTGTTAAATTAAATATTTATATTAATCAAATTAATATTAATATTATTATTATTATTATTAACATTAATATTAATATTATTAAAGTAATTATATAAACTTATTTAATAATAAGAAGATAAGTATTACTATTAATAGCTTAATTTAATAGCATAATATTTCACATTAAAAAAAAAACAAATCACATATAATATTTATATTAAATATCAAGTTAATAAATGTGATAGTTTTGGTTTTTATAATTTTACTGTTTTATAACTTGAATTTATTTAGGTTTTATGATATTAGGTTTTTGTAATATTTGTTTTTTTATTGATTTAAGTTTTTATAATATTAAGTTTTTATAATTTTATTTTGGTTTTTATTTTTATAGTAATAGGTTTTAATAATTATTATAAAAATAAAATTTATAATAAATATTATTATATTATAAATGAATTTATAATAAATATCATCATATAATTTATATTTTTATAAATTTTTTTTTTATATTTTAAATTAGTTTAAAATAATTTATAATAATTTTCTTATAAATTTATAAAATTGATTATTATAAAAAAATATTTTATCTAAAAATAAAAAATAAAATAATATTTATAATCGATAATATTCAAACTAGCATTGGAACATCATCAACCTTTAAGACTTAATTATATTAATTTATTTTTGAAATTATATGAATGTATCTATTTTAAATAAAATATTTGAGTATCTAATACTAACGTATATATTTGATTGTTATTGATTTTTATACTTATAATGGCTAATTTTTATATTGGTATAAAATTAGAACAACTTGATTCTTGATTTTATTTTGGCATATAATATGATTTTTTAATTTTAATAAAATGTATATCTATTTTATTTTTGAAAATTATCTATTTTAAATAAAATATTTGAATACTAATATTAAGTAGTATATTTAAATATTAATTTTTTATACATATTGGTATAAAATTAGGGTAGATTCCTTTTAATTTAGATATATAATAATATTTTTTTGATGTGAATAAAATGTATAATTATTTTAATTTCAATCTATATAAATAGAATATTTGAATATTAATATTAAGTACTATGTTTGAATATTGAATTTTATATATAAATGAAATGAGTTTAGACTAAATATAAATTTAGGTGTATATGTAAATATTTATTTAATTTTTGTATTTTAAGTATGTCTATATGTTTTTTTTATTGGAATTGGTCACTTTAATCATTTTCTCAATTAATTCTTTGATCGGATGACTTAAATTGAAATATGCCAGTATATTCTAGTAGTGACCACTCTATTACCTATGTGGGTAACTATGTGTTACTAATTCGCTGTCTATTTCATGGTTAGGTGGTTTCATTTGTAATTGGGGAATGTTTTATATCTTTTAGTGGTTGCATAGGAGATATCATGGATCGCTAAATTATAGTGCATGTTCAAATGCGTTGAACATGACTCTTTAGATTGCTAAAAAATATGCAAGGTAAATCATTGAATTATAATTATATATTATAAAATCATGTGTTTAATCATTTTTCTTAAAACCTTGTAATGCTAATTATTTGTTCTCACATTGTAATAGAAGGGATTGTAATGTTTTTTTTTTCTTTCTAAATAAGACTAATTCTATTAAGAAAGCGTAGAATACAATATAAGATTACAATCATGAGAAGCAGAATAACAGGGCGCCAGAAATGATATAACTATCAACCTCGGTCCCGAAGAGTAACCATGGACTAAGAAAAAAAGGATCACAAAGGATAACATGAAACAGTGGGCTAGACATAAGAGTCTACCTAGAATGGGTGGAAACTTCTATATGACATTTTTTCCGTTTCTTCTTGTTGACTTTGACCTAGCCATTGTGATGCAGATGGGCAGGAACTAATTGTAGAATGTTTTGTGCTGAAGGAGGAATCTCCTTGTTTGAATCAAAAGAGGAAGACTCATGAGTGCGTTTCTGCGAAATCAGAGGTTCAGAGAGATCCTCAGGACTGGCTGAAGGCGAGTCCTTCGTGTTCTCGACATCCTCCCCTTCCCCTTCAATCGCCTCTTCATCCAAGCTGAAGGACTCTATCTCATCCATGGGGGGTGGATCACATGGTTTCCAGCTTTTAGATTTTGATTTGCCAATGGGATTCTTCTTTCTAGCAAGGAACATGGCGCATGTGTTTTGAAGGTGCCTTGTTTGATGGCAGTGATGACATCGGAAGGCAGTGTTCTCAAAGTCCAGGGTCTGTGTCCAGTCGAAGTTCCCAAATTTTAGGATGATTTGATTAGGCAGACCTTTGCTAATGTCTATTTCCACGCAGATCCTGCCAAATGTGTATATTCTTTTCTCCCCTCTTGAGGTATCCGTTGCTAGGAATGGCCTAAAGAGTTTCCAATTGTTTGGAAGACAGAGAAGTGCCACAAATGCGCAGGGAGGTTCGGAAGTCTGACCCAAATGGGAAGCTTGGTGATGACTACAATGGAGGGGTCAATGTCTGGGAACTAGGGGGTGAGGAATAGTCCCACAAATCCCGAGAACCAAGGGCCTCCTATTAAGGCTTTATGATAATCTGTGCTGAAAGCAAATGCCACAATGAAGAAACCTTTTGAGTAGAGGAAGACTTTGTTGTTGTTGGTCCAGTTAGTGTGGATCCATTGGTATAGATCTGTTGTTTGCGGCCATAATCCATTGAATCTGAAAATGATTGCAGTTTCTGCAAACGTTTGGTATTGTTCTTCCAGCTATGGATGGGAGATTTTAATGGAGGGAGTTTCCTCCATTTTATCCACCAAAAAAGGCTTGGGAGCCTCAACTGCTTCAGTAGATTTCTTAAATAGTTGTGCATGGACTGCATCTTTGTAGGAGAAAGCTGGAGCAGTGTATGGCTGCCCAGATGCTCCCCCTCTCAGACGTAGGGTAAGCACAACTGAAGCATCTCTTTCAATATTGTAAAAAGAAAGGGGAAGAGGGTCCTCTAGTTTTTTACCTTTGTGAAGCAGTCTCAGAAGTGCTGAGGGAATCCCCAGCGTGAGTTCAAGATCATGCGAGAGGTCCTGCATTAGATCCGTAGTGCGAACCCAATGCAGCATGGTTTTGCCTGAGAGAAGCGAGACCTGGATCTGATATGAAAGGGGAAGAAGGTCAGAAAGGCATGGTCTGCCTGATTGAATCTGAGTTTGTACCGTGCATGAACTTTGTATTCCCAGATCTTCCAAACCTAACAGGGTTTTGAATGAGGTTGAATGTTGAGTATTGTCACTATAACACTGGGTGTTTACCAGTGGCTGCGACACCCCATCTCCCCCGTCTTGTAGATCTGAGAAGCTGTGCTATTGTAGGGCATCGACCGTGGTAGAATCTGCATGATTTTATGAGTAGGATTCATTATTACTATGAGCTGTGCTGTTTGTCCGATTCCATATCACATTTTTGAGGCAGATCGGGGCAGTGGCTTGTGCTTCCACAGTTGCAGCGTGTAGATCTGTAACATTAACCGTAGTTTCCTCAATACCTTCTCTTTCAGCACAGTCAGTAGCCATAAAGGCAGATGGAGGTTGGATCCAGTGAGGGCAGTCGAGAGGAATCGCAGCCGCGACAGTATTCGAGGTTTCTTGATCTATTGAGGCGTCGGAAGCTTCTGGGAGATCTTGATCTACCGTGATGGCAGCTGCTAAGCCAAGGGAGGCAATCGCTGGATCTACAGCTTCGATGTCGGCATCGGTAGTAGGGCAAAAAGAAACCCTAGCACAGGCCATTTCGCTCAAAAATGCTGCTAACTTTTTCTTTGTTAAATTATACCTGCCTCTAGAATTTCTGCAACCATCGAAGGGATTGTAATGGTTTCTTTGAGTGTTCTGTTTCTTTTTCATTAACTTGTTATTTTTCCTATTTTGGTGTTTTCTTTAAGTGGTTATTTTTCCTATTTTGGTGTTTTCTTTAAATGGTTATTTTTCCTATTTTAATGTTTCATTATTCCACATACATTTTGGTTATATATTTTTTGAAAATGTAACAAATTATTTAATATAAGTAGTTTTCTTATCATGAAAAAACAGTATAATGAATAAAACAAATTCTGAAGCAAATAATCCCAACTATAAGTGGTGGAACCCAAACCATAGAGTCAATTCACATCAATAAAATTATCCTGGAAAGTTTTTAGATGTGTTTAAGTAATAAAGTGTTTTTAGATTGTTTTAAATCCTAGCAAGAAAAATATTATTTTAATGCCAAATAAATTGGTAACCTACGGAGGAAGGGCACAACTCAAGCTCTAGAAATTTAAATTTCTTTGATCTTCTCATCTTAATGGTTACGAGGCTCTAATAAAATTTGGCCTTTCCAGTAAGTTTTTTTATGTAGACCCTCATTTCAATGGCATGGATTTTTTTTCTTTGATGATTGTGAGGTTAATATAGATTTTGAAGTAATGGGAATCATCCACCTAGCCCGAATGAATTGAATGTATATTTACAGCGCTGCATTGAATGGATATTGATATCACCTGTGTGGTAAGGAAACCAATTTTTACATAAAATTTCTGTTTTTATTGAAACTGTAGTACTATCTATATTTTCACATTGAATGAGTTCGCTTTTATTGTGATGTGACACCTTGTTGCCTTCTTGGTAAGGAAACTAGTTTTATGTCAATATTAAAAGGAGTTTCATTCATTTTGATGTGACCCCTTGTTGCCTTTCTGGTAATAAAACCAATTATTACATAAAAAATACTTTTTTATTAAAACTCTGGCACTACCTATATTGACAGATTGAATGTGATGGCCTTGATTTTGATGTTATTAAAACTCTGGCACTACCTATATTGACACATTGAATGTGTTGGCCTTGATTTTGATGTGACGCCTTGTTGCCTTTGTCTAATTTTTAGTTTTACACACTTTTGGTGGTGTTGAACATTATTTTTCGACAACTTTGAATGGGTACATGTCAACCCACTTGCTCTCTCCATCGTTTTCATGGAGGGAATTAGAATATCTGCCTTTTTCCATAATTTGTTTATGGGAGTCAAATATGATTTATGTACATAGATGTCTCTTATATATTTATATTATTGTAATTTTATTGATTATTAATGTTTAGATTATTGTAATTTTATGGATTACTAATTGATTATTAATACCATGTACATGAGGGAATTATCTGAACTCGATTACTATGATTATCAATATCATGTACATGAGGGAGATATATGAACTTTTATTGCTTATAGGAGTCTATAAGCACTCTTATTTTAAAGCTTCTATTTACAAACATATTTTTTTTATCTATTTATTTCAAATTCTTTTCCCAACTAAAAATTATTGGCCAAGGTTAGGTGATAAATGTGATTGATCTGCAACATTTAAATTTAAATTTTTTTAAAATCTCTATTTTTAAATTTTTTATCATATTAATTTTTTTTTTATCTTCAATAAATTCAATATTTTTTTAATGATATTAAAAATCATTAAAATTCTAGAAGAATGGCCAAAATTTCACAATTTACTATTTCATATTAGTATTAATATTTATAAATAATTATATAAGATAATATTATATAATTAATATTATTGTGAAAATAGTGTTAAATTTAATATTTATATTAATCAAATTAATAATATTATAGACATTAAAATTAATATTATTAAATTAATTATATAAATCTATTTAATAATATGAAAAAGATAAATATTACTATTAATAAATTAATTTAATAGCATAATATTCCATGTTTAAAATGAAAAACAAACCATATATAATATTTATATTAAATATCAAGTTAATAAATATGATACCTATATTAATAATATTTAAAAAAATGTTAATAATATTATTGATCATAATAGTTTTAAAAAATGGTTAATATTTATTGTTATTAATCTAAAACTTTTAAAATTAAAATTATTACTAAAATTTCAATTATACCATGAATAATATTATTAATATGAATTTATTTATTTAAAAAAATGTGTTTACCTTATATTTGTTTAAAAATTTGATATACAAAATTCAATCTATTAATAATTAAATTAATATAGAAAGCTCAATCTATTAATAAGGTAACTCATCTCCTATTCACATATTAAATGCTATGTCACAATCATCGACCAAAAATAAATACTCATATAAAAAAAAAATTACTGTGTAATCTCTCCACAACACCACTGTCTCATCGTTGCACAGGTCAGTTTTATTGCAGTGTACTTTTAATAACAATATTATATGTGCATATATGATCAAAGATCCGCATTGACATAATTCATTATGTTAACTCTAAGGTTGACAATGCATTTGCTAGGCCTTGGCTTATATGGTTACGTTTATATAAATGCATATTCCCTTCAAAGCATACAGAGGTATTTAATCCACTGTTTATTATGGTGGAACTTAAGTCTGGATGTTATCTATTATACACTTATCAACTTGATTGTTCACGAATAATTAAATGTCAAACTATAAACTCCAGTTTAGCTTGACACTTGGCATTGAGTTTTCGTTCTCGTGAAGGGTAGCTGTCATCTCCCATGGGGTTTGTACATAGCAGTTTATTTGATTGACAGCTGTATATCGCGCCTCGGTTTTCATGGGGTTTGTGAGGGAAAATGAACTAGAGTTCTCTGTCAGTTCTTTGGCTATGCAGCAGCTGCTCACCTCTATGGCACGCGAGCAGGACATCGCCCTTGGTTGTTTTCTCTGTCGAGCTCATCGATTTAAGACTGAACCTATACCTCTCGGTAATCCTTCTCTGCCTCGACTTGATTTCATCTGTTGCGCCGAATCCTTACTGCATTTCCCAGAGTTCTGTCTCTCATAAGGAGTTTTTGTTAACAGTGAACCAGGGCTTCTTTCTACTTATGGAGTTTCTAAACCCTTTTGACAACTCCTGGTGATTTCATGAGGTAAGATACTCAAATACTTGTTTTAATTCGTTACAGGTTCTTCATGTTGTTTACATCCGATTGCAGGGCTGTTATAAACTCGAGCTCTGGTTTAACTCACCCATGCGCCTTCTCTTTCATAGGTCTAGGACTGTCGTGCAGCACTTCCTATAGGTATACTATATACTCTGTCTGCTCTTCTAGTTTTTACCTCCTTCCTAGGCGTTACCTGGCATGAAGTTCGCTCTGGCTTGGCTACTTTTAACAGGGTTGATTTTCCTTTTGTCCTGCAGGTTAGTGGGTTCTGTCTCTTGAACCCTTCCTCCAGTTCTTTTCTCGGCTCCCACCCTTGTCACGGTTGAACCTGTCTCTTTCTTTCACGGGTACACAGTAGCATAATTTCCAAATTTCTCTGGTAGCCGTCTGTCCAGGTTACTCAAGAGGATTTCCGGTGTTCTTAATACCACCCGGCTTAGGGTTTGTAGTATTCTGCATCAAGGGGTTATTGTAAAATGGTTAGGGTTTACAAAGCCAAAGCTCGGCTGTTCCTATTATGTTCACGGTGTTTTATGGACATTCAACTATTATCTGGCCTTTTGCCATGGCCGAGGCTTAATATTTTGTCTGACCTTTGAATTACATGAACTCCAGATACAATAGTACCCTGTTGATCTTGTTACGTTTAAATATAATTCTGTAAGGTTTTCTTTTGAGTTGCCCTGTTTCTGCATGGTTTTTAATAACAATTAGTTTATATATATCTCTGTTATTTCTTTTGTTTGTTCAAACAGTGGACTTGTCGCAAGTTAATCCGTTGTCACGCGCTAATAGCTTGGCAAGGAATTTTTTTCTGCTAAAGATGTTTGCGTTTATTACTATAAATTATAATGCGCACAGGCTATTCTCGACATAAATCGAGGGTTTCACCGTTCTTGATTTTTGTTTCCTCTTGTATGTTTCATGGATAAATTCCGCACTGTGTTAATGCATCTCTCAGGTTATACGACTATTCGTTTTATGCTTAGACCACTACTCTTGATGTGCCTACGTCTTGCAGGGTTTCCCTTCTAGAAATATGTAAAGGGTTTACCATTATTTGACACAGAGTAGCGTTATACAGTCCGGTTCCAGTTCAACATGTAACATAAAAGGTTGTAAATAGTTTTTACAATATTAATTTTGTTCTGAGGAGCAAAGGAGGCCGAGTGGGGTTTAGGCCCAAACCCTGCGCTTCAAGTTCTCACTATGTTATCTTTTAGGTGTGGCATGCAATGTCTATGATATTATTGTATTTACTACACACATTTCTTCTCTATGCACAGTTACTGTTCCTGTATTTTCTTTTCACTGGTATAATTTAATAAAGTTAATTCTATTTGTACAGATAGTTAATTCTTGATTCGGAACAACTGACAAGTATTTATTCTAATAGGGCGTAAAAATAATTTCTAAAAATTTAACTCTCTTTTAGAGGACTAAACGAACTAGACTTTGCAGGAATTGTACCCTGAAACTTATAATTTGATTAGGAAAAGAAAAACAATATATCAACGAGTTCTCACCCTTCTCTTTGCAGAGTTCCAACTTCCACTGATTATACATAGTAACTGAACAGATATATTTTTTTCTTTTGATAACCAAACCCTGCTGAGAATACAGTTTAGCTAAACAACTTAAACAGTCTATTGCCTTCATTCAAAATTGTAAATTCCTTACAGTTAAGTTCTATATACTTATCTGAAATAAAATATTGAATCTTCAAACCGAGGTCCTCCCAACCATCAAGGGAGGCTATGACATCCTCCTCTTGCACCCTAGCTACAGAATTTCAGTTGGTGCTACGGGTTAACAGTGGAAACCCTCTGTTGTGACCTCCGGAAGGCCAATCCAGTCACAAGCAGATATACTAGGTTTTTTTTTTCAAGGGATATATAAAGCTATTTTCAACTCATTCTCCCAGCTCTAGAAAATACTTTCCCCTTCTTACCAAAGTTCATAGAACCCCCTCTCCTCTCCTGGGATCCAACTTTATCCCTAGAGGAGAGGTAACTATTTTCCAACTATCCCCAACCACCCCCCCTATTATGAGAAACTCTTTTCACCCAAAGTTTAGAAGAATTCTTTTCTTTATTCATTGGTTCCTCCTATTATTCTAATAATCAAAAATAAAATAGTAGTTCTCTTCATAATTCATAACAATAGAGTTTTTTTTTTGTCAGGGACTAAAGAAAGAAAATAGACAATTGTTTTTAACTAGTTAATCCTTAATGAGGCTGTCACATCTTCCCCCCCTAGAAGTAACACCGTCCTCGGTGTTTTCAGCCCATCTCTACAAAGAGCTCCAGGTAGGCTTCCTGCATAAAATTTTCATCCTCCCAAGTAGATTCGTCCAGTCCAAAGTGCTTCCACTGCACTTTCACCTGGATAACTACTCTTTTGCAAATTTCAATCTCTCTTTGATCAAGTATGCATTGCGGCTCGACCAAAAACTCTCCATCCAGTTCTACATGAAATAACAAAGTGTGTTTCAATTAGTACTCTTATATTTATTTTCAAATTTTCCAATTAGGATTCTCTTTCCTACCTGAACATTCTGCCAATGAATTACATGTTTTTCATCATGTACATATCGCCTTAAAAAGGATACATGGAACATATTGTGTACTTGGATATGGCTGGGAAAATCCAATCTATAGGCTACCGGTCCCACTCTTTCCAATATTTGGAAAGGTCCACAGTATCGGGGAGCCAGTTTGGCACAAGAGGTCCACCTCAAGGTGATTCTTTTCGGCTTAATTCTTACGTAAACATGGTCCCCTACCCTAAACTTGCGGTAGAATTTTTTCTTGTCTGCAAAAATATTTTGTCTGTCTTGCGCAACCTTCAGATTCTGCCTTATTATTTTTACCTCAGCTTCCATTTCAGCCAACATTTCGGGTCCCAAAAACAATTTTTTCTTAGGGATGCCCTAGTTTATAGGTGTACGACATTGCCTTCCATATAAGGCTTCAAAGGGACTCATTTTCAAAGATTCCTGATACCCATTGTTATATGTGAACTCCACAAGGTGCAGGTAATCTTCCCACTTGATTGGCTACTGCATCACATACATGCATAGCATATCTTCCAAAACTTGGTTTACCCGCTCTGTTTGCCCATCCGTCTGAGGGTGATAAGCAGTGCCAAAGTGTATATGTGTCCCCAATCCAGAGAACAAAGTTTTCCAAAATGCGGATGTAAACTTGACATCCCGATCTGAAATCACAGTCTTTGGCATGACATGCAGCCTAAAGATTTCCTTCATGAATATATCTACAATCCGTACTGTCTTGTAAGTAGATTGCATAGGTATGAAATGGGTAGATTGACCTAATCTGTCCACCACCACCATAATTGAATCATTCTGCCTCCTTGTCCGGGGTAGATCCGTGATGAAATAGAGGGAGATGACTTACCACTTCCACTCCAGAATAGGTATAGGCTGCAATAGGCCTGCAGGGTGCCGATGCTCCACCTTAACCTACTAGCATTCCAAACATTTGCTTAGATATTCTGCAATATTCTTATGCATACCTGGCCAATAATATACCTTTCTTATTGCAGTGAGCATCTTTTGATATCCCGGATGACCAGCATAATTGCTGCGATGGAATTCATTAAGGGTTAACTCCTTAAGACCCGCACGATTAGGTACATAGATTCTTCTGCGAAAGGTCATCACTTGTTCTTCGTTCTTTCCATATTCTGATGTCTTGACATGATTTGTATCTTCCTCCATTTGCTGCCACAAGAATTTGTATTCAGGGTCCTTTTGTGCTTCTTTCTTTAATTTTTCTGTCAATTGGCTCTCTGGTTGACTGTAGTACATTACATAAATTCCATGCAGTTTCCTGCTCAATGCATCTGCAACTCAGTTTTCTTTTCCCTGAAAATGTTGTATATCCATGTCGAATTCACTCAAAAAGGCATTCCATCTTCCCTGCCTAGAGTTTAAATCTGCTTGCTTAAAATAATTAGTCAAGATGCTATGGTGTGTCTTAAGTAGAAATATTTTACCCAGCAGATAATGCCTCCATACTCGGAGGGCATGCACTATTGCTGTAAGTTCTAAGTCATAAGTAGAATATTTTTTTTCATGTTCTCTCAGCTTTCTGGACTCATAAGCTATCACTTTACCTTCTTGAGTTAATACTGCACCAACTCCTTCCTTACTAGTGTCAGTACACACCACATAATCTTTACTGGGGTCAGCTACCTTTAGTACTAGTGCTATGGTTAGGAGTTGTTTCAGCTTTTCAAAGATGTTCTGGCATTCATTCATCCATTTGAAAGGCTTGCCTTTCTTTTGCAAAGATGTAATAGGATAGGCAATTTTAGAAAACCCTTCAATAAATCTTCTGTAATATCCAGCTAGACCCAAAAATGATCTAATGTCTGCCACATTCTGGGGTACTCGCCATTCCATAATGGTTTTGATATTTTTAGGATCAACAACTATTCCTTTCGCTGACACCACGTGTCCCAAGTATTGGATTTCTGATTTAAAGAAATTGCACTTGCTAAACTTAGCATAAAGCTGATGCTTCCTCAGTGTTTCTAAAACTACTCTCAGATGTTCCTTATGTTCTTCCTCGCTTTTTTAGTATATAAATATGTCATCTATGAAGATAAGTACGAAGTTTCCAAAAACTGATGAAAAATGCCATTCATCAACCTCATAAAGGGATGTTTTCTTGAAAAACATCCAAAAATTCCTGCACTACAGGAATATCCTCCATAATTTGAGCCTTTTCCTTGGAATCTGCATATCCCACTTGGATTGCGTACAACTGGAAACCTTTTCTGATACACTTGCTCATTTGGGATGCTGTTATTGGGCGTAGTTGTACAGGCATTTTAATTCCTTGAATTTCTTTACGTGTGCCATCTTGCAATCTGAAGTAAATTACCTTTTCTTTGTAGTCCACTAGGGTCCAGTGTTTTTCCATCCAGTCCATTCCCAATAACACATCATACGACCCTAATGGTAAGATATTTAAGTATGCTTGCAACTGCTATTCTGCCACTTCCAGTATACAATTAGCAATTTTTGCAGTTACCTTGCATTTAGCCCCAGTAGCTAATTGAACTAACCATGAGTTCTTAAATTTCTATTCTTTTAATTTGCATAATTCCACTACTTTAGGACTTACATAACTTAAACTTGCTTCAAGATCTATTAAAATCAAAACAGGTTTAGTTAGTATAGTACCTTCCAATTCTATCATTGTGGGCTGAAAGTCAGCTTGTCGGTCCTCCAAGGCTGCATTTATATGCGGTATGTTACGCGCCACATCCCCTACCGTAGATGCCTCCTACAGATTTGCTACAGTTTCACTTTTATTCCGTAGGGGACAATTTTTGTAGTAATGAGCTTCCCCACGGCCCCAACACTATAGGGGAGGTTTAGAATTCTACCCCTGATCTGGTTTGCTTGATGCTTCGGTGGGTTTTTCCTCCGCTGGCCACTTAGTCCTTTGATGATTTTTACCAAAATGCTTACTAATAGCGTTCCGGGCTGTGTCCTTAAAGTTACTACTTTTACCACCTTTGAAAGTGGAGTGATTTTTCTGATTTTTCTTTGGTTGCCAGCTTTTCCCACCTTCACCCTTGGCCTTATTCTGCTGATAGCACATTTATGCTTTACAGATTGCCTCATCCATAGTCTGGGGGTTAGCAAATTCTATCTGTTCCCTCATGTGAGCAGGTAGACTGCTCAAAAACCTCTGCACCTTGGCTTTTTCTTCTCGGAGATAAGGTACATAGCGTAACAGGGAGGTAAATTTTGTGACATAATTGTCCATGGTCATTTGACCCAACTTAAGATCATGGAATTCCTTGGCTTTGTCATCATAAAATCTTTCTGTCAAGTACTTGTCCTTAAAGTACTGCTAAAATAGTTCCCATGTAATATCTCGCTCATCAATACTGCGAACATTCTTCACCTCTTCCCACCACAGGGTGGCTTTCTCTCGCAACTGGTATATAGCCAGTCTAGCCTTCAGATTGGTGTTATATTCATATACCTAGAAATATTTATTTATATTGATTAACCAAGATTTAGCTGCCTCTTCTGCCTCACCATCAAATGTTGGTGGCTTAATTTTACGAAACTCCCCTTGCAGTTCCACTTTCTGCCTTTTAAGATCTTGCTGGTTGGACAAATTGCCGGACTCTGCCTCATTATAATTCCTATTTTTTCTCTTTTGGGAGGGACTCCTCTCAGTCCTTCCAGTAGTATTGTTCTTGGTTTGCTACTCTTCTTGCTCTGTTGATAATTATTTTTCAGCATTGGGGTGTCCCATCTCCTGATTTTGTTTATCCGACAAACTTTTCATAATCTTCTCTTGATCTTGTAGCAACCTCTCATTATCCTTCCCGACCCTTATCATTTATTCTTGTAATTGATGTATTGTACTTAGTAGAAATGCAGTTTGGTGCTGCTGTTCCTCCAACATTCGACTCATTCTTTGGTGCTATTCCATAGTTAATTGAACCCACATTTCTGGATTCATAACTGTTGGAATTTGGGGTTCCTCGGGTTGTGACTGAGACGATGTAACTTCCCTCATTTCTCTCGCTTCCTCTCAGTGCACTAAACACATACACAACTTCACTGTTAGTAGACCCTTAAAGTTCCAGTGTAGCAACCGGCTCTGATACCACTTGTCACAATCATCGACCAAAAATAAATACTCATATAAAAAAAAATTATTGTGTAATCTCTCCACAGCACCACTGTCTCATCGTTGCACAAGTAAGTTTTATTGCAGTGTACTTTTAATAACAATATTATATGTGCATATATGATCCAAAGATCCGCATTGACATAATTCATTATGTTAACTCTAAGGTTGACAATGCATTTGCTAGGCCTTGGCTTATATGGTTACGTTTATATAAATGCATATTCCCTTCAAAGCATAGAGAGGTATTTAATCCACCGTTTAGTATGGCGGAACTTAATTCTAGATGTTATATATTGTACACTTATCAACTTGATTTTTCACGGATAATTAAATGTCAAACTGTAAACTCCAGTTTAGCTTGACACTTGGCATTGAGTTTTCGTTCTGGTGAAGCGTAGCTATCATCTCCCATGGGGTTTGTACATAGCAATTTATTTGGTTGACAGCTGTATATCGCGCCTCAGTTTTCACGTGGTTTGCGAGGGAAAAGGAACTAGAGTTCTCTGTCAGTTCTTTGGCTATGCAGCAGCTGCTCACCTCCAAGGCGTGTGAGCACGATGCCGCCCTTGGTTGTTTTCTCTGTTGAGCTCATGGATTTAAGACTAAACCTCTACCTCTCGGTAATCCTTCTCTGCCTCGACTTGATTTCATCTGTTGCGCCGAATCCTTACTGCATTTCCCAGAGTTCTGTCTCTAACAAGGAGTTTTTGTTAACAGTGAGCTAGGGCTTCTTTCTACTTATGGAGTTTCTAAACCCTTTTGCCAACTCCTGGCGATTTCATGAGGTAAGATACTCAAATACTTGTTTTAATTCATTACAGGTTCTTCATGTTGTTTACATCCGGTTGCAGGGTTGTTATAAACTCGAGCTTTGGTTTAACTCACCCATGCGCCTTCTCTTTCGCAGGTCCAGGACTGTCGTGCAGCATTTCCTATAGGTATACTATATACTCTGCCTGCTCTTCTAGTTTTGACCTCCTTCCCAAGCGTTACCTGGCATGAAGTTCACTCTGGCTTGGCTACTTTTAACAGGGTTGATTTTTCATTTTTCCTGCAGGTTAGTGGGTTCTGTCTCTTGAACCCTTCCTCCAGTTCTTTTCTCAGCTCCCACCCCTGTCACGGATGAACCTGTCTCTTTCTTTCACAGGTACACAGTAGCATAATTTCCAAATCTCTCTGGTAGCCATCTGTCCAAGTTACTCAAGAGGGTTGTCGGTGTTCTTAATACCACCCGGCTTAGGGTTTTTAGTATTTTTCATCAAGGGGTTATTGTAAAATGGTTAAGGTTTACAAAGCCATAGCTCGGTTGTTCCTGTTATGTGCATGGTGTTTTATGGACATTCAACTGTTATCTAGCCTTTTACCATGGCTGAGGCTTAATATTTTGTCTAACCTTTGAATTACATAAACTCCTGGAACAATAGTACCCTGTTGATCTTGTTACGTTTAAATATAATTCTTTTAAGGTTTTCTTTCGAGTTGCCTTGTTTATGCATGGTTTTTAAACCCAGTTAGTTTATATATCTCTCTGTTATTTCTTTTGTTTGTTCGAACAATGGACTTGTCTCAAGTTAATCCGTTGCCATGCGCTAATGGCTTGGCAAGGAATTTTTGTATTTTAAAGATGTTTGCGTTTATTACTATAAATTATAATGCGCACAGGCTATTCTCGACATAAATCAAGGGTTTCACCGTTCTTGATTTTTGTTTCCTCTTGTATGTTTCATGGATAAATTCCGCACTGTGTTAATGCATCTCTCAGGTTATACAGTTGTTCGTTCTATGCTTAGACCACTACTCTTGCTGTGCCTACTTCTCGCAGGGTTTCCCTTCTAGAAATTTGTAAAGGGTTTACCATTATTTGACACAGAGTAGCGTTATACAGTCCAGTTCTGGTTCAACATGTAACATAAAGGGATGTACATTGTCTTTATAGTATTAATTTGTTCTGAGGAGAAAAGGAGGTCGGGTGGGGTTTAGGCCCAAACCCTACGCCTCAAGTTCTCACTGTGTTATCTTTTAGGTGTGGCATGCAATGTCTATGATATTATTGTATTTACTACACACATTTCTTCTCTATGCACAATTACTGTTCCCGTATTTTCTTTTCACTGGTATAATTTAATAAAGTTAATTCTATCTGTACAGACAGTTAATTCTTGATTCAGAACAACTGACAAGTATTTATTCTAGTAGGGCATAAAAATAATTTCTAAAAATTTAACTCTCTTTTAGAGGACTAAACGAACTACACTTCGCAGGAAATGTACCCTAAAACTTATAATTTGATTAGGAAAATAAAAAAAATATATCAACAAGTTCTCACCCTCCTCTTCGCAGAGTTCCAACTTCCACTGATTACACATAGTAACTGAACAGATATATTTTTTCCTTTTGATAACCAAACCCTACTAAGAATACAGTTTAGTTAAACAAATTAAACAGTCTATTGCCTTCATTCAAAACTGTAAATTCCTTATAGTTAAGTTCTGTATACTTATCTGAAATAAAAGATTGAATCTTCAAACTGAGGTCCTCCCAACCATCAAGGGAGGCTATGACGTCCTCCTCTTGCCCCCTAGCTCTAGAATTTTGGTTGATGCTACGGGTTAACGGTGGAAACCCTCTGCTGTGACCTTTGGAAGGCCAATCCAGTCACAAGCAGATATGCTGGTTTTTTTTTTTCAAGGGATACAGAAAGTTATTTTCAACTGGTTCTCCCAGCTCTAGAAAATACTTTCACCTTCTTACCAAAGTTCACAGAACCCCCTCTCCTCTCCTGGGATCCAACTTTATCCCTGGAGGAGAGGTAACTGTTTTCCAACTGTCCCCAACCACCCCCGCTATTCTGAGAAACTCTTTTCACCCACAGTTTAGAAGAATTATTTTCTTTATTCATTGGTTCCTCCTATTATTCTAATAATAAAAAATAAAATAATAGTTCTCTTCATAATTCATAACAATAGAGTTTTTTTTTTTTTGGGACTAAAGAAAGAAAATAGACAATTGTTTTTAACTAGTTAATCCTTAATGAGACTTGTCACATGCTATTTGTAATGCATATATATTTATAATACATATATTTTCAATCGTATTTAATCATATTCATTCTTATTTCAAACTATTAATATTTACACATTTTTAAATTTATTTTAACAATTAAATTAATAATATTTTTGTATTTTCAAATTTAAATTAAATAGACATCATATTTTCGACCTTTTATTAAATTAAATTTGAATGCTTCAAACCTAATGAATTCATATCATAATATTTAATATTTAAAAACAACATAATTATTTAATATCTAAAATATTAAATATCGGATTCATAAATGTCATTCGATGAGCTTTCATAATTGGTAGATTTTAGGGTTTTATAAGATATTAGGTTTTTATAATTTTAGGTTTTAATAATTATTACATAAATAAATTGTATGACAAATAAGTTTATAATGGGTATTAAGATAGTCTTTATTGATTTATAAATTATTTATTTCGTATTTTTAAATTAGTTTATAGTAAAAAAGTATTATAAAAAAATAATATTTGTTTTAGAAAAATATAAAGAAAGTTTATCATTAATATTAATAATAATAATAATAATATTCAAATTAACATTAAAAATAATAATATTAATAATATACTATTAATGATTTTTAAGAAAACCATGTTAATAAAATTATTAATCATAATAATTTAATATTTTATTATTATTATTAACATTTAATGTTATTAACATAATAATATTCAAATTATTAATAATTAAGGTTTAATATATATATATTTTATAATATTTTGTTTATTCTTTATAATATTAAAGTTTATAATTATATGGCTTATAATATTAATTTTAGGGATTTTAATTCTTTGTTTTTTTATATTATTAATCTTAGGGTTTATAGTCCTTTCGGTTTATACTATAAGTCACATGGTTTATTATTATTCCCATAGGTTTATTATTACTTGGTTTTATAATATTGTTCCTTTGAATTTATGAATCCCTTGTAGTTATATTAATAACTAATATCTATATTAATATATTAGGGTTTATAATCTTATGGTTTTAATATTGATATTGAATTTGATATTTTAATCTTAGGGTTTATACTATTAATATTAGGGTTTATATTCATGGGTTTAATACTAATACTAGGTTTATAATATTAAACCTAGTGTTTAATATTAATCACCTAGGCTTATAATACTAATACTCCCATTGATTTGTATTTTTAATATTAATTTTGTGGTTTTATAACATTAATTACTTGATACATCACATCGCAATTTATGAACGTCAGAATCCCACATTGAATAATTTAGAGTTTAATATTATGTTTATAATATGTTTATAATACTAGTCTTTTAAGTTCACTGATTCCTTGACTTTATAATATTAATCTGTTGGGTTTATTAATCCCTTCAGTTTATAATACTCATAATTAGTTGTGTTCATTTATTCCTTTTGCTTTTAATATCTTGGGTTTCTAATATTAATAATTAATTGGATTCATTAATCCCTTAGGTTTTTAATTCATAGGTTTTATAATATTAATACCTTGGTTTTATAGATAGCTTATGCTAATAATACCTAATGTTTATAATATCAATCCTTGGTTCATAATATTCATAATTTCTTGGGTTTATTAATTCGTTAGGTTTGTAATGTTAATTGCTTGGGTTTAATAATCCCCTAGGCTTTTAATATTAATCCCTTATGTTTTTAATCTTATTGATTTTTAATATGAATAATCTCCTATAATATCAATCCATTTGGTTTATAATATTTATGTAATTTACTAATAGTAATTATAATTATTAATCATTATTAACAATTATAATCATTAATAATAATTAATAATTAATATTTAATAAGATATAAATATTAATAATTATTACTAATTACTAATAATTATTAACTATTAGTTACTAATAATTAATAATTATTATAATTTATAGTTAATAACTAATCATTATTAATATTAATTAGTAACTAATAACTAACCATTATAATATTAATATTAATATTAATACTAATTTTAATTATTAATTATAAATATTTATATTTAAATTTATGTGATTAATATCAACATCATGTTATTGTATTTATAAAATTATTTTTTTAGATTTATAATCTTAAGGTCTATAACGATAAGGTTTATAATACTAATTTAAATGTTTTTGATGTTTTAAGTTTATAATATTAATTCTATGGTTTATAATTCTTTTGGTTTATGATATAAATTCTAGAGTTTAATATTTCTGAGGGTTTATTTTCCATTGAGTCTATAATATCAATCTCTTGGGTTTTTAATATTTGATTTATAGTATCTTATTTAGTATAAAAATTTGAAATGTTCAGTTTTTAATACTGGAATTTATAATATTGATTTCTATAATTTTAAGGTTTATAATATTAATATTAATATTAACCTTTTAGGTTTAAAATCTTAAGGGTTTATAATATTAATCCATTAAATCTATTATTCTCAAAAGTTTATAAAATTAATCACTTCGGTTTGTATCATTAATATCTTGAGTTTATTATTGGATTTATTAAACAAATCTTAGTGTTTGGTTTATATCATTAATCTATGAGGTTTATTATTAGAGTTTATAATATTAATTTTAGGATTTACACCATTATGGTTTATAATATTAATTTTATGTCTTATAATATTTAGTAGGTTTAATAGTGTTAGGATTTAAAATATTCAATTTAGTATTAAAGTTTAATATCATGATGTATCAAATTTTTCTTATTAATAATGTAACCTTAGGATTTAGTGTTTTTCTATTTAAATTATTTTCTCTTGGGTTTATAATATTAATCATTTGGGTTCATGTATATTAATAGTAAGGTTTAAGACTTTTCTTTTAGGTTTATTTTAAGTTGGATTTAAAATATTAATTCCGAAGATTTATTTTACTTGGAGTTTATTAATCCTTTAGGTTTATTATTGTCACGTCTCCCATACCCAACTTCCTATTAACTCAGATATACTTTACTTTTATGCACCTGATACCATTCAATTTTTTTCTGTCTCATCATCTATACATTAATATTTTTTTTTAGGTCTTTAATTTCTCTTTGGTAATTACAGGCACTCTTTTTTCATTATAAAATTTCCCATGAAAAATTTTGGCTTGACCTCAATTCCTATGAGTCAACCCAGTAGTAGACTGATATTTATATGTCTATAGATAAACATATTCTCAATAGTATTTCGCAGATCTATTTTTCAGAGTTTTGTCCAACTCTAACAGATCAATATGCCCCTTTCCCTAACTTTTTCAGTTAGCAAGCTTTATAGACTTTCTAACCTCTATAATTATAAAATTTCAGCATCTATGTATAGATATCTACATATACATCTATCTATATTCAGTTAACCTTCTTTGCTTCAACTAATTTTACAGTAGTTTATATTGAAAGTGGATAGACGCTCTTTTCCCAGTATTTTAAATATGTTTACAATCTTCCTTTACCTATACTTTTACCACATATAACAATAGGGCTATTATCTTATGTTATTGCTAAGATTATTCAACATACTTGTAATTCTGGTGCATATTACAACTCTTCCCTTGGATTGTACTTGCTGTTCCTGTTTACCGTTTTGTTAAAATTCTCGGTTTATACACACAGCAACTCCATTTTCATTTTAAAAGACAGCAAGCTACACCTGTACATTTGTTATTAGATTTGACATTCAGGTAATCTATCATCTCTAACCTTATTACTACAGGGTACTTATCCCCGGAATCCAACCATTTGTCCCTGCTATTAACCTACTGGATTTTCAGCTAATAGCTCTAATTTGCAATTGTATGAGGTAACGTAAAACAGCCATTCAAACGATATAATCATATAATGATTCATAGTAACTTTTGTGACAGAAATCACATACATTCAGGTATCTAGAAGAAATTCAGATGTTCTCAATGGCACAGCCACTGAGTACCAGGACCAGCCTGCTCTACAACCATAGAGTCACATTTGTCTCTGAATCCATCCTCTAGGCCGAGATCCTCCAAGAATGTATCAACCTCAATCATTTCCTGAGCAACCTTATTTAAGCTATGCTCTCCCCAAAGCCTCTGCTTCAATTCTCGCGTCCGAATTTCGTGATGCTTTTATTCCCCGCGTTTAGGCTTCCTTATTTGCGGATTTAAAGCTGTCATGGCTTCCAGCTTTTTACCTCTTCCCAACTACTTTCCTCATCATTGGGGAATTTATATTTTTCCTCAAAAATATAAATTAGAAATAATTTCTTTCAAGGATTTTTGAAAGATTTTGGGGAAAGTCTTTACCTTTTCCATAACCTCATGGATTAGGCATATGATCTCAGTAATCTCATTTGGTCATAGTGCATACAAAATATTTTATTTATTTTTCATAAATAATTAACTACATCGACACAATAATTATCCATTGGGGTCCACTCCCCTTTGGATTTATGTTCAAATGTCTAATTTGAAAAGCATAGAACTTGGGGGTGTTACATATTCCCCCTCTGAAAACAAACACCGTCCTCGGTGTTAACAACTAACTACTATAGTTCATGTTGAAAATAAATATGAATACTTTTCCATCATCTCAGCTTCTCTTTTCCATGTAGCTTTTCCAGCAGAAAGTGCTTCCACTACACCTTTACTCTAGCTACTGTTCAATTTCTTCCCGCTTCAAGATTTGAAGCAGCTCTGGAAGGAATTCCTCTTCTGGTTCCACCTGGATCACATTCCAATCAATAATGTGAGAAGCATCATGTACAAATTTTTTTTTTTCCAATAAGGAGACATGAAACACATCATGAAATTTAGTATGCAAGGGTAAGGCCAGTTTATAAGCCACTAATTCCACCCTTTTCCAACACCTTCCTCGGTGTTACCCTTTAATGTTGATTTTTAAAATTTGACAAAGATTTCTTCTTCGTCCTTGCTTAGTTTCCGGCAGAGTACTTTTCTTCTTCCACTCTATTTAATGATGCCTTATGTAGTTGATTTTCTTCCTACTTCTTCACAAGAAGTGTGTCTGTCCAGAAAATCTTTTATTCCATTTTCTCTGTCCACAATTCATACCAATGTAAGTAATATTAGGTACATACAGTTGATAATCCACAATAACATTCTGAATTTCAATAATTTCAAGAAATTCAGTTATTAATCAAACCGTTCAGGTTCATAATAGTTTAGTGCATTTTTACTACACTACTTATCCTTTCTTGTTTTTTTTTTTCAGTGAGATTTCCTCCTCACGCAAACTTGGTCCAGTTCAGCTTTTCTCGATTTTCTAGGTGATTTATCTGCACTTATCTTCACCCATTTTTTTTTCTCCTTGTTTCTAGAGTGTACAATTTCCTGTTACACACTTGGCTAAACAATTTTACAACTTTTCATTAGTACTCATAAATGAAAGAAAACAAATGTATCATATGCATGGTTATGCTTACCCTTTCTCAGTTCATAGCTGTACCTCCAGTACCTTCTCATTGTTTTCTTTTGTTAGCCAATCAATTTAATTAGTAATAACTAGACTCGTTAATAATGTCTATAATTCAATTCTTACTTCAGACATGAAATTTTTTTTTTTCTTTTAACCTCTTTTATGAATTGTATTTACTAGTTCAAAACTTAGGTGAATAAATTTGCATCTGATGGGTTTCCCCCACACCCAAGTCCAAATACAGCTCATTCTCCTTTCTCCCAATTTGTAGCTGTATGATTTCACACTATTACCTGGTCCTTGAATTTAAGATTCAGGAAAATTTAATTTAATAAAATTTACACCCATAAAATTTTATAGTGTGAGTACATGTTTCTTTTATAGTGATATATGTAATTACTATAATTCATCACATTCACAAGTATTAATAATTGATAATTTCAAAAATGAATTTGCCACAATTTCCCCTTTTTCAAAGAATCACCAGAATTTATGCCTTTACTTTTAATTTTATGTTCATGCTTTACTATTTCCAATGATGATTCACCAATTATATATATATATATGAATTTCACTAATCCTTAGCAATCAACCCATGGTTTATATAAACAACACATGGTTTCTAACAAAGACCACTTCCAACCTAAAACCATTGTTCACTTGATAAATTGAGGAAATTAATTGCACTCCATTGGATGATTTTTTTTCCGTGCATGATAGATTTCATGATTATTTTCCCATGGATTTAAAAAAAAAATTTGTTAGGTTTCCAATTCTACCTTAGATACAGGGAAAGTTTTTGATTTATCCCTTCAGTCCTTCATTCAATGAAATGAGTTTACATTACCCTTTAATATGAAGGGTCCACAATTATTAAACCAACTATTTAAACTGTATTTATAATTTGTATTTAAGCTTACCACTTCATTATTTTCCATGTTCATGAACTAAAATATGATTATTACCAAATACTTTAGTCATAACTAAATTTTACATGACTTGAAAATCATCCTGGTAACTTTACCAAATACCAACATCCAATTTTTTCCTTTTAAAAAAATTCTTACTCCTTTAACCATAATTAGAGTAATAATATTCCAGTCATATGATTAAATATGGCATTCCACTTTACTTATAAACTTTTAAGGTGAATTCACTTTCAATTTTCCCTAGTGAATTAGTCCTTCTCCCTTAATCTTGTGGGTATAAAGTTTTTCTCATCTCGTCCCTTTGAGATATGGTAGGATTACACTTTCATTTAATTTTCCTACGTACATTTTATTTTTATAATCTCCTTAGTCACACTTTGATATAATTGAATTACAAGTCTTTTAATACACCAATATTGATGCCCTTAATATAATCTTTACTTTTATCACCACTTTATATGAATAATCTATTCATATCTCGTAAGTGTTGAAACCTTGTTTTCATTTTTACTATTCTACAAATCCATAGGTGACTAAAATATATGTATATATATATATATATATTCTCCCCCCTAAAAGTCATAAACCTATTTTTTTTAATAATATATATGTCATTTTTAATTATCCTTACCAACAGGTAATGGTTCTAACTTAACATTTTCCTCTTTGACTAATATCTATTAGTTTAAATTTATACCATCACCATACGTATGCTTAATTAAATGAATCCACTTCACTTGAATTAAGTTCCTTTTTATCTATTGTAAAATTTACCCTTTTAAATTTTCATCCATTCAATCATTAACCAACTCTACATATGAATTTTTCTTTTAAAATTCCTTAACAACCATTCCATATATATACTAAGTCTAAATTTCACATGTCACATATGAAATTATGTGTTAATTCAAAGCCATTATAATAATTATATATATGATTATTATCCCAACTTTTGACCTCGAATATTTATTTATTACGTTGACTTATACTTACATAAGTGCTTGTAATCTTTCTCGTTAATAATTGTGAAACTGATAGGTTAACTCATCTCTTTTTATAATTCACTTCACATGCCATGTTACACATCGACATCTAGTCATAACTTAATAGGGGGTTATGTTTCACCATCCTCACACGATATTTTATGTTTCTATTAAGTTCTTCGTTTTCCATAATAATATGCCATCCTTTTACTGATCATTAATAAAAGTACTAGATAAGAAACCCATGACATCAACTTAAGATTTTAAAATCTCCTTTTTAATAACAAGGGTTTATTCCTTAGCTTGTATTGTAGTATTCCTAATTGATTTCCTAACCAAAAAGGTTTCGTATACAAATACTATGTATATATATCATTCTTGGGCTTAGTGCTATGTATACAGGATATAATTCTAAATTTCTATAGAGTTAACGGTTCCAACTTTAAATATATTCAACGGATTCGTGTAGTCTATCAAAAATTTTACATTATCCATATGTACCACCCCATATCTTTATAGATGTGACTTTTCTATCACTTTGTACACCTCGAACTACTCTTTGTTGCGTCCTTTAATACCTCTCCGTAACAAGTCATTATGGAATATGGTTACCTTAGCAATGTAAATTGCTCGAGTCAACATTATAATCAGGTTGAATGTGTTGTATTACATCCCATCAAATATGAGGCTCGATGGGGAATGAACGGCGGTGAAACAATGGACCCGTGGAGGAGTGCAGTGGTGTGGTGTTGAACCTATGGTGGTGAAACACATCAGTAGCCACGTCAATGTATCCCGACAATGCGTGTTTAAGATAAAGCAGAAAGTGCACGAGAAATGAATACATGGATGAAGATAGGTGAAAAGTCACCTGCAAGATGAATCCGTGCACTGAAAAAACTCTTCTTTAAAAATAAAAAAAAAAAAACAGAACCGCAAGGGTACTCACCCAAGTGTCATGAATGGGAAACTTTTACGACAAGGTTAAATTGTACTGCACTTGCATTAACTCTTGTTACTAAGTTTAAGGCTTTTGTGTCGACTTTGGTGGCTTTGGAGGTGACATTTGGTATCACTTCTCACCAACCAGCCGTCTACTCCCATGTGATGTCGTAGTATATATATATATATATATATATATATATTAATGTCTTTTATTGTGGGCAGTAAGGTTCGAGACTTTTCTGCAACGGTGGCATTCCTTTCTTGAATCCCAAGACAACCACGCAGCCTCCTATTTTACCTTATGCATCTCCTTCCACGTGTACGATGGAGATGGTATATCCTCTAGGGTTTCGATAGGCTATATCATACGGTTATAATGTATTCCATTTTCATTTGCAACGCAAATTACAGAGCTCTCCCATTTCCAAGTCGTAAACCTCAGACTCCTTTACGGTGCCGGATGAGCCAATACCTCTGGCGATGTAGTGGCGGTTTCCGATGACTCTCCATGCGAAGGTACCCAACCTCTCACGCGCAGCTTTCCAGAAACCACAAAGAAAACATCCACCGCCATGGAAACCGACAGAGCAGCCACCACCCAGAGTTCAAATCTACGCCTGGAAGCTATTTTCAGGATTTTTGTACATCATTTCATTTTATTTTTCTGTCTGCGATTTTTCTCATATTGCTTGAAGACGTTATTATAACAAATATAACTTCGGGATGACCCTTTTTCAATTTGATTTCTATGAATTGCTTCATACCATTCGGTTTGTATAAAGGAGCACTGAGTCTATTCCATTCGATTCTCTTGGCCCTTGGTGAGGCCTGCATAAATTTCAAGGTCTACTGCCAGAAATTTCTCTGCTATCATTGTGTTCTTCTCAAGCTACTATATTTCTAAAAAAAAAAAATTTCAGTCCCTTTGTTTATCGAGTTCAAGGGTTTATTTCTTTGTAGTTATTTAACGTTTTATGAGAGTCAAACTTAAATTTCTGTAGTTTTTATTTTTATTTCCCATATCACAGGAATTTTTCTACAAGGGTTTATACGTTGCTGAAGGCGTACAAATTTTCTCATTCTGTTAGCTTGACTCTACTAATGCTGGTAAGGATTTCCTTCCATCATTTGTTTCTCACTATTAGAGTATGGATTTACAGAATTTGCAAAGCCTTAGCGTACCAACTTATTCAGCTTCCCGTTATTCATTATACTCCACTGTTTATTTTAAAGATTGCGGTAATATAGGTTACAAACCTTATCATTTATCCGATGAGATAATACTCATCATGGTTTCTTCTCTTGGTATTTTACAGGTGATCATTGAACCTAGCGGCTCGTTTGCCTCTTACTTTTAGTTCCGTCATCTAACTCTTGCTTATGCATTTCCCAGGCTTGTCCCCTCCATCATTGAGGAACCTCTGCTTCTACCGTATGCTATCCATTTTCCACATGGATAGATTTCAATTTTCGAGGGTTCTCCTTTGTTATTCCAATATATGGTTATGTAAACCCTTGGTTTAATTATGTACTCGGAGGAATTCTGGTCCCCTCAGCCAGAACGGTTAATAATTTGAATTTGGACTGTATGCAATTTATTACGCTCGCTATGAAATATATTGGGCACAAAGCCACATAAATTTAATATGTATATATGCTTTGTATCTATTTAGAAGAGTCAGTTTCTTCTGCTCAGCTAATAAAATTGCATATTGAGGTTCTGTTAACATATTTATAATCATTATTAAAATCTACACCATCTATCAATTTTTGAGTTCTATTCTGAATATCCCCATTGATATTCCATTTCATATGGTTATTTACACATCTAGTCTCCTGCTAACACTGCATCCAGTTTTGTGCTTTATGCTAAGTAGTTATTGTCGATAATATATATTTCTATATAAACTTTTCATACCTGTACCTTCTTATATCCTAGCCTAGTTTAAATAAATTTTCTTTAGGCAGTCTAGCATAGAGATAAATTTCCTTCTCAGCTAAGGCATAACTATTAAAAAGGTATTTTCCCGCCTCTTTACACCTGTGATTATATATATGTTTATTCTCAGTGGAACTTCATCACCTCCCAGATTTATTGGCTGACGAAATTTTGTTATTACAGAGTTTTACTATATCCCACCACTGTGGGAAATTACCCCAATTGGCTTTATGCTATACTAGCTTTCTGCAATTTCTAAATACTAAACTCCATAGTTTCACATTTATCCGGTGTAAACTTGGAAATTAATGGATTTCTGCTATAGCATAAAAATCATATTTCTGTTTTAAATGTTGATTTGAAATGTCGTCAAATTTTAGAATGATTGTTCACTGTTCACTAGATCCCTTCATATCTAATTTAATGGGTTCACTTATCAACTTCATAAACTAATCTCTAGATTTAAGCTTTATAGCTTAAACATTATAGCAGATGGTTTAAATTTACTGGATTCCTTACAACTACACCGATCACTCTGTATTATAATCTGTTCAATGCATGAGGAATGCATATGTGAAAAGAGTAGATATGGACTACTAAATAGATATTTTATCAAACTAATTGTTTTCAGACACAATTTCATAATTCTCATCCATCAATTGGTCATTCACTTATTCACCAGTTCACACGTAAATTTAATTTCAACCATTTCAAAACTAAGGGTTTAAATGTGCATACCAATTTTCTAACTTCCATTTCTCACCTACACAAGTCTGAAAATGAATTTTTCTTCGCTGTCTTCAGCCTTAAATGAAAACTGCCTATAGTTAATTTTGTAAATATCTTAGGAGTTTTCTCACTAATATTTCATTAATATTTCATTAATCATTTTGACATCTATAGACTTAGGATCTGGCGTGTTTTCTCCCCCCACCCAGATCCACATACAACTTGTTCTCTTCAATCATGGTTTGTAGCTGTCTCCCTTAGTATTGTTCAATGTACAGTGACCCAACATTGGTAAAATCAGCAGCATAAACTTTTTTGAGTGAGCACATAACTTGCCTAGTTTTCTCAACTTGGGCTCCGATACCATTTGTCACGTCTCCCATACCCAACTTCCTATTAACTCAGATATACTTTACTTTTATGCACCTGATAACATTCAATTTTTTTCTGTTTCATCATCTATACATTCATATTTTTTTTTAGGTCTTTAATTTCTCTTTGGTAATTACAGGCACTCTTTTTTCATTATAAAATTTCCCATGAAAATTTTTGGCTTGACCTCAATTCCTATGAGTCAACCCAGTAGACTGATATTTATATGTCTATAGATAAACATATTCTCAATTGTATTTCGCAGATCTTTTTTTCAGAGTTTTGTCCAACTCTAATAGATCAATATGCCCCTTTCTCTAACTTTTTCAGTTAGCAAGCTTTATAGACTTTCTAACCTCTATAATTATAAAATTTCAGCATCTATGTATAGATATCTACATATACATCTATCTATATTCAGTTAACCTTCTTTGCTTCAACTACTTTTACAGCAGTTTATATTGAAAGTGGATAGACGCTCTTTTCCCAGTATTTTAAATATGTTTACAATATTCCTTTACCCATACTTTTACCACATATAGCAATAGGGCTATTCTCTTATGTTATTGTTAAGATTATTCAGCATACTTGTAATTCTGGTGCATATTACAACTCTTCCCTTGGACTGTACTTGCTGTTCCTGTTTACTGTTTTGTTAAAAATTTCGGTTTATACACACAGCAACTCCATTTTCATTTTAAAAGACAGCAAGCTACACCTGTACATTTGTTATTAGATTTGACATTCAGGTAATCTATCATCTCTAACTTTATTACTACAGGGTACTTATCCCCGGAATCCAACCATTTGTCCCTGCTATTAACCTACTGGATTTTCAGCTAATAGCTCTAATTTGAAATTGCATGAGGTACTGAACAAACAGTCAATCTAAACTTTGCATAAGAAATCATAACATAATGATTCATATAAAATTTGCATAAGAAATCATAACATAACAATTCATATAACCTTATATAAAAATTCATAGATAAATCCCCAAATTTATGCATGCATACCAATCTGTGACAGTCCTCCAACCTTAGAGTTAGGTATCTCCCGAACTCACCAGTAGGGATCCTCAAAGAGCAGACTAACCTCAATCACAGTTGCGGGCTTGACTGTCCCAAGCTATGCTCTCCCCAAAGCGTTTCCAATTACTGCGTCGAGAATTTGGGATGCTTTATTCTGTTGCCTAGGCTTCCCCTTATTTAAGGATTTTAAAGCTACTTTATACCTTTCCCAGTTTTCGACTTTACACTCTTTGTACTTTTCCTCATCATTGGGGAATTTAGATTTTTCCTCAAAAATCTAAATTAGAAATAATTTCTTTCAAGGATTTTTGAAAGATTTTGGGGAAAGTCTTTACCTTTTCCATAACCTCATGGATTAGGCATATGATCTCAATAATCTCATCTGGTCATAGTGCATACAAAATATTTTAATTATTTTTCACAAATAATTAACTACATCCACACAATAATTATCCATTGGGGTCCACTCCCCTTTGGATTTATGTTCAAATGTCTAATTTGAAAAGCATAGAACTTGGGGGTGTTACAATTATTATTAATCTTAGAGTTTAATATTTTTCCCTTGTCTTTATTTTCCCTTAGTTTTATAATATTAATTACTAGAATTTATTTTCCTTTGGGAATTATAATTATTAATCTTAGGGTTTAATATTTTTTCTTTGTATTTATTTTCCCTCGAGTTTATAATATTAAATCCTTGGATTTATTTCCCCATGGTTTTATAATATTAATCCCTTGGATTGGTGATATTGTCACGTTCATTCAGTAAATCAATTATTAATCATAAAAGAAGAAACAAATTTTTTTTTTTTTTCGTTTGTCACCATGGTAAAGTAAATAGTTTCAACTCTATATAAAACTATCGAATGTAACCAAAATTGTGGCTTGAGTTTGGTTAATAGCCATTTAATTATCTTGGCATTCGTGTTTACCATATCGAATTATTATCATGAGATTTCTATTTAATATTTGTATCCAGGTTTACCACCAAAATATAATTCTGTCAGAATTATGACAATTGTTTTATAGTTTTGTACTCACACACGTATGTAATGGAACTCTCATTGTTTAGCATTTGAATTATTAAACCTATGTCAAATTGTGGAAAAAAAAATTTCGAGTTTAGTTTGCCACTTGGTCGGTTAATCCTCCACTCGTGATGTTTATGTCAACTCCATTGATTAGCTCGGTACTGGGCTATTAAGACCATCGACAACTGTGTAATACTGCCTCGGTCTCTCCAAGATTCCTAGGGAAACAACTCCAATTCAACTGTGAGATATCTAAGTTATGAGCTGTTTCATTTTCCCTTTGGCGCGTTTTCAGAGCTTGACCTTCATCTCGGATCCTTCGTCTCTGTGCCTTTATAAGGTTTGATTATTTGCCTCTGCAACAACATTTATACATTTCATGGTTAAACCCAGTTTATGGGTGCTTTTGTTTTTTCGAGTTTTGATTCATAATGACAGAGATTTGTTTCTTTTTGTTTTATATTCCCTCTTTTGCTTAAATCTTGCAGAGAGGCTCAGCCTTTCCCTGCAGAGAGGCTCGACTCTTCCTTTTAGCTTGATGTTACGGGTTTCAATATATTTTTTTTATGGCGCCATTGAAGGGTTTAGGGTAAGCACTGACTGCAGCTTTTCCTGTGCTCTGCCTTACCCAATTATTCCACCTATTTCAGGTCTTGCACTCAAGCATTTTAGGTTCATCGTCATGTAAAAGAGGCTAATATTTTATCTATTCCTCTTGCAGGTCTAGCTCGAGGGGTTCTTTTTCTTAGGTAAAAAATACTCTGCCCTATTTTACTAAGCTGAGTTTATTATTTTTGTTTCCTCATCCGGTTTCAAACTTAACTCACACTCGGAGTTATTTTGATGTTTTTAGGTAAGGTGACTCTTCAGTGAAACCCTACTAGAGTACTATGCGGCACTTCAATACGGTCACAGCTAACACTACATTCGCCCTTAACAGGTATTCTGCTCCTTTGAAGAGGGATTTTAGCTGGGCTTTATATGGCGTTGGTAAAAGAGATGTCTGGGTTTTCTAAACCCATCCTAGGGTTCCATATACTGAAGTTTTGGTGTATTTATTTTTTTTATCCATGAAGAGTGCTCAGGGTTTTACCATAGCGTGTTGTTCATGAATGGCTATCTGGATACTCTATTCTATCGAGTTTCCTAAAAAAAATTCCTGTTGTTCAAGTTTGGGGGTGGAGCCGAGTAATGCTGTATTGAACATTTAAGTTTTCAATTTGATAGTTGTAGCTTTTCTTCACTGCTAAACTTATCGGTTGGGATATCTTTTGAATTTTACTCCGAGATTACTCTGTATATGAAGAATTTCATTTTATGGTATAGCTGGTTAATATTCTTGAGTTCATCTCACAGATATATGTAATCTTGCTAAATTTCTTCATGTTTCAAACTGTCTTAAGGGTTTACAGTTCCTCGCTTAATTTTATTTGTTCGACATACGGAAATACTTAAACCCGTAACTTCATTTTGAATGTTTATGTAACACCCCCAAGTTCTATGCTTTTCAAATTAGATATTTGAACATACATCCATAGGGGAGTGGACCCCAATGGATAATTATTATGTGGATATGGTTAAATACTTAATTATAAAATATTGTGCATGCACTATGACCAGATGAGAAAGTGAGATCACATGCCTAATCCATGAGGTAATGGAAAAGGAAAAAGACTTTCCCCAAATCTTTCAAAAATCCTTGAAAGAAATTATTTCTAATTTAGATTTTTGAGGAAAAATATAAATTTCCCCAATGAAGAGGAGTAGTTGGGAAGAGGTGAGAAAAAGCTGGAAAAGCTGAGGAAAAGCTTAAAACAGCTTTAAAGAGTCCCAAAATGGGAAGCCTAGGCTAAACAAGAATAAAGCATCCTGAAATTCTGGACGCAGAATTGGAAACAGGCTTGGGGAAAGCACAGCTTAAATAAGCTGCTCCAGAATAGATGGAGTTAGTCTGTTCTTGGAGGATCTCTACTCGGGGGTGAATCCTGGGAGATAAAGAGGATTCTAAGGTTGGGAGGACTGGTCATAGTAGTGGTATGCATGCATAAATTGGGAGATTTCTGTAAGTTGAATTAAACATGTCCATGGTTTATGAAATTTTGCTGTTATGGTTCATTATGCAGTTCATGAATTGTGATGTTATGGTTCATTATGCTTTTTATGAATTGTCATGCTATGATGCGTTATGCAAATGTTAGATAGATTAATTGTTAAGTAGTTCATGTAATGGCAAACCAAAGCTAATGATATCAGAGACAAATGGTTGGGTTGTATGGATGAGTATCTGGTAGTAATGAGGTTAGATATGACAGGACAATTGAACAGCAAATCTGATAACCATGTATAGGTATAACTTGTTGTCTTTCAAAGGAACATTAACTTACTGTGTGTATAAACGGAAAATGTTATCAAACCAGTAACCATGAACAGCAAGTACCAAACAACTAAACCTCTAATGACCATATTGATGGCACAGAATTCCCTGTAACCAATCACAGAAGGTAGTGTGACAGCAGTATGGAGTTTAGTATCTCAGTTGTGTTACAATGGAAAGAATTGTAAAACTAAGAATTTAAATTATTCTGTTAAATGTAAGTGTAAACATATGAAAGCAGAAGTTGAAGCCTAACTAAGTACGAGGATCGAACACTAGGGAGTCTAAACCCTCCAGTTCCAATTTGATTAAAGCAAGAGGATCTATGTCCTAGTTTTCCCATGGAATAGTTGAACCTGCACCAGAGTGTCAAACATGTTGAATGTTATCACAGTAAGATAAGGGGGAATCCTACTTGAACATCCATGGTGTGATAAGAGTTTGTGTGAGGAAATATTGTAAGCCTAGGTAAAAATACAATGAACAGAGCATCTGGTTACCGTCCATATACACTGCTGGGAAAGTAGTTGGAGCAATGGAGGTTAACTGAGTATAGATAGATGTGTGTGAGGAGGCATACATCTATACCTCGATGCTGAAAATTTAAAATGTTGAAAATGTTATAAGGCCTGCAAACTAGGAAGTTTGAGTAAGGGCCTAGTGATCATCTAGAGTTAGACACAACTCTGAACAGAAAACCTGAGAAATACAAAGTAATATATATAGATATATAAGTGTACAAGTCTATAAGGGGAGGTCAAGCCCAAAAATTCTCATGGAAATCCTTATATTCCATGGCTTTCTATGAGTACTGAAAAGAATTTAAAACCCGAATAGCAGACTAAATATGTAAGTGATTCAGTAACAAAAATATCAATGTTATCTGGCTGATAAAGAAAAGAATATTTGGGTTACGTTATATGTGCAGAAAGCTGGGTCTGGGAGACGTGACAGTTTATGAGTTCGCCCCTGCAACGGTGCCCGGACCACCATGGGTTAAGTCCGTGTTAATCTGGGGACTGGACGCGGTCGAGGTACCTAGGTTCAGGGTTACTTCGAGAACCAAGGTTGACAGACCATTGTGACCATGTTTCCTTACCCTGATACTGTTCTAGAAAAATCTTCCAATAATAAATTTATTCTACTTAATCGAACCCTATTCTTTCCAAAGAATGGTCTAACACTGTTATGGAAGGTATTTGTTTTCTTCTATATTTACATAGATTCCAAAAGCATTCTTTCATTGCTTGTTAAACCAACTCCAGTTGAAAAAAGCATATAGATATAGTTGTACAAACATTTCAGTAAAATGTATAATGTAAAAGCTATTCTTATTGTTTTCAATTCCGTTGTCCTTTCCTTGTCTTATAAGAAACATTGACAACAAAGAGATATTTAGCTTTATCATTGCTTTGTTCAATCATAGTATGATAGCAGAAAAGAGTAGAACTACGTACAAATTTACATTTCCATTTTCCTGCATATACATTCAGGTATATATATATATATATTCATAAATAAACAATACCCCATCATTACTGTGAACAGCCACCTAATCTAGTGATATCTTGTTAAAAATTGTACAGTAGTACTTATATGAATTTAAATAGGTTCAAGCTGAGGTCCTCCCAACCATTCAAGGGATGCTATTACGTTCTCCACTTTTCCCCTAGCTCCAGAATCTAGACGGTGTCACGGGTTAACAATGGATTCTTCTATTGTGACCTCTGGATGGCCAATCCAATCACACTCAGATATTCTGGCTTTACAAGGGCTGCTGAAAGCTATTTTCAGCTGGTCCCCAACCAGCTGTAGAAAATGCTCCCCCTTTACCAAATTCATAGAACCCCTACTCCTCTCTTGGGATTTAGCTTTATCCTCAGAGGAGTAGGTAACCATTTCCAACTGTTCCCCAACCACCTCCTATTCTTGGAAACATTTCTTTACCATCAGCTTTATGTGTATTTCATATTAAAATATTTTCTTCTTTTAATTTGATTAACTGCTTCTAATTAATAAATCAGTAACTAAAATAGTTTTGCTAAATTAACAGTAATTTTTAATTTTTTCTTGCTAGATAAAAGAAACTAAGAAAATTTTCTTTAAGTAGTCAACACTAGTTAAGTTTAATGAAGTTGTCACAACTTCCCCCCTGGAAGTAACACTGTCCTCGATGTTTTAGCCCAACTCTGTAAAGAGCTCCGGGTAAGCTTCTTGCATAAATTTCTCGTCCTCCCAAGTAGCTTCTTCCGGTCTGAAATGCTTCCATTGCACTTTTACCTCGATGACTACTCGTTTGTGGAGTTCGATTTCTCTTCGGTCAAGTATGCGTTGCGGCTCGACCAGAAACTCTCCGTTCGGTTCTACCTGAAAAACATAATGTTTTCAAGTCAGTACTCATCATTTTCGTTCAGAATTTTAAGTTAGGATTTTATCTCTATCCTGCCTGAATATTTTTCCAATGAATCACATGCTTTTCATCATGAACATATCGCTTGAGTAAAGACACATGGAATACATTTTGAACTTGAATGTGGCTGGGTAAAGCCAACCGATAAGCCACTGGTCCTACCCTTTCCAATACTTGGAAAGGTCCACATTATCTGGGAGATAATTTAGCACAAGAGGTCCACCTCAAGGTACTCCTCTTGGGTTTAATTCCTATGTAAACATGATATCCTATTGCGAACTCACAATAAGACCTTTTTTTATCGACATAACTCTTTTTCCGGTCTTGAGCGGCCTTTAGGTTTTATCTTATTCGTTTTATTTTAGCTTCCATTTCTGCTAACATCTCAGGTCCCAACAATAACTTAGTTTCAGGACTGCTCCAATTTATAGGTGTACGACACTGCCTACCATACAATGCCTCGAAGGGACTCATTTTTAAGGAGTCTTGATACCCGTTGTTATAAGCAAACTCAACCAGGTGCAAATAATCCTCCCACTTGGTTGGCTGCTGCATCACATACATTCGCAGTATGTCTTCCAATACTTGGTTTACCCGATTTGTTTTCTCACCAGTCTGAGGGTGATAGGCAGTGCTAAAATGTAGTTGTGTTCCCAGACCAGAAAACAAGGCATTCCAGAATGTGGATGTGAACTTAACATCCCAGTCTGAAATCACAGTCTTAGGTATGCCATGCAGCCTGAAGATTTCCTTCATAAAGATATCAGCAATCTGTACTGTCTTGTATGTTGACTGTACCGATATAAAATGTGCAGATTTTCGTAATCGGTCTACCACTACCATGATCGAGTCATGCTGTATTTTTGTTCGTGGTAAACCCGTGATGAAATCTAGGGAGATAACCTCCCATTTCCACTCAGGTATAGGTATGGGCTGCAATAATCCAGTAGGGTGCTAGTGCTCCACTTTTACCTGTTGACATTCCAAACATTTTCTTAAATATTCAGCTATATCTTTACGCATGCCCGGCCAATAATATGCCTTTCTTATTGCAGTAAACATTTTTTGATATCTCCGATGACCAGCATAATTGCTGCGATGGAATTCATTCAGTATTAACTCTTTTAGAGTTATACGATTAGGAAAATATATTCTTCCTCGGAAGGTCAACACCTAATCCTCGTTTTTTCCATAATCAGATGTCTTGCCTTGTTTCCTATCTTCTTCAATTTGTTGCCATAGGAATTTGTATGCCGGATCTTTCTATGCCTCTTCCTTTAGTTGTTCCAAGAATTGGCTTTCTAGCTGATTATAAGATAATGCATAAATGCCATGTAGTTTCCTACTCAATGCATCAGCTACCCGATTTTCCTTTCCCTTCACGTGTTGTATATCCATATCAAATTCACTCAGAAAAGCATTCCATCTTACTAGTCTAGAATTTAAATCTGCTTGCTTAAAATAATTAGTTAAGCTGCCATGGTCTATTTTAAGTACAAACCTCTTACCCAGCAAGTAATGTCTCCACACCCGAAGAGCATGTACCACAACTGTCAGCTCCAAATCATAAGCACAATATTTCTATTCATGGTATTTTAGTTTTCTAGACTCATATGCCACCACTTTGCCTTCCTGGGTGAATATAGCTCCAACAACCTCTTTACTTGCATCAGTACAAACCTAATAATCTTTAGCAGGGTCTGCTACCCTCAAAACTAGTGTTGTAGTTAAGAGTTGCTTCAGCTTTTCAAAGCTCTCTTGGCACTCTTTTGTCCATTTAAATAGCTTTCCCTTCTTCTACAAAGATGTAATAGGGAAAGAAATTTTAGAAAATCCTTCTATAAATCTTCTATAATACCCTGCTAAACCCATAAATGATCTAATATCAGCCACATTTTGGGGTACTTGCCATTCCATGATAGTTTTGATATTTTTTGGATCAACAATGATTCCTTCGGCTGATATAACATGTCCCAGATATTGGATTTTTGTTTTAAAGAAATCGCATTTACTGAACTTGGCGTAAAGTTGATGCTTTCTTAACATCTCCAAAACTATCCTCAAATGCTCTTTGTGTTCCTCTTAACTTTTAGAATATATCAATATGTCAGCTATGAAGATAAGTACAAAGTTATCCAAAAATTGATGAAAGATTCCATGCATCAACCTCATAAAGGTTGCTAGTGCATTCATCAATCGAAAGGGTAGCACCACAAATTCATAATGCCCACAGTGGGTACGAAATGCTGTCTTGGAAATATCTTCATCTTTAATCCGAATTTGATGATATCCAGATCTTAAGTATATTTTAGAGAACACCTTAGCCCCTCTTACTTGATCGAATAAGTCATCGATTCTTGGTAAGGGGTATTTATTCTTAACAGTTAGCTTATTAAGCTGCCTGTAGTCTATGCACATACGTAATGTTCCGTCCTTATTTCTAACAAAAAGGAATGGTGCTCCCCATGGAGACACACTTGGGTGAATATAGCCCTTGTCTAGCAGCTCTTGCCGCTGCATTTTCCGCTCTGTTAATTCTGGCACGCTCATTCTATATGGAGCTCTCGACACCGAGGAGGCTCTTGGCAACAATTCTATGGTGAAGTCGATATCCCTTTTAGGCGGAAAACCAGGAATTTTTTTTGAAAAACATATAGAAATTCCTGTACTACTAGAATTTCTTCCATCATTGGTGCATTTTCCTTAGAGTCTGTATACCCCACCTAAATTGCATATAGCTGGCATCCTTTTCTGATGCATTTACCCATTTGGGATGCTGTGATTGGTCGTAGTTGTACTGGATTTTTAATTCCTTGAATCTCTTTTCGTGTGCCATCTTGCATTCTATAATAAATGACCTTTTCCTTGCAGTCCACGAGGGTCCGGTGTCTTTCCAACCAGTCCATACCCAATAACACATCATAAGATCCTAGTGGTAAGATATTTAAATCTACTTGTAACTGTTGTTCTGCCACTTCCAACACACAGTTAGGAACTTTTGCAGTTGCCTTTCATTTTTCCCCAATAGCTAGCTATACTACCCAGGAATTCTTAAATTTCCGTTCCTTCAATTTACACATTTCCACTAACTTGGGACTTACATAACTCAAACTTGCTCCAGGATCTACCAAAATTGAAACAGGTTTAGTTAGAAAAGTACCTTCTAGTTCAATCATTGTGGGCTCAAAATTAGCCTGCTGGTCTTCCAAAGCTGCATTGATACGGGGTATGTTACGTGCCACGTCCCCCACCGTAGATACTTCCTATAGATTTGCTACAGTTTCACTTTTATTTCGCTGTGGAAAGTTTTTATAATAATGAGCCTCTCCACAGCCCCATCATTGAAAAGGAGGTTTTGTAGTGTGTCCCTACTCTGGCTTGCTAGATGCTTCAGTGGGCTTCTCTTCCCCTGGCCATTTGGTTCTTTGGTGATTTCTACAAAATTTCTTACTGATGGAGTTTCGTGCTGCACCTTTAAAATTTCCACTTTTATTTCTTTTAAAATTGGAATTATTTTTCTGGGTTTTCTTTCGCTGCCAGCTCTTCCCTCCTTCACCTTTGGCCTTGGACTGCTCATAGCACATCCGGGCTTTACGAATGGCTTCATCCATGGTCTGAGGATTAAAAAATTCTATTCGTTCCCTCATATGAGTAGGTAGACTACTCAGGAACCTCTGCACTTTGGCCTTTTCCTCTCGAAGATAAGGAATGTAGCATAACAGGGAAGTGAATTTAGTGACATAATCATCCATTGCCATCTGTCCAAACCGTAGATCATGAAATTCCTTAGCCTTATCATCATAAAACCTTTTTTTCAAATACTTGTCATTGAAGTACTATTGAAACAACTCCCAAGTAATGTCCTGTTCATCAATGTTGCGTACATTTTCAGTTCCTCCCACCATAGAGTGGCCTTTTCCCGTAACTGGTATATAGCCAATCGGGCCTTCAGATTGCTACTGTATTCATACACCTGAAAGTACTTATTTATATTAATTAACGAGGCTTCAACCACCTCCTCTGCCTCACCATAAAAAGTTGGTGGTTTAATTTTGCGAAATTTCCCTTGCAATTCCACTTTCTGTCTCTTATTATCTTGCTCGTCAGACAAATTGCCCGACTCCGCCTCATTGTAATTCATGTTTTTTCTTTTTTGAGAGGGACTCTTTTTAGCTTTGCCTGTAGTGTTATTTATAGTTTGATAGTCTTCTTGTTTTGCTGATAATTCTTTTCTAGCACTGGGATGCCCCATCTCCTGATTTTGTTTGTCTAATAAAATATTTAAAATTTTCTCTTGGTCTTGCAACAGTCACTCATTATCCTTTCTGAGTCTTAACATTTCCTCTTGTAGTTGTTGCACTGTGTTCAACAAAAAACCATTTTGGTGCTGCTGTTCTTCAAGTAACCGATTGGTATTTTGATGTTGTTCTACACTTAATTATACCCACATTTCTGGGTTCATGACTGCTGCTTGAGTTTCCTCTAGTTGCGCTTGTGATGTTGTCACTCTTCTCATTATCACCCACTCTCTTCCTCTCTCTGTGCACTATTCATATACACAGCTTCAATGTTAGTAGACCCTCAAGGTTCCAGCATAGTAACCTCGCTCTGATACCACTTGTCACGTTCATTCAGTAAATCAATTATTAATCATAAAAGAAGAAACAATTTTTTTTTTATCGTTTGTCACCATGGTAAAGTAAATATTTTCAACTCTATATAAAACTATTGAATGTAACCAAAATTATGGCTTGATTTTGGTTAATAGCTATTTAATTATCTCGGCATTTGTGTTTACCATATCGAATTATTATCATGAGATTTCTATTTAATATTCTTATCCAGCTTTACCACCAGAATATCATTCTGTCAAAATTATGATAATTGTTTTATAGTTTTGTACTCACACATGTATGTAATGGAACTCTCATTGTTTGGCACTTGAATTATTAAACCTATGTCAAATTGTGGAAAAATGTCTTTGGAGTTTAGTTCACCACTTGGACGGTTAATCCTCCACACGTGATGTTTATGTCAACTCCATTTATTAACTTAGTACTGGGCTATTAAGACCATCGACAACTTTGTAATCCTGCCTCGGTCTTTGCGAGATTCCTGAGGAAACAACTCTGGTTCAACTGTGAGATATCTAAGTTATGAGCTATTTCATTTTCCCTTTGGCGCGTTTGCAGAGCTCGACCTTCGTCTTGGATCCTTCATCTCTGTGCCTTTATAAAGTTTTCTTATTTTCCTCTGCAACAATGTTTATACATTTCACGGTTAAACCCAGTTTACGGGTGCTTTCGTTTTTTCCAGTTTTGATTCATAATGACAGAGATTTGTTTCTTTTTTTTTATATTCCCTCTTTTGCTTAAATCTTGCAGAGAGCCTCGGCTCTTCCTTTTAGCTTGATGTTGCGGGTTTCAAGATTTTTTTTTATGGCGCCATTGAAGGGTTTAGGGTAAGCATTGATTACAGCTTTTCCTGTGCTCAACCTTACCCAATTGTTCCACCTATTTCAGGTCTTGCACTCAAGCATTTTAGGTTCATCATCATGTAAAAGAGGTCAATATTTTATCTATTCCTCTTGCAGGTCTAGCTCGAGGGGTTCTTTTTCTTAGGTAAAAAATACTCCGCCCTATTTTACTAAGCTGAGTTTATTATTTTTGTTTCCTCATCCGGTTTCAAACTTAACTCACACTCGGAGTTATTTTAATGTTTTCAGGTAAGGTGAATCTTCAGCGAAACCCTACTAGAGTACTACGTGGCACTTCAATACGATCACAGCTAACACTACATTTGCCCTTAACAGGTATTCCGCTCCTTTGAAGAGGGATTGTAGCTGGGTTTTATATGGTGCTAGTAAAAGAGATGTCTGGGTTTTCTAAACCCGTCCTAGGGTTCCATATACCAAAGTTTTGGTGTATTTATTTATTTTTATCCATGAAGAGTGCTCAGGGTTTTACCCTAGCGTGTTGCTCATGAATGGCTATCTGGATACTCTGTTATATCGAGTTTCCTAAAAAAAATTCCCGTTGTTCAAGTTTGGGGGTGGAGCCCAGTAATTCTTACTGAACATTTAAGTTTTCAATTTGATACTTGTAGCTTTTCTTCACTGTTAAACTTATCAGTTTGGATATCTTTTGAATTTTTCTCCGACATTACTCTGTATATGAAGAATTTCCTTTTATGCTATAGCTGGTTAATATTCTTGAATTCGTCTCACAGATATATGTAATCTTGCTAAATTTCTTCATGTTTCAAATGTCTTAAGGGTTTACAGTTCATCACTTACTTTTATTTGTTCGACATATGGAAGTACTTAAACTCGTAACTTCGTTTTGAATGTTTATGAGTTAGCCCCTGCAACGGTGCCCGGACCACCATGGGTTAAGTCCATGTTAATCTGGGGACTGGCCGCGGTTGAGGTACCTAGGTTCAGGGTTACTTCTAGAACCAAGGTCGACAAACCGTCATGACCATGTTTCCCTACCCTGATACTGTTCTAGAACAATCTTCCAACAATAAATTTATTCTACTTAATTCAAACCCTATTCTTTCCAAAGAATGGTCTAACACTGTTATGGAAGGTATTTGTTTTCTACTATATTTACAGAGATTCCAAAAGTGTTCTTTCATTTCTTGTTAAACCAAATCCAGTTGAAAAAAGCATATAGATATAGTTGTACAAACATTTCAGTAGAATGTATAATGTAAAATCTGTTCTTATTGTTTTCAATTCCGTTGTCCTTTCCTTGTCTTATAAGAAACATTGAAAACAGAGAGAGATTTAACTTTATTATTGCTTTTTTCAATCATAGTAAGATAGAATAAAAGAGTAGCACTACGTACAGATTTAAATTTCTATTTTCCTGCATATACATTCAGGTATATATATATTCATAAATAAACACTACTCCATCATTACTGTGAATAACCATCTAATCCAGTGATATCTTGTTAAAAATTGCATAGTAGTACTTATCTGAATTTAAATAGGTTCAAGCTGAGGTCCTCCCAGCCATTCAAGGGAGGCTATTACATCCTCCACTTCCCCCCTAGCTCCAGAATCTGGACGGTGTCACGGGTTAACAATGGATTCTTCTACTATGACCTCTGGATGGCCAATCTGGTCACACTCAGATATTCTGGCTTTACAAGGGTTACTGAAAGCTATTTTCAACTGGTCTCCAACCAGCTGTAGAAAATGCTCCCCCTTTACCAAATTCACAGAACCCCTACTCCTCTCGTGGGATTCAGCTTTATCCTTAGAGGAGTAGGTAACTGTTTCCAACTGTTCCCTAACCACCTCCTATTCTTGGAAACATTTCTTTACCATCAGCTTTATGTATATTTCATATTAAAAGATTTTCTTCTTTTAATTTGATTAACTGCTTCTAATTAATAAATCAGTTACTAAAATAGTTTTGCTAAATTAACAGTAATTTTTAAGTTTTTCTTGCCAGGTAAAAGAAACTAAGCAAATTGTCTTTAACTAGTCAACACTAGTTAAGTTTAATGAAGTTGTCACATATATTGTATTTTTTTATTTTGGATTTATAATATTACTTTTAGTATCACTATATGAAATGTTGGGTTTTTAATATTGGGTACATAATATTTAGTTTTTTAATATTATCGTATATTGGATATATAATGTTGGGTTTTTTAATATTACTATTTACAATATTAATCTTTCCATTTATAATATTATTCATATGGTTTAAAATATTTATTATAAGGTTTATAATGTCAATTTTACAGATATAGTATTAATATTAGGGTTTATAATGTTGGAGTTTATAACATTAGTGCTTATAATAATTCATTTATTGTTATATTGGAATTGTTCATAAATCCATCATTGTGTATAAGAGATATTGATACTAATATTAATAAGTTAATAAATGTATATTAGTCATTAAGATAATGGTGAGAGATAAATAAGTATTATTAGTACTATTATAACATTATATTAATTTTGTTATTGTTATATATATATATATATATATATATATATATATATATATATATATATATATATATATTATTGATGACGATGATGATGATGATGATGATGATGGTTAATGTCTACTCAGACCAATCTTTGGTCTATCGGACTTAAAGAAAAGAGTTATTTAGTTTGATTTAAGATTTTATTCCTATGCTCAAAAATTTTGGAGAGAAGGCTCCCGAGCTCACTATAATTTTGACATCTTAAAAGGCTACGAAGGTCAGTATTGTAACGAAGATTATGAAATTGAGCTCTAATGTGGTTGCACTCGGAGAATTCTAAGAGGAAGTGATTTTCATCCTCGATGTTCATATTCTCATAGAGATGGAAGATTCTTTCCATCCATGGTGTTTTAGGAACTGTCCAACGACCTGTTTCACTATGGAGCTAATGAGAGTTTGTTCTAATCTTGGCTATATTAATTTTCTTCTCTGAGCTAGTTAAAATAGAGAGATACTTTTGATATTATAGGGTGGGGTTGTTGAACTCCTTATAATATCTTAATTTTCTTTTAGCTGCTAGATCTTTCTCACACCACATTTTTTCTATGAACTTAGAAGTAACAATTTTTTTACGGTTATTAATGTTTTGCAATGCAACATTCTTGTCGATCTCCCAATGGTTTAACTAGGCCATGGTAACTTTATACCAACCTCGTTTAAGCCTTAGGTGGTTTTGGCTAGAATTTAAAGCTATCTTAGGAAGTCTATGGTCTCCTATGCTATTGAGCTTGTGCTTGTACAACAGAAGCCTAGTCATAGCTAGGCTCTCAATAGGGGAAAGACCCACTTCTATAAGGAGAATAGGATAGGGTGTATTGCTTTTAATTTTAAGGTTATAAGTTATAAAATGCTTCTGGATTTTCTCAATCTTTCTCCAGGATTCTCCAGAGATGCTACAACCCCAAACCTCACATCCATATAAGATAACAGGAGTCACTAAAGTTTCAAAGAGGAACTTCTTTCTATCCCACATTACGAGGTTTTCCGTTTTACAATTATTTTCAAGACCAAAATAAGCTTTCCACCCCCCATTTATCCTTTTCTAAATGCTATTTGCCATGAATATCAATTCCTAGGTACTTGTAAGAAGACACTTCCTACAAGTTACTATTGTCATACATAAAATTAGCATAACTGTCTTTCTTGGATTTGATAATCATAAATTTTGTCTTGTCAGTGTTAAGAGACATACCCATGGTAGAGCAGAAATCCTTAAGAAGTCTAAGTTGCTTATCAAGATCAAATGGGCGCATTGCAAGAAGAACAATAGCGTCAACATAGAGAAGAAAGATGATGATTATTCGAGCTAAGATCGTACCAGCACATCTTGGTTTTATAATTAATCAATCTCTAATACCCACAATAATTATTAATGTAATTGATAAATGTCTATGAACTTATATTTATCATGTTTATTAATGTGGTTATATATATACTTCATATAAATATATTTGATCATATTAATCCTATTGATAAATATGATTTTGCTAATATATATTTGCATTTCAAATGATTTTATTATTTTGAAATTAAATAAATCATGAATAAAGATAAATTTATAATAAAATATATTAAATTTTAACCTCTAGTATTAAAAAAAATATATATCTCTGCAAACTTTACACTTCAAAATAAAGTTAATTTATACTGTTTTGATCCTTAACTCCAGCATCGAGATATAAAGGTCCTTGTTGAAATAACATAGCAAAGATGAGTAAATCTAAAGCAAACTGAAGAGGCAAAAGGTGTGCTAGTGATGCCCATGAATTTATAGGCCCCCCGTGCTAGAGATATCAGGTTGGAAAAGAGTTAAAATGACGAAGAAAATTAGGAGATCAGTGAGCAGCTATAACTGCAATGTCGGTGACAGGGAATTGTATGGATTGATTATCCAAACTGAATTAAACCATATAATTCACCCTCTTCAATAAAATATCCAGTTTTTCATATTAATTAGCCGACCAAACCAAATTTGATAACCATGAATTCAAATGCACTTTGACAATGGACACGTTTAGTTAAAAAAAAGAAAAAAAAAGAGTTTGTGTGAACTTTTATTGTACTTTTTAATTTCAGTCAAAATAAGTTGAGTCAACGGATCCATCTTTGTCCAAATCTACCGTATACTACAGGTGTTTTTTTTTGTAGTAGTGTAAATCCATCGATTGGTTTCTTTTCGATTCAAACCAAATAAGACAATCACAAAATATGAATGAATGTTCCAGAACTTTTACGCAATAATCCTCAACCAGATCGTAAATTCGGATAATCGGAGGCCCACTCGAATCAACAATCGGGTGACCAGTTTCCTTCACCTAAATGTTAAAAATAGCAGCTGCAATTTGTAAACCGAAGTTCGTTTCAAGCAAATACCTCTGATACTCTTTTGCATTTACATGTTGTTTCATTACGTAGCAATAGGGTAGTACAGAGACTTGTATATTAGCACCGTTACCAACCAGACTTAATCGTACTTTTTTCTTCTTCTTTTTTGGGTGTATTAATACATTCAAAATATAAACCGTTAATATTTTGGGTTTATAATATTAATTTTAAGATTTAAAATATTATTACTAGAGTTTATATTAATAAAGGTTAATATTAATCTTAGTATCTAATTTTATTTTGGTAAGTTTATAATCTTTTAGTTTTTTAATATTAATGTAATGTTTTTAATAATCTTTTGGGTTTATAATATTGTTCCTAAAATTTCTAATATTAATCATAAAGTTTATATTAGTAAAGTTTAATATTAAATCTATGGTTTATACTATAAATCTTAGGATTTAATATTAATCTCTTTAGTGTATAATCTCTTGGGTTTAAATTATTAATCTTTTGGTCTTATTAATATTTGACTTTATGTTCCTCAGATTTAATATTAATCTTAAAGTTTAATATTATTCCTTTTGATTTTTAGTATTAATCCTTTGAATTTATTAATGTGATAGAGTTGTAATGTTGATCCTAAGGTTTATGATATTAATATTAGGTTTATAATAAAAATTCTTTGAGTTTATTAATTCCTTGGTTTAGAATATTAATATTGGGTTTAATATTAGTATTAATCACGTGGATTTATTTTGAGTTTAATATTAATACCTTGGATTTATAATTTGTAATATTATGGCTTATAATACTAATACCCTATGTTTATAATACTAGTCTCTTGGGTTTACGGATATTTTATAATATTAATCTATTGGGTTTATTAATCCCTTCTGTTTATAATACTCATAATTAGTTGGGTTCACTAATTCCTTGCGTTTTTAATATATATTTTGTTTATCATATTAATAATTAGTTGGGTTCATTAATCTCTTGGGTTTATAATGTTAATCTCTTGGATTTTTAATCCCTAGGTTTTATAATATTAATCCCTTAGGTTTATTGCTTGCTTATGTTAATAATCTCCAATGTTTATAATATCAATCATTGGTTTATAATATTCATAATTCTTTGGGTTTATTAATTCCTTGTGTTTGTAATGTTAGTAGATTGGGTTTAATAATCCCATAAACTTTTAATATCAATCTCTTAGATTTTTAATTTAGTTGGTTTTTAATATGAATAATCTCTTAGGTTTAAAATATTCATCCTTTGGGTTTATAGTATCAATCCGTTTAGTTTGTAATATTTAACCTCTTACAAATACTAATCATAATTATTAATAATTATTAACAATTATAATCATTGATAATTAATATTTAATAATTATTAGTAGCCACTAATAGTTAATAACTATTAGTTATTAATAATTTATAATTACTAATAGTTAATAACTATTAGTTATTAATAATTTATAATTATTAATAATTAATAACTATTATTATTACTATAATTATAGTTAATAATTATTAATATTAATATTAATACAAATATTAATTTTAATTATTAATTATAAATATTTATATTTATATTATATTTAAATTTATGCGATTAATACCAACATCACATTATTTATAAAATTATTTTTTTGGGTTGAGGATTTTAAGGTCTATAATCATAAGGTTTATAATACTAATCTCAAGGTTTTTGACTATTGTCCTTAGGGTCTATAATATTAATCTCTTGGGTTTATTTCCCCTCAGGTTATAATATTAATCCATTGGGTTCATAATATAGTATTTAGTATAAAGTTTTAAAAAGTTCAGATTTTAATATTGGAGTTTATAATATTGAGTTTTATAATTTTAGGGTTTAGAATATTAATATTAATATTAATATTAACCTTTTAGGTTTAATAATCTTAATGGTCTATAATATTAATTCATTGGGTCTATTATTCCCAAAAATTATAAGATTAATCACTTTGGTTTATATCAGTAATATCTTGGGTTTATTATTAGATTTTATAATACAAATCTTAGTGTTTGGTTTATATCATTAATATCTCAGGTTTATTATTAGAATTTATAATATTAATGTTAGGATTTACAACCTTATGGTTTATAATATTAATCGGTTTCATATTATTAGGGTTTAAAATATTCAATTTAGTATTAAAGGTTAATATCATGATGTATCATATTATTATTATTATTAATGTAACATTTTAACCCTAGGGTTTAGTGTTTTTCCATTTAATTTATTTTTCCTTGGGTTTATAATATTAATCATTTGGGTTCATTTTTATTACTCTTAAGGTTTAATTAATTAATTAATTAATTTATTTTTTTCGGTTTATTTTAAGTTGGGTTTAAAATATTAATTCCTAAGATTTATTTTCCTTTGGGTTTATTAATCTTTTAGGTTTTTTATTATTTATCTTAGGGTTTAATATTTCCCCCCTGTGTTTGTTTTCCCTTGGGTTTATAATATTAAACCCTTGTATTTATTTCCACATGTGTTTAAATATTAATCCCTTGGATTTTTGATATTGTAGTATTTTATTTTGGGTTTATAATATTGTATTTAGTATCACGATATGAAATTTTGAGTTTTTAATATTGGATCTTTTATTATTACGGTATATTGGGCATATAATATTAGGTTTTTAATATTATTGTTTATAATATTAATCTTTCCATTTAAAATATTAATCCTATGGTTTAAAATATTTATTGTAAAGTTTATAATGTCAATATTATAGATATAATATTAATATTAGGGTTTATAATGTTGGATTTTATAATATTAGGGCTTCTCATAATTGATTTATTGTTGTTGATGCAGGAGTATTAAGGTAGAGCCAACAATGTGACAAGCTAGTCACATGTTGTGGCTTGGGAAGAGGACTAGCAGTCCTAATAATTTGAAGACTTTAGTTTTAAAGTATTTTGTTTAAAGTTAATTTGGGATAACATAGCCATTGTAATTTGTAGGTTAATTAAAAGAATAGTTAGATTAGGATTAGTTAGGCATTTAGTTGAATAAACTGTTCTAAAACTGAATAGCAGTTTCTCAAACATATGGGGACTTTGTGAAATGCATAAAACAAAATCAAATCCACCATTGTGGGGTTCTGCCTTCCATAGAGAAATATTTTTGAAAGAAAGTTGAATAGAGAGTAGGAATAAATGTAAAAACCAACTATCCCAGGGCTTCGTTATGTGTATTTTTCATTTATAAATTAATTTCAAGTGTTTTCGATTTTGATCAGGCTCTCTGATATTCTATAGGCACATTTTTTATGTTAATGAATATGCATATCGAGCGAGCAGACGAAGTTTTTGTGAACTTCCTGTCAACAAAGTTATGGCATAAAATGAGGATTGACAAGATGAGGAACAAGATTAGGAGGGATCCATGCGTTTACAGGCTGAATAAAGCTCAGGAGAGATACCGTTGAAGAATTCTAAAAAAAACTTGGAAGGATGGTGCAGGAGTAGCATGGAGGAAGCCGTATTACAGAGCAGTGGCATTAGAAAGAAGAGAAACCGAATAAAGAGTAGAATAATTAAAAGAATTCCTAAGGAGGAAACAATGAAAAGGATTGAATCCCAAAGTCAAAGCTTTAATTATTGACAGAAGAGATTAGAGTGGCGAAAGGAGGCAAGAAGAGCCGAGAAGGTTGAGCGAATGGCTACGATTAAATCGCAGATCTGAAGATGAAAGATGGATGGTTTTTTTGGTGTTATAAAATTGGCCCAAATTGTCAAAAAACATTTTATACAACATCTGTTTATGGTTACAGAGGTTTTGGTAGATAGAAATTCAACACAACTAAAAAAACTGGGTGACCAGAGGTTATTACATATGTTTTTTACATCGGTGCACCACTAAGGTGTCAACGCACTAGTGCGTGTAATCTAGAAGGTGGCCCGAGGCAGTCAAAGGTGCATGCACTGAGCCGTCAAAGTATAAAACTGCATCAGGCGTAGTTTTGGTGGTACAATGCACTGGACCATTCTAATTGGTCTTGGGATTTTTGTGGTGCCTGTAGGTCGTCTCAACACTTCGGTACGTAGACTTATAGAAACGCAATGGTGTGCAGTATCAGAAAAATGAAATGATTTTTCTAATTCATATTGGTATTTGTGCAGTGCCCATAGGTCGTACAAATGCACCGGTACGTAGTCTCACATAAATGCACTAGTGCATAGTATCACATAAAAACACCGAGATTTATAATTGGTATTGGTATTGGTGTCGTGCCCATAGGTCGTACAAATGCATCGGTGCATAGTCTCATAGAAACGCACCGATGCGCAATATCACACAAGCGCATCGAGATTTATAATTGGAATTTGGTATTTTTGCGGTGCTTGTAGGTCGTAGAAACACACCGGTGTTCATTTTTATTTTTTTGTCACGTCTCCCAAACCCAGCTTCTTACCCATATATCATAAAATTAGATATACTCGGCTTTATGCACCAGCTAACAAAAGAACTACTTATTGAATCCATTTCAAATTCATACGGTTATCCGATTTTTAACTTCTTTTGAGTAATTATAGGCAGCCATGGGAATATAAGAATTTCCATGATAATTTTTTTTTGGCTTGACCTCTACTCTTCACAGTCTATCTAGTTGACTTATATATCTATCTATATATTAGTTTGTATTTCTCAGGTCAGTTTTTCAGAGTTTTGACCAACTCTAGCCGATCAATAGGCCCTTCCTCAAACTTTCCAGTTTGCAAGCCTTATAAAATTTTCAACATTTTAAAGTTGCAGCATCGAGGTATAGATGTATGCCTCCTCGCATACATCTATCTATACTCAGTTAACCTCCATTGCTCCAACTACTTTCCCAGCAGTTTATATGGACGGTAAACAAATGCTCTGTTCATTATATTTTTACATATGCTTACAATCTTCCCTCACACAAAATTTTATCACACAATAGATGTTCAATAGGACTCTCCCCTTATTTTACTGTTACAAACATTCAACATGTTTGACACTCTGGTGCAGATTCAACTATTCCATGGGAAAACTAGGAAACAGATCCTCTTGCTTCAATCAAATGGAGGTAGAGAATACTGAACTGGATAGTTTAGAATCCCTAGTGTTAGATCCTCGTACTTAGTTAGGATTCAACTTCTGCTTTCATATATTTACACTTACATTTAATAGAATACTTTAAATTCTTAATTCTACAATTCTTTCCATTGTAACTCAGCTGACATACTGAACCCCATACTGCTATCACAGGGTTGTTGTTTCCTACTTGCTGTTATTGGTTACAGGGAATTCTGCGCCATCAATATTGTTATGATAGGTTTAGTTGTTTGGTAATTGCTGTTCATGGGTACTGGTTTGTTAAAATTTTCTGTCTATACACACAACAATTAAATATTCCTTTAAAAGACAGCAAGCTACACCTGTACATAGTTATTAGATTAGCTGTTCGAATGATCTACCATCTCTAACTTCATTACTACAAGGTACTCATCCCTATAATCCACCCATTTGTATCTGCTATCAATAGCTTTAGTTTGCAATTACATGAGTTACTGAAAAAATAATCAATCTGAAATTTACATAATGAACCATAACATAACAATTCATAAATTGCATAATGAACCATAACATCACAATTCATAAAACAGGGATATATGTAATACAGACTTACATAAATCTCCCAAAATTATGCATGCATACCTCTACTATGACCAGTCCTCCAAACCTTAGAGTTCGTTTATCTCCAGAACTCACCCCCGAGCTGAGATCCTCCAAGAACAGACTAACCTCAATCTGTTCTGGAGCAGCTTATTTAAGCTGTTCTTTCCCCAAAGCCTGTTTCCAATTCTGCGTCCAGAATTTCAGGATGCTTTATTCCTATTTGCCTAGGCTTCCCTTATTTAGGGGCTTTAAAGCTGCTTTCAGCTTTTCCATCTTTTCCAGCTTTTTACCTCTTCCCAACTACTTTCCTCAGCATTGGGGAATTTAGATTTTTCCTCAAAATCTAAATTAGAAATAATTTCTTTCAAGGATTTTTGAAAGATTTTGGGGAAAGTCTTTACCTTTTCCATCACCTCATGGATTAGGCATGTGATCTCAATTTCGCATCTGGTCATAGTGAATACACAATGTTAATTATTTATTTTTCATAATTAAATAATTAACCACATCCACACAATAATTATCCATTGGGGTCCACTCCCCTTTGGATTTATGTTCAAATGTCTAATTTTAAAAGCATAGAACTTGGGGTGTTACATATTCCCCCTCTGAAAATAAACACCGTCCTCAGTGTTGACAATTATCTACTTAGTTTATTTTGAAAATAAATATGAATGCTTTTCCCTCATTTCAGCTTCTCTGTTCCATGTAGCTCTTTCAGCAGTAAAATGCTCCACTACACCTTTACTCTAGCTACTGTTTAATTTTGCAATTTAATTTCTTCCCGCTTTCAGATTTGAAGCGGCTCTGGAAGGAATTCCTCCTCTGGTTCCACCTGGACCACATTCCAATCAATAATGTGAGAAGCATCATGTACAAAAATTATATTTTTCCAACAAGGAGATATGAAACACATCATGAAATTTAATATGCAAGTGTAAGGCTAGTTTATAAGCAATTAGTTTCCCCCCTTTCCAACACCTTCCTCGGTGTTACATTTTAACGTTGATTTTTCAACTTTAACAAAAATTTCTTCTTCGTCCTTGATTAGTTTCCAGCAGAGTACTCTCCTGCTTCCGCTCTATTTACTGATGCCTTATGCAGTTGGTTTTCTTCCTACTTCTTTGCAAGAAGTCTGTCTAGAAGATCTTTTATTCTGGTTTCTCTGTCCACAATTCATACCAATGTAAGTAATATCAGGTACATACAATTTATAATCCACAACAACATTCTGCATTTCAATAACTTAAGAAATTCAGTTATTAGTCAAACCGTTCAGGTTCATAATAGTTTAGTGCACTTTTAGTACACTACTTATCCTTTCTTGTTTTTCAGTGAGATTCTTTCCTCACGCAACTTGGTCCAGTTAAGCTTTTCTTGAGTTTCTAGGTGATTTATCTTCACCTTTTTCTCCTTGGTTCCAGAGTGTACACTTTCCTGTTACACACTTGGCTAAACAATTTTACACTTTTCATTAGTACTCATAAATGAAAGAAAACAATTGTATCATATGCATGTTTATGCTTACCCTTTCTTAGTTCATAGCCGTACTTCCAGTATCTTATCATTGTTTTCTTTTGTTAGTCAATCAATTTAATTAGTAATAACTAGACTCGTTAATAATCTCTACAATTCAATGCTTACTTCTCACATGAAATTTTTTCCTCTAACCTTTTTTATGAATTGTATCCACTAGTTCAAAACTTACGTGAATAAATTTGGAGCTGATGGGTTTCCCCCACACCCAAGTCCAAATGTATCTCATCCTCTTTTCTCTCAGTTGGTAGCTGTATGATTTCCCACTATTTCCCTGTCTTGAATTTAAAACTCAGGAAAATTAAATTAAATAAAATTTACACCCACAAAATTTTATAGTATGAATATATGTAATTTCTATAATTCATCACATTCACAAGTATGACTACTTGATAATGTCAAAAATAAATTTGACACAATTTCCCCTTTTTCAAGGAATTACCATAATTTATACATTTACTAAAATTGTTTTTTTTTTTTTCATTTTCATGCTGTATAAATTCCAATGATGATTCACCAATTGTATCTATATGTGAATTCCACTAATCATTAGAAATCAGTCCATGGTTTATATAGGTTTTCAATTTTCCCCTAGCTAGCCCACCTGGGAAAATTTGATTTATCCCTTCATTCACTCATTCATAACTCAATGTAATGGATTTGCATTACATTATTTAATATGAAATGGTCCACCATTACTAAACCAACTATTTAACTGTCTTTATAACTCGTATTTAAGCTTACCACTTCATTATTTTCCATGAACTAAAATAGGCTCATCACAAAATACTATAGTCATGACTTAAATCATCTTGGAAGTTTTTCCAATGTCAATATTTTTTTCCTCATTATACTTTTAACACTTAATCTACCACTACTAGTGTTTATTACTCCTTTAACCATAATTAGAGTAATAATATTTCGACCATATGGTAAAATATGTCCTTCCACTTCACTTGCAACTTTTAAGGGGAATTCACTTTTTAATATTCACTAGTGAATTTTTTCCTCTCCCTTAATCCCGTGGGTATAAAGTTTGATTTTTACTAACTGAACTAAATTATCATGTATGAAGATATTATATTCATACAACTCAACAAATTTAACATTATAACATATAACAAGATCACCTATATTTATAATGTTAATTGTAGATTTAACTTATGTCCCACGTGCAATTTGTTTCATTTTACTCTATCATTTCTCATGATAATTATTATTATTTTATATATATATATATTTTTAATAGTTAATTAAGAATTTACAACTTATATTTAACATACCTCTATTAAATATAAATTGTCCTTTTCCTATTATCCACCTTTCTCTATATATTCCAATATAAACTTTCCTTCTTCTTTTGTTCTAATAACTATGGTAACACATAGTATTATATAGCATCTTAGGAACATATATCCCCCACAATTATTCATTTATATATTTTCATGCTTCTAGTCAACTTGTCACACCTCCAAAATATTTTCTTATTATTATTATTTTTTTTTTTGTAAAACCTCTAAGGGTTTCTTCTTGTTCACCCAAGGTCTAAACGAGTTAGGCAATGATAACTATTAAGCTAGATTAACATTGTATTTTAAAATTTAAGTCTTACTTCCTCACTTTTAAAACTCTATATATCACAAAAGTCGAGCCTTACTTACCCATTTTAAGACTTTATACTTCTATAACTATATAGGCATTACCAAACCACCCACCATGTTTACAACATGTAATATCACAAAACCCACGAGGGTTATAACATATGGTTTTCGTTACCATATAACCCACCATGTTTATAACATAGGCTAGCTCCAAACCCACAAGGGTTATAACATATGGTTTATGACATTCGAAATTATGAGGTATACATATATATCTAACCTTATGTCTCAACACCATTCGTAATATATATATTTTTAACTTTTATCTCGGCCCCGGCCGTTACTTATAACTATTTCACCCTTCCACTTCGGTATAAACGATATATTTAACATTTTTATCGTTGGCATCAATTGTATGCATATATAATTGTATCTTTTTATATCACCGATGTAGGTAATGTTTGCGCTGGCTTACACCGTGATAGCTGCGCTGTCAGAAATGTAAATGCGGTCATTTCATTTTATATTTTTATGGTTAAATCACTTGATTTTCTGAACCGTGCTAATAATGACAGTAAGGGCGGATCAATGAATCGGGTTTATCGATGGGAACCAGTATCGTTGCATCTCTATCTGATTCAGTTAACCCTAATATTCACGTGATTATACTGGGTGCTCGGTTGCGTGCGAAGCCAGGGTTTGCGTGAGGTTGGAAGGTTGAGTGCGATGCAACCTTATGCCGTCTTCTGAGCTGAAAGCAGTGCGTTGGTACGCCTCTTCGGTGCGGCAGATCTTCTTGATTTCAAATGGCATGCTTCCTGATCGCTCTTCAAGAAATCTGCGTTGTCACAGATGTACTCCTGCCTGTGATCGATTGACACGTCTCACCCTCGCTGGGAAGGTCACTTCGGCGGTATTGAATCCCTTAATTTGCCTAATTTTTTTGGACGACCAAGTACACCAGAGTGTATGGAATAATATTAAATCTCTTTAGAGTAGGACGCATGATCAGGTTTTTTCAGATCGATGCAATCCCCCCTCAGGATTTCGTAAGGGTAACTGTTGTTGGAATTAAATGCGTAGACGAAACCTCTGGGTTCCCTCGGTAATTTGCTGAGTTTGGAGATAGGGTTTCTGTTTATTATTTCAACCCTCCCCCGCCCAGACTCGCTCCTATTCCCATCGCCCTCTTCACTGTTTCTCTTTCTGTCTATGATGATAGCGATCAACTATTCTCTTGCCTACGCTTCCCTTTCGTAGGAGTAAATCGAATTTCGCTCCATTTTCCCATCCCTTCTTTTGACTTCTTACTTTACTTACATTCGTTGACAGTCTCTTTTCGTTTCTGATGCGTTGTTTGTTTGTTCGGTTTCAGGTGGGTAGATGGTTTCTCTAACTGGTGTATTATCTACTGTTCCATTTCATCCTACAGCGAGCTCGAGTTGCAGTTTTGTTGTATGTATGTGACTTAGTACTCGGCGCACACGTCTGTGTGAAATGCTAGGTTATCAGCTTTCTATTGCAGTAACTCTTTGTTTAACGATTCATATTTTTCCTGCTATTATCCGGGTCTATCATTATTTTCTGGGAAGAAGCTGTAACTTAGATGTCTACCGTGCGAGGGTTTTAATTATATTTCTTTTCCCTCCGTGGTGCAGCTGAATGCTGTGTCGTTGGCATATATAACGCTACGTCTTATATTCATGGGGTAACTTTTAGTTTACAAACCCCAATCTCGTGCTAAGAGCCACGAGTCATGGTTACAGTCTTAGAATTCCTTTTTTTTTCAAGTTGCAGAAAAACTTTCACTCTTTTTATGCCGCGAGGAGTGACCAGGCTCTCCTCTATTTCTCGTCTTCCATGAGTTTATCGAGATCAGCGTACCTCTACTAAATCTCTGTATCACTTAATTTTTTCTAAGCTCGGTGTTGCTATGTGGTTTTCCAGGAAAGGTAGCAGAGAAAACGCACTTAAAACCTAGCCATATCTCCTGGCGGGTGTATAGGTACGTGTACTATATTTAATCGTACTAGGCATGTCGCCTGGTGATTATCATGCTGTAGAAAATTAGTTTACCCATGGAAGATACGCCGTGACTCAATCGTATCCTGCAATTAAAATTTTGTTTTGCTATATCGTTTCACTAACTTTTCTGCTGGGTATGGAAATGATATAACAACCACTGTGTAAAAATTCCCCCCGACAGAGCTATATTACTTACTCTTTACCGGTATACACAGGTATTTTGGGCGTAATATCTCTTTAGTCTTGTTCGCACGGTCATATGTAAAATTTGAACATACCTCCTCCAATCTTAACGTACTGTTATTCGTATAAATTGCACGTACAGTTTCTAATCTTATCGCACAGTTACTCTGATAATTTTGAATAGACGTTTTCAAATCTTATAGTAAGGCTGTACCTGTTTCTGCTATTGGAAATCTGTAATGTCATCCAAAATGGGCTAATACGTGTACCTCGAGTTATGTAAGATCGACTACGAGGTTAATATTGTCTATGAAAAATTTAAGGAATGGCCCTAAATAAATCTGTTCGCACTAACTGCTTACGCTCAACGCATCCCATATGCGATGTCTAGGGTAAGATAAGAACTGAAATTTCTTTTCGTAAGTAAGGATATGTTTTGCTTAGTTTATGAGAAATATCCAAGTGAAACTATCACATCACATTTCCCATAGAATAATTATTATGTTTCTTTTAACTTGGGCCCAATCATAGTATGGGGATTTTATAACATTCTAATCTATATGTTTCCATTCATGCCGTGCTAAAATTCTAATATATATGTTTCCACTCATGCCGTGCTAAAATTATAATATATATGTTTCCACTCATGCCGTGCTAAAATTCTAATATGATACTTTATATGTTAGTCCTTTTCTCAAGGTAAAACTGATCATCAATATAAAATCAAGTACTTATTTTGTTTTATATGTAGATGATAGAAATTCGAGTGGTGTGCCTTAGTTATAAGTTAGGGCTTTGTTATATATATATTTTTTTTCATGGATTAAAAGTATATTCAAGTGTACCATTTATGCTAGGAATGTTATAAATGATAGGATATTTCCATAAGGTAGAAGATCTCCTGAACTACAAAATTTGGAAATACATACTCAAATGTTTATTTTCCTTTCTTATCTTTGATTTTATCATGTAGCTTCCAATGATGTTGAAATATTTTTCTAACATAAATATGAGCATGTACTTTCACATTTATATAATTTCATGAAATAATAGTTAATATTTAATTTTCTGTGGAGACTAAGTACCTTCGGATTTAAACCGTATTGGGTTTAAAGTTTCTGTAGGTTTCTACTCTATGGAATTCTGGTCTACAACTAACCAGAATCTGGAAGGTGAATACCTAAGGATAGATCCAGTTAAATGTAGTACTAAATCCATCATACCCTTTCATTAAATTTTGTATGTAGCCACTTCATACTAATTTAAATAGAAGAGCATCATCCCATTCATGCAGTAGACCAACCTCCCACCACAGATCAACCTTTACTCTTATCTCTAGAAGTTCCCTTTTCTATGTATCTAGGGAAATAAATATAAATTCATTTTTCTCTTTGTATGTCCTATTCTTACCCTCATAATTGAAAGATTTCTAGTGAGGTTAAATCATGGAAAAAAAATGGAAAAAAATGATACATTCCTATGAAGGTGCTGATGCTCAATAAGGCCAGCTAGATGATATATCAGTTAGGTACTACTGTTTTCTCTCTTGTTTTTCATCACAGTAAGGCAGCATCGATCTTTGCTACTGTATTAAGATGGTTTCAGTATCTTATCTTTATGAACACTGAAATTTATTTTACCTAACGATGATATGTCATTGTAAACTTACAGATTTTTTTTTTTTCATCATGGATATATAGTCCGAGTGAAGAAACAATCATACGCTATTATTTTTCATAGAAGTAATATTTTTCTGAGAGATATCGGTTTCCAGTTTTAAACCTATTATAGGTTTAACCATTCTGGTATATGAGCCTCATCATATTACTCCCATACCAATGTTTCTACTTCATCACAATCTGTTACATGTATACCTGAAAGTATACCTGAAAGTATATCCAAGATATTTGTATACTTGAAGTAATATTTTTAGTATTCATAAAACTTATAGCAGTTTACTATTTCTTTGTGAGCACATATCTTGCCCAATTTTTGAACTTGGGCTCCGATACCATTTTTCACGTCTCCCAGACCCAACTTCTTACCAATATATCATAAAATTATATATACTCGGCTTTATGCACCAGCTAACAAAAGAACTACTTATTGAATCCATTTCAAATTCATACGGTTATTCGATTTTTAACTTCTTTTGAGTAATTATAGGGAGCCATGGGAATATAAAAATTTCCATGATAATTTTTTTTTGGCTTGACCTCTACTCTTCGCAGTCCATCTAGTTGACTTATATATCTATCTATATATTAGTTTGTATTTCTCAGGTCAGTTTTTCAGAGTTTTGACCAACTCTAGCCGATCAATAGGCCCTTTCTCAAACTTTCCAGTTTGCAAGCCTTATAAAATTTTCAACATTTTAAAGTTGCAGCATCGAGGTATAGATGTATGCCTCCTCGCATACATCTATCTATACTCAGTTAACCTCCATTGCGCCAACTACTTTCCCAGCAGTTTATATGGACGGTAAACAGATGCTCTGTTCATTGTATTTTTACATATGCTTACAATCTTCCCTCACACAAACTTTTATCACACAATAGATGTTCAATAGGACTCTCCCCTTATTTTACTGTTACAAACATTCAACATGTTTGACACTCTGGTGCAAATTCAACTATTCCATGGGAAAACTAGGAAACAGATCCTCTTGCTTCAATCAAATGGAGGTAGAGAATACTGAACTGGATAGTTTAGAATCCCTCGTGTTAGATCCTCATACTTAGTTAGGATTCAACTTCTGCTTTCATATATTTACACTTACATTTAATAGAATACTTTAAATTCTTAATTCTACAATTCTTTCCATTGTAACTCAGCTGACATACTGAACCCCATACTGCTATCACAGGGTTGTTGTTTCCTACTTGCTGTTATTGGTTACAGGGAATTCTGCGCCAACAATATTGTTATGATAGGTTTAGTTGTTTGGTAATTGTTGTTCATGGGTACTGGTTTGTTAACATTTTCTGTCTATACACACAGCAATTAAATATTCCTTTAAAAGACAGCAAGCTACACCTGTACATAGTTATTAGATTAGCTGTTCAAATGATCTACCATCTCTAACTTCATTACTACAAGGTACTCATCCCTATAATCCACCCATTTGTCTCTGCTATCAATAGCTTTAGTTTGCAATTACATGAGTTACTGAACAAATAATCAATCTGAAATTTACATAATGAACCATAACATAACAATTCATAAATTGCATAATGAACCATAACATCACAATTCATAAAACAGGGATATATGTAATACAGACTTACAGAAATCTCCCAAAATTATGCATGCATACCTCTACTATGACCAGTCCTCCCAACCTTAGAGTTCGTTTATCTCCAGAACTCACCCCCGAGCTGAGATCCTCCAAGAACAGACTAACCTCAATCTGTTCTGGAGCAGCTTATGTAAGTTGTGCTTTCCCCAAAGCCTGTTTCCAATTCTGCGTCCAGAATTTCAGGATGCTTTATTCCTGTTTGCCTAGGCTTCCCTTATTTAGGGACTTTAAAGCTGCTTTCAGCTTTTCTAGCTTTTCCAGCTTTTTACCTCTTCCCAACTACTTTCCTCAGCATTGGGGAATTTAGATTTTTCCTCAAAATCTAAATTAGAAATAATTTCTTTCAAGGATTTTTGAAAGATTTTGGGGAAAGTCTTTACTTTTTCCATCACCTCATGGATTAGGCATGTGATCTCAATTTCTCATCTGGTCATAGTGCATACACAATGTTAATTATTTATTTTTCATAATTAAATAATTAACCACATCCACACAATAATTATCCATTGGGGTCCACTCCCCTTTGGATTTATGTTCAAATGTCTAATTTGAAAAGCATAGAACTTGGGGTGTTACATTTTTAGAAACATCGACCTGTGATAGTGAAATTATAGTTATTTTTTAAAATTCATTATTCATCAAAAGTCAACACATTTTATAAAAATATTCATATTAATTAAATTTTAATTAATGCATTTGAATGTGATGTTTGGATTAATTTATTATATCATATCATAATTATTGTGATTTTTAAAATTTATTTTTCATCAAAAGATGACACATATATATATATCTTATAACAGTATTCATATGAATTAAATTTTTATTAAAGCATTTGAATGTGATGTTTGGATTAATTTGTTATATCATATCATCAAATTTCACATCTCTTCATTATAATATTTAATCATCCATAAATTTAATTACTGGTGTTACATTTCACAACGACAATGGAGAACGCAATAGAATAAATTAAAACATATTTTACTATATATATATATATATATATATAAGATAGTCTTTGTCATACAAAATGGGATAGTTATTGCTATGTCCATTAAATTAAACAAAATTTCTGATTTCACAGACAAATATTTCAAAAAATATAACGCCTTGCTTTGATATCCAAACATAGTTATCATCATTCTTTGCTTGAACTGCTATCACCGCTCGAGCTACTTCCATGACATGGGTTATTTTCATGAATGTTTTGTTCAAGGTGTTGATTGTTTCCTTTGTATTCACCTTCCATCTACAAACATAAAAATAAACTGTAATGAGTGTATATACATTGGTGAGAATAATGAAAATTGCAATATTAAATAATATACATCAATGTAAATCGAAAAGAAATGACGTACCATAGCAACAGTTGACTCATGAACTATACACATTCTTTCAAAACCATGTAGTATGCCATCTTTCAATATTTCATCTATTGGCACAGTTACATACTTTGTTTCCTGCAAGTTTTATACCCCATAAAAAATCATATATTTAATATAAAATATTTTTTTTGTTCTATTAATTATAGATGGAGCTAAGTAAAACAAGATTGATATATGCTTACAAATTCCACAATTAATTTCTGATATACCAACATATACTCACAACCCATATTCAACCCAATCTTAATCAATTCATCTGATGGTTCTTCTTTGTATGTTAGGAGGTCTGTTTGAATACATTCAATGATTATTTTTGTAAAACAACTTAAAAATACAAAAATGAAATCTAGTTAAGTTTTTATAAGGAAGTAACAATTACTCACAAACTTAGATATCAACCATTTTATTCCTTGTCGTCTTGTTTTATGTTCTTAATGGGTTCCATTTTCTTTTCTTTTTGGGAAGAAAATACTTGAAAATTAATATTTAATGCTAAATTGTTTATTTATTGTACCTAATGATTGAAAAATTCAATGATTACATATTATATTTGAAGCACCTTTTTGTTGAGATGGCTCCTCCTACGATGAAATTTTGTCTATTTCTTTGACCATCTCCTTGTACACCTCTTTTGGACATTCCTACTGGCATATTTCTGATATCAACTCGTTCATCTTTTGAGATTTTCATAATATTCCTGAAAATATAACATGAAAATAAATTTTTTAATTTTTATATTGATATATGAAAAGTGAATATAACAAAAGTGATATTTATAAATAATTCTAGATAAACATTTAAATGAATATTACTTTTTCATTCCTTCTTTTTCGTTGTTGTACGTTTTTTCTATTAAAAGTCTGACGTGTCTCATTGACCAATTCTCTGGAAACTATTCTTGTAGTTTAGATAAAATTTGGTTCTTGGAATCACTGGATTGATTTTTGTATTGTAAGTGGCAAGAACGTCTATACACACATTCCAATAGATCCCTCAAACTTTTGTAAAAGTTTTTACCCCTTTCATTAACGTCCAGCACCACTCCAGATGAGCTAAGGAGAAATTCATTTTCATTTTCATGTTCATTTTTTTTCTTTTCTTAGAAAAACATTCGTTTTCTGAGTTGTTGGTCCCTATATAACATTAAACAGATGTGAATTAATATATTTTTTGACACATGTTATCGAATATTTTTAAGTACATTATTAATGAAAATTAAAAAAAGAAACTTATATTGGATCGATAGTATTTTTTCATTCACCTGATTTATCCTTTTGCAAATTTTCCATCAATATTTTATTCTCTTCTGGTCCTAGATAAGAAATAATCTTATCGAGCTTCATCATTTTTCGGCTCTGCATGATACACACTAAAAAACACATATTAGTTAAACTTACATATAGTTCAAAAATAATATTTTTTGTAAAGAATTTACAAAGAACTTGCCTTTTTTTCTTTTCTTGATGTGTTATTAGTATTTTTGTTACTTGATCTCTTGTTAGCCATTTATTTATCAATATGAAACCTATACCATATCATTCATTAATATATTTTATAAATAAATTGTCAACTTTTAGGTAAAAAAAATATCTCATGAAACCAGTGGGCCCTTCATGGTGTATGCACTGACCTCGGTGTGTAGTGGTCTTATAAACGCACTGCAAAAATAGTATAACACACCATACGGTTCCCTATGTCAACAAGAAGCATCAGTGCCTTACATGTTAACCGCTGCACCGATTTACAAAGCCAAATAATAAAAATCGTCCAGTGTTAGTTTTTGTAGAATAAACGCCCCGCGCAAAAAAGGGACCACCATATTGTGCTCTCTGTGAACTAGGAGACCCTGTGTGGTGTGTTATATGTTACATGGTGCATCGATTAAGAGAATAATTTTTTTTTGTGAAATAGTGTGAGCACAGTGCGCCATAATGAAATACCGCACCGGTGCCCTATTTTACATATGGTGCACTAATTAAAAGATTTTTTTTTTTGAATTTTTTATGACATAGTACTTTCGCGGTGCGATTGGATAAATGCGCTAGGTTATGTCGGGTGCACTGATAAAAAAATTCTATCATTTAAAAATTCACGCAAGGGCCAACAGGGATTGGGATCTGCATATGCAAGTCGTCTCGTGGTTTGGATGTCTTAGGCCTTTATATAGAAATACAAACCCTATCACTCTAAAATGAAAAGACCTAATTCTAAAATCACAGAAACAGGGAGAAGAAAGGGCAGAAAAAAAATAATGTAGGGTTTAGGGTAAAAATGGAATTCTTTTTTATTTTATTTCTGAAAATGAAAAAGAAATTGAAATTTTTTTCTTATTGCGTAAAAAAAACAACAAAAAAAGTAAAAAGAAAAAATAAACTTTAATCATGAGATCGTTTGAAATTCTATGCTATAGGGTTTGAATCACCAGAGGTTTCGAATTTTGATTGTCTTAATACTTCTGTTCGAACATATTTCACTACTCCACAGTGCTCTCGTGCTCTCTTACTCTAGGTATGTATCTTGCAAATCTCTGGCTAAATATTTTTGCAAAAATAATGAAATAGTGAAAAGTGTTTAGTATTTAAAGAATTTTTTTACGAAATTAGATTTTCGAAAATATTTTTCCGCCCATTTTTCAATTTACCGCATTTTTTTTTCACTTAAAGAAAATAGAGTTCCGCTTTTTTTATTTGCGGTTATTCATCACTGGTGCGTCACTTAATAGCACTGTACCGGTGCGTCCGTTTATAACACGAAACCAGTGCATAGTAATGAAAACGCACCGATGCGGTGATCTATACATTAGCACCAATAACATGATGCCCATTTTTAAGGCACCAAAATTACTTCTAGGTGTGTGCATCAAAATTTATTGTTGATTTTGCTCAAATGTAGGGAGAAAATATCATAATTATATTGAATGGACAATTCTTCAAAATCCATCTTGTTCCATAATATTTCTTAAATTCCATCACGGAGTTCTCCCTATCCATCTCGAGACGTAATATTTACTTCAAATTTTATTTATATTTTCATTATCTAATTGAATTTATGTTTTTTATCCATGTCAATTATGCACCTGCAACTTAATTAAATCTATAATGTATACAAATTTGCAGGTTCATGCAGATTCAGAATTGAGTTCAGATGCACAAAATATTCAAACAATTCCAAAACGTCGAAAGCTCTTATCAGGAGCAGCTATAATACCCCTAGTTTCTATGCTTTTTAATTGACAATTGAATAAGTCCAAAAAGGAAGTTGACCCCAATGGATAACTAGTGTGTGGATTTATTTTACTTTTAATTATTAAAAATAAATGTAAAATTTATGTGTGCAATGATTAGATTGAGAATTGAGATCTGAAACCTAGATCCATGAGGATGTGGATAAGGTGATGAGACTTTCCCACACCTTCCAGAAATCCTTGGAAGGAATATTACCAAAATTAGATTTGGAGATAAAAAACTAATTTCCCCAATGAAGATGAATTTAATTCGGAAGAGGAAGAAAAAGCTAGAAAAGCGGAAAAGACAACTTTAAAGTACCTCAATGAGCGAAAGCCTCGGCAAAACAGGAAGAAAGCACCTTGAAATTTTTGGACGCAGAAATTGGAAATAGACTTGGGAAAGCACAGCTTAAATAAGCTGCTCCAAGATAGACTAAGGGTTTTCTATCACTGGGAGCTAAGGTCTCAGCTCAGGGGTGAGTTGCGGAGAGAGAACTCTACGGTTGGTAGGAACTAGTCAAAGCAATTGGTATGCACACCTAAATAATATGTTTTCTGATTGATATGTATTTCGTATATGTGTTACATGATATCTGTTTAGGAAATTATTAAGAAGTGTATGTATGAGATATATGAAGATGGTTGAAGTTAGAAATTGTGGGAACTACTTATTTAAATTCTCGATTAGTGCAGTAAGATGTAGGAGGCCATACATTCAACAGATGCTGTTATAGTAGTAACATGGAAATCTGTATGGTTGTATGGGTAAAAATTCAAGTTAGCTCCAACAACTAGAATGTCTAAATATGGGTATAGATTTAAATCTGGACTTAAGCAGTCTAACCGAAAGTTCTTCTAGTATTATTAAGGAAATGAACATGTTATTATCATAGAAAAGAAATATCATTTGACATATATTTCAAGTTGGAGCTCTAAAAAACATGCTAAATAGTGTAAACTATCTAAATAAATGCATGTAACTGAATCATTTCTATCTCTAGAAAAAAAATTAGATGCTGATAAAAAAAAAGCCTGAGATACTGAGATCGATATATATATATATATATATATATATATATATATATATATATATATATATGGATTAATTCTGTTTTAATCATTTAAAAATAAATTAGAAGTAAATATAATAATATAAAGGGACACCTACTAAAAGAAAATTTAACTACGACTTTAGCATTTTGTGCTATATACAGAATTAATAGACATATTGGTATATACATTAACCTGAAATTTAAATACATAGGAAATTGTATATGAGAAAAAGGGTATTAGTAAAAGTGAATTCAAACGAGACTTTTGTAATTGTACTCTATATAGAAACATGTCATTTGTTGTCTGACACATTATTCTATAGTTTATATTAGAACAATTAATAGATTTAAACTCTGTGAATGGTATGATACAGTAAAAGAGGATATAAATCTGTAAATTAGAAATCAAAAATAAATGAAACTGTTGTTGCAATTGAGCTGCTTATAGGATTATATCCTAACCCAGAAACTAGTAGATGAAATTAATTGATATTAAATTATCAGGACTACTTATCATTCTGATGAATGGAAAATATTTAATTTAACTACATTAAAAGTACACATATACAAGGTACATTATTTTCATCAAAAGATAAAATTCTTCATTTCAATAGTTGAGAAATACGCATAAGAGAAAAAGATAGTCACAGTCTTACTAGATGACTAAAAATTGTGAAGAAGTGTAATACAGTCCGATTGGTAAATTTCTAAATCCAACCATGTTTAATTATATTACATATTAATTAATTAGAGTTACAGTGATCCATTTCTAGTTAAGGTTATTGTAAAATTCAAATATAGGTCACGAGATCTCGGCAATATGGCCAATGTAACCGAAAATCTTGAGTATGTTGATACCGACCTGTATAAAAATGATTTTAATGTCAAGAAAATGTCTTGACTGAGTAAGACAATTTCTAGCAAACCAACAAAAATATCATAGCAGGGATATACTTGCATACACCAAGAAAACCAAAATAGCTATGTTAAATGCAACAAAAATTGCATAAATGATAGTTAGAAGAGAATGGATGCATAGGGTAAGAGGGATACCTTTAGGAGGTTTGGTCTTCATTGCAAACCCCACCTACAGTCCATAGAAATCAAACTAAAATGTGAGATTCAATGTTTCCAGCGCAACCAGAAATTAAAGAGAAGGGAAATCGTATGAGTTAGAAACTAAAATTTTAAAAACCTTGAGAAAAACTTTAGGAGTGAAACACCACCTAATACGACAGCCAGATCGTAATACGTTCCTCTGGGGAGATTTGAAAGGAACACAAAAATGGTCCGAGGCAGATGAAATAGACTGAACCAGTTGCATTAGGCTTCCCTTAACTAAACAGAAACAAGACCGAATTTAAAACACTGAAAAGTAAAGATAAGAAACTTAAATCGGGCCTGCCAAATGAATGTGTATATTCTAGTAGTAATACAAATTGGAAATGTTGAGCTATTGACAGTAAATCCAGGGAATCAAATTTAATTTTACAAAAATCAATTTATCAAAGATAAACAAAAAAAAACCCGTGTTAAAAATATAGGAATAACATCTACCGAGACCGCATCTTAAAAACAAAGAAATATTTGCAGTATAAAAGAGAATGAGCAATCAAAAACCATAACAATTAAATCGAATTCTTGTTTCTATCATTTATAGTGGAAGTGCAATAAATTGAAATGACAATATAGTTTAACCAAACTGAAATATAAATAGTGGAAAGAGACATATTCAATTACCAAGGTAAAATAACGAAGTCGTGTGAAGAAATGGCTTAACGATTTGTGGGTTTGTTCCATGCGAGTGCAGGTAGAGGAGCAAAAAAACACTTTTGAGAAATCAAAAAAGTGAGAATGGAAAATAAAGTTTGAATATAGAGAAGCCACATGATATACCCATTCGTAAACTCTAAAGGGCATAACATCTACACCATCCACGTGGTAGAGGATGCAAAGGTAAACGATGGATCGGTGAGGTAGTTTCAGAACCCAAGGTGAATTATGTCAATCCTATAGAAAATCCAGCAATGAAATTTCCACAAATCGATGCATTTAATAAATTGTACAAGGTTACATGGGTTGTGACGTAAAGAATGTAAGCGTGGTACCATCTGTCTCTTCAAATTATATAGCAACTGCCATGAAATTCTGGGAGTAGAAATGAGTATAAAGTGATGTACTCTGATATTTAATATCACCATAAATCTTCTTAAATCAACGGAACAGTGGGTAGGTACCTTCATGGTACATCGTAACTCTAAAAGTAACATAATATTTTCATGATAAACTAACTAATGTATGCTTCGAAGTGACAGTTAGAATATATTTTGATTTAGGTAGCAAGGGGGTACAACTGAAATATGAAACCAATGTGATGTAAGATAAAAATAGGTAGGAAGATATGAACTCTATTATTGGATCAAGGGTAATACATAATTATATTGTATAGGGGTATAGTAGTAACTTATGGAAAACTATGTAGTTCCTTTGCACACTTGAGTTCATGGTATATATCACATAAGTGAATAAGGTGGTTAACGATTAAGTGGTTTCTCCAATAAGAATAAAATAAAATATATAGTTGGGGTGGTGACCTTCTATATATGCATATATATGAACATGTTATAAAAAGGAGTACCAATACAATTGAAATGAATAGATAGATTAAAGATAGTTATCTTATATTAAGGAGTAGTCAGAGAAGGACAATAAGAATTTGCTTTAGCCTTAGCATGGTATAAGATATATGCCCAAGAGTACCTACATCAATAGTCACGAAATACTTATAACAGCTATTAATAAAAGTCAGTAGATTTTTTTTTTTTTTTGGGTGTGTAAATGAGAGGCATTAAAAATGGTATTAGAGGACTAGCTAAAACACTGGGAAAATTATGTGCTCACACAAAAAATATATGCTGCTGTAAAATTTTATGAAATTTAAATTTTTCTAATGTTAATTTCCTGTACAGTGAACAGTACTAAAGTATATAGCTATGAACTATGACTGAAAGGGATTAGTTGTATATATATCTGGGTGATGGAGAAAACACACCAGATCTAAATGCTCCGTTGATGGCTATGTTGCATAGAATGCAACGAGAAATGATACAGCTTAAAAGCCACAATGAAAGGCTACCTTTAGCCAGTGGGGAGAAAGAGAGACTAATAAGGGAATTGAATTCTCAGAATAGCCAAGAGGGTGAAGGTTCTGGAAGGAAGGGAAAGGGAAGGGTCAATTTCTCACAAGATTTTGAGGAAGATGACACCTCTATATAATAGTCTAGACAAAAGAAGGAATTACAGGGTGAATTACAAAAAATTAAGCCTCCCTCCTATGATGGAGAGAAAGAAGAAGATGCTGAAACATGTCTTTGAGTATGATAAAGTACTTTCAGGTTTACAAATATGAAAGTAACTTAAGAGCCAGGCTAGCTATTTATCAGCTACAAGGTAAGGCTACCTTGTGGTGGGAAGAAACAAAGATGGTTCATGCCATTGATGAGAAAATGGTGACTTGGGAGGATTTTCAGGTCAAGTTTAAAAATCGATACTTGAATGAACGCTACAATGATGACAAGGAAAAAGAGTTTCATGAACTTAGATTGGGACAACTCACGATTGATGATTTTTTAACCAAGTTCACAAATATGTTACGATATGTACCTTATATCATAGAGGAGAACACAAAGGTATAGAGGTTCCTAAACTATCTGCCCACTATTTATAAAGAAAATATAGAGTTTGATAACCCAAAAATGATGGATGAAGTAGTGCAGAATTCCAGATTGTGTTACCAAAAATTCAAGGGTAAGACGGAACAAGGAAAGAATTGGTCAAACAAAGGTGACTTCAGCGGAAAGAAAACAAAACTAGCCTATCTGAAAAACTTTGGGAGAAACCACCAAAGAAATAAGTTTAGTAAATTGGGTGAAAATCAGATTGCTCAATCCCAAACTGGGTCCAGACCAATGAATGGAAATAATAAGAGGGGAGGGACTGTTAAAATGAAAGAGCCTTTGAAGTGTTTGGGTTGTGGAGAACCTCATTTATCGAGGGAATTCCCACACCAAAATATCCAAACAGTACAAGTACTGAGAGAGGAAACTACAGTTAATGATGTAGCCAGGAACATTCCCAAAATCAGCGCTGCCTTGGAAGATCATCAAGCAGAACACCATTCCACTATGGTCGAAATGGAAGGTATGATTTCTAACCAATCTGTTACAGTTTTAATAGATCCAAGTGCATCTTTAAGTTATATCAGTCCTCAATTGGTAGAAAAATATAAATTAAAATGAGAGAAGTTTCAACATTCTTGGTTAGTCTAGTTAGCCACTGGTACAAAACAAAAAGTAACTCATAAGTTAATAGCCATAAATCTGAATGGATACCAAACATAATTAAATTTAAATATTCCACCATTAGGTTCTTATGATGTACTAATAGCGATGGACTAGTTAGAAAAAAAAAGGTTATGATGAATTGTTTAGAAAAAACTTTACACTGCATTGACAAGGAGGGAAAACATGTCATAATAAAAGGAAAGCCTGAACCCATATTGGTGAGACAGATTTCAGCCTTTCAGTTAAAAAGAATTGATAGAAAATGGTATCAGGTGTATTATGTGCATGTAGAGGAGTTGGGACAGCTAGCAAAGGAAAATCTATTAGAAAAATTATCAGTGATAAGGGAATTTAAAGATGTTTTTCTGGATGAAATTCCTCATCTTCCCCCCAAGAGATAAATTGATTTTTCAATTGATTTAGTGCCAGGAGAAACTCTATTTTGTAGAGCCCCATACAGGATGAGCACTCAAGAATTAATAGATTTAAAAATGCAACTACAAGAGTTGCTGGAAAGACATTAAATTAGACCAACTGTATACCCATGGGAAGCACCGGTGTTGTTTGTGAAAAATAAAGACGGTACTTTCCGTATGTGTATTGACTATCGTTAATTAAACAAGCTGACAATAAAAAACAGATATCCATTGCCTAGGATAGATGACCTCTTCGACCAAGTTAGAGGGGCAACAATGTTTTCCAAGATTGATTTAAGGACTGGTTATCATCAGTTAAGGATTAAAGAGGAATATATCAGTAAGACAGCATTTAGAACCTAGTATGGACACTATGAATTTGTGGTCCTACCATTTAGGTTGACCAATTCACCTACCATTTTTATGTGTTTAATGAATAATGTCTTAAATAAATACTTGGACAAGTTTGTACTAGTATTTATTGATGACATTTTAATCTATTCAAAAAGTGAAGCAGAGCATAAATAACACCTCCGGATCGTTTTGCAAACTCTCAGAGAAAATAAATTGTATGCTAAGTTTAGCAAATGTGAATTTTTCAAAGATAAAATTCAATACATAGGGCATATAATTTCATAACAAGGGTTGGATGTAGACCCAGAAAAGATAAAAGAAATTAGAGAATGGCCTATACCTATTGATGTATCAGCTGTAAGATCCTTTATGGGAATTGTAGGATATTGCAGGAGGTTTGTAGAGAAATTTTTAGCCTTATCCTACCCCATTATTCCTTGCAAAGAAAAGGAGTAAAATTTGAATGGACTGAAAAATGTTAGAATAGCTTTGAGAAGTTAAAACTGAAACTTACTACAACATCTATTCTAAATATTGCTGACTCAGATCAGGATTTTGTAGTATGCACAGATTCTTGCGCAGAAGGATTAGGGGGAGTACTATTACAAGAAAATTCTGTTATAGCCTATGAATCTAGGAAAATTAAGAAGCATGCACAGAATTATAGTGTTTATGATCTTGAGTTAGCTATTGTAATACACGCTCTCAATATGTGGATACATTACCTTTTAGGAAACAAATTTGTGTTGATGACAGATCATATCAGCCTAAAGTATTTCTTCACTCAACCAGATCTGAATGCTAGGCAAGCTAGGTGGTTGTCTTTTCTTAGTGATTTTGACATGGAGATAAAACACATCAAAGGCAAGGAAAAATTTTTTGCAGATGCATTAAGCAGAAATGCTTGGCAAAGTTTGAATAACATTGGAAGTAGTGTCAACTTTGACTTGGAAGGACTGATTCAAAGGGCAGTGAACCAAGACCAAGACTATGAAAAACTTCAGACTCAAATGATGAAAAAAGAAATGAAAGGGTTTACACAAAATCAAAAAGGGATAATTTGTTACAGAGATAGATTGTACATTCCTAATGTAGACTCCTTAAAGAAATAAATTTTGGATGAATATTATAAAAGGCCCTATTTTGGACATCCTGGATACCAGAAATTACTCACAGCTTTGAGAAAGAACCTATTTTGGCATGGAATGAAAAAATATGTAGCAAGTTACTTGCCTAGATGCATTGAATGTCAATAGGTAGATGTTGAACATCAACATCCAGCCGGGTTGTTGAATCCTTTACCTATTTCAGAATGGAAATGAGAAACTATTTCTATGGACTTTATAACTGGTTTACCAAGAACCAAATATCAGCATGAACCTGTGATGGTTGTAGTGGATACTTTAACTAAAGCTGCTCATTTTATGCTTGTTCAGTCTACCTTTGGGACAACTCAAGTAGCAAATGTTTTTATGAAAGAGATTGTAAGACTACATGGGGTTCCTAAAATGATAATTTTAGACAGAGACATAAAATTTACTGCAACCTTTTGGAGGAGCTTGTTTGGAGGCATGGGCACTAAATTAAATTTTAGTACTGCCTACCATCTCCAAACGGATGGTCAAACCAAAATGACAAACCAAATTCTGGAGGATATGTTATGGATAGGCCAACCAAATGGGAAGACTATTTACCCTTAGTATAATTTTCCTACAACAAAAGCTATCAAACTTCCATAAATATGAGTCTGTTTGAAGCACTTTATGGCAGGAAGTGCTATAACCCCTTAAGGTGGAGTCAACCTGAAGATAAACTAATACTTGGCCCAGAAGTGTTACAATAAATGGAAAAAGTTGTGAAACAGATTCAGAAAAATATCAAAATAGCTCAGGACAGACAAAAAATTTATGCAGAGAAAAGGAGAGTTCACCGAAAATTCAATGTGGGTGATCATGTATATCTAATGATTAAGCCTAAGAAGAGCACTTTGCACATCGGAAGTTGTGCAAAATTAGCTCCACGATACTGTGGACTTTTTTAAGTGTTAGAAAAAGTGGGACCAGTGGCCTATAAATTGGCCTTACCCATTCATATTAAGGTTCATGATGTGTTTCACATTTCTTTATTGAAAAATTATGACATGATTCTTCTCACGTTATTGATTGGAATGTGATTCAGGTGGAACTGGAAGGGGAATTCCATCTAGAGCTGCTTCAAATCTTGTAGCAGAAAGAAATTGAACTTTGGAACCAGACATTAGCTAGGGTAAAAGTGAATTTGAGGCACTTTACACCCAAAGAGGCTACTTGGGAACGAAAATATGAGATGATGGAAAAATATCCCTCACTATTGACAAAGTGAATTAGTTAATTATTTTGTCAACACCGAGGATAGTGTTTGTTTTTAGAGGGCGAATGTGTAACACCCTTAGTTTCTATGCTTTTTAATTGATAATTGAATAAGTCCAAAGGGAAAGTGGACCCCAATGGAGAACTAGTGTGTGGATTTATTTTACTTTTAAATAATAAAAATAAATGGAAACGTTATGTGTGCAATGACTAGATTGAGAATTGAGATTTGAAACCTAGATCCATGAGGATGTGGATAAGGTGATGAGACTTTCCCACACCTTCCAGAAATCCTTGGAAGGAATATTACCAAAATTATATTTGGAGATAAACATCTAATTTTCCCAATGAAGAGGAAAGTAATTGGGAAGAGGAAGAAAAAGCCGGAAAAGCAGAAAAGACAACTTTAAAGTACCTCAATGAGCGAAAGGCTAGGCAAAACAGGAAGAAATCATCCTGAAATTTCTAGACATAGAAATTGGAAACAGGCTTGGGAAAGCATAGCTTAAATAAGCTGCTCCAGGATAGACTAAGGGTTGTCTATCACTAGGAGCTAAGGTCTCAGCTTGCGGGTGAGTTGCAGAGAGAGAACTCTACAGTTGGGAGGAACTAGTCAAAGCAATTGGTATGCATACCTAAATAATATTTTTTCTGATTGATATATATTTCGTATATGTGTTACGTGATATCTGCTTAGGAAATTATTAAGAAGTATATGTATGAGATATACGAATATGGTTGCAGTTAGAAATTATGGGAACTACTTAGTTAAATTATCGATTAGTGCAGTAAGATGTAGAAGGTCATACATTCAACAGATGCTGTTACAGTAGTAACATGGAAATCTGTATGGTTGTATGGGTAAAAATTTGAGTTAGCTCCAACAATCAGAATGCCTAAAACTAGGTATAGATTTTGTAACACCCCCAATTTGTGTGATTGAATTTTTAAAGTTTGACATTTGAACTTTAAATCCTAAGGGGAGTGGACCCCAAAGGATAAGTATGGTGTGAATGTATTTGAATATTTAATTTGAGGGAATAAATAAAATGATTGTGCATTTTGACCAAGATGAGAATTAGAGATCACTTGCCAAATCCATGAGGATGGATAAGGCAACAAATCCCCAAAATCTTTCAAAAATCCTTGAAAGAAATTAATTTAGATTGAGGAGGAATCTAAATTTCCCCAATGAAGAGGAGTAGTTGGGAAGAGGTGAGAAAAAGCTGGAAAAGCTGAGGAAAAGCTTAAAGCAGCTTTAAAGAATCCCAAAAAGGGGAAGCCTAGGCTAAACAGGAAAGAAAGCATCCTGCTATTCTGGACGCAGAATTAGAAACATGCTTGGGGAAATATGAGCTTAAATAAGCTGCTCCTAGGCAGATCAGAGGTTGATCGGTACTAGGAGGTGATCTCTGCTCGGGGGTGAGTCCTGGGAGACAAAGAGGACTCTAAGGTTGGGAGGTTGGTCATTTGCAGATTGTGGTATGTTCTGAAATTCTTGCTATTCTATTTTATGATGGTATGAATTGGCTACATATAAAAAAAAAACAAAATCTCTTTAATGGTATGATTGATCTTAGTACTACATTTACCAGAGTCCATCCTAAGGCTTTCACCTTCCAGGTTCTGGTTAGTTGTAGACCATAAATCCATAGAGTAGAAACCCCAGAAACTCTAAACCAAGGTCGGTTTAAATTTGAAGTTACTTAGTCTCTACAGATAATTAAATATTTTGTTGTTTCATGTAGATACAAGGTGATATTATATGCTCATAAGTATATCAGAAAAATATTGTAGCAGAACTGAGGAAAACAAAGTAAAGACATTAGAATATGGAATCCGACATTCTTCTAGATAAAGAAATACTTCTACTCTATGGGAGTATTCTAGCATTTATAGCATTTATGGAGTCTATTGCAATTGAAATCCACCTCTAAACATTGAAATAAATATTATGGCTATGGATTTAATCTATGATCAATGTGTACCATCAAATGAACTATTAAATCCATGTATAAGCATGTAACAAAAATATCTATATATTAATAAGTATCAAGAACTAATACCAATAGGTTCTTTTAACATAGACTACACATTAGCTATACATATATATATGAACCATATATGTCAAAAAGGGAGATACAAATATGAATCATATATATGAAATCATATATGTCAAAAAGGAGTATAAATACGAATCATATATATGAATTATATATGTGCAAAAAGGAGATGCCAATATGAATCAATTATGTTAAAATGAAATATATATATGATCCCTACAGCTAATTGAATAAATGTATAGTCAAAATACATAAATGCGTGGCGGTAAATTAAAATACTCTGCCTTTGCCATATGTCAAACGAAACCCTCTGGCTGCACCGACTTGTATAACCCACGGCACACCGAGGATCTTTTTAACGTTAAATGAAACTAACAAAGGTAACTGATAAAACGCTAATACGATGCTTGTAGATTATCACAGTTGCAACATAAATTCCGAGAGCTAAACCATAGTTTGTTTTAATAGTGCTTTCCATACATGTATATATGAGAAAAACAGGGAAACAATATAAGTACCGAGCGCCACAATAATAACTCATTAGATTATTGATTTTCGCGAAAGGGTTAGATGAAAAGATTTTTAAATTAATCATATAATGTCCCAGTGAGTTACGATCAAACTATAGTTATTATGGAGACATATACAGTAGGTCAACCAAACGTGATTCTCTGTCAAGTAAACACAAACGAGGCCGCTGCATTTTCGAGTCCGTTAGATGAACCGAAACCAAACTATGAAATAACACATCCAAAGTAATGATCAACGACATGATTACTTGCTGTGCTTGAGCTTCCTGCAACCTATTTAAATGATTTTTATATGTCAGAAGTATTATGTTAAACCTCCCAAAGCCAGCGTGACATGACCTGCGCTCGGGAGGTATGCTATCATTACTAAAACGATAGAAACAAAGGCGCTGAGCTTTCGTTCAGGGAGGTGGATGACCGATATAATAATTCGGTACCCTTTCCTCGTATAAATCATTACTAATACCGCCAGTAAATCGAAATGGAAACTATTGACGTAGTTAGAAACTGACGAGTCAGAACGCCTTTGATTCTCGCCGACTGAAGCAGTTCAACATAAATATACAATCATAAACCTAGAGTGAATTTGACAGATCTCTGGTGATTCCGAACGATAGCAGAATGGGGTAAATACATAACAGCAAAACTGAAGCACAACTTGCTACAACCGAAAGATAGGAATTAAGGGTTTACCTATGGGTAATGTTTCCCCCCCCCTTGCGTCGTGCTGACGGTAACCACAGTAAAACGAGAAACCCAGACGGTGTGCGAGGAAATTTGCAAGTTGGTTATGTAACGACTGGCACATCTGGGTGCGGAGCAACCTACGATCCCGCACTCGGACGTGGGAAAAATTGGATTTGAAAGAGTCTCAATGTCTAACCATTTGAAGGCCTGCAAATGTTTCGTATTGAACGCAGAAATGATAACTTAATGAATCAAAACACTCACAGGTCACACGATTAGGGTTTACCTCCGAATGGAATTGCAAACCTGTGGTAAGAAGAAAAAAAATAATTAAAACGCGCCAAGGAGGATAGGCTAGATCTCTGCCTCCAGTGAACAGATTGGGGCGCCGATCTCCTGCCCTCTCTGCGCAAACATACAATAGCTGGTTAGGTACTGCAGTATAAAGAAAAAAAAAAACAAGATAGGAGGGATCTGGGAAGTAGATCGACTCAAGGGTCTCCAATTAAAAGAACACTCGAAACCCTAATTCCACTGTCCCAGAACCTCAGAAAATCTCGATGTCGATTGAGAAATCCCATCTACGTCGACAGGAGGGTACAAAGTGATAGAAATGGGCGCAGAGGATGTAGGGCATCGTATGAATGCAGGTGCTGAGTTAAACCTGGAATTTACAACGGCCAGAGGCAGAACTCAGTGCACCCAGTACTTGCACCAGCCGAACTGACAATTTCAATTCCACCCGTCGAGTTTTTGCTGGACAAGGGTCGTTGTACGCTGCCACTGGCTACCTTCCTTCCACGGACGAGACGTTGCTCCTGCAAACAAAAACCAGCAAAATATTACAACCCACTCACACGTCAAACCTAGATGGACTGAACACTATGTTAGGCAGCTCATACAATCCGTAAACAGTACTAGTATTGAGTACTATGAGGATGAACACAAGACGCGTGTATGTCCAGGTTTCAAATCAAAAACTAGCGCTAAACTGTCGAACTAAATCCGGGGTTCATAAGTTTTACGCCAACGAACAGACAGTCGGCATTTTTTCTGTGGCGATAGGCGTAACAGTATCAGCTGGTGAGGAGGTTTCCACGCCGCGACCAATCCTGTAAAGAATGTACGCAAATAAGTCATAACAAGTTACGATTAGGGTTCGACACATTTTCACAAATTCAATAATTCAAACGCCGAAATTTTTTGACGGTCAATCTGCACGGATATATAACTCTGTCTATACATGACATTGATTGAATGTATAGTATGTATTATATGCTCAATCGAAGGTTCACTATAGTCTCCAATTTAATTACCCTAGGTTAAAATTCTGCTTGGAAGGCGGCAACCGCTTGTCGTTGAAAGACATCGATATAGGTAACAAATATATATTTATATATTTCATGCCGCGTGTTTATGTGTACGCACCTTCAATAATCGTATCAAGTGGTATAAATATATATATATGGGTTATATATATATATATATATATGGGTTATGCATAGGTGTATGCAATTTTTAATTAACTTTATCCAATGACATATATATATATGGATTTGATATTTATATATATGCGTATTCGATATTTTTATATATGGATTTGATATTTATATATATGTGTGTTCGATGTTTTTATATATGGATTTGATATTTATATATATGTGTGTTCGATGTTTTTATATATGTGATATATAAGTACCCTATGTGGGATCGAAAAAGATAAATGTACAAAGGGCTATAAGAGGAGGCTTAGAAGTCTAGGTACATGGGTTTAATGTGAACCTGGGTAGCATTGAATGATATTAGAAGGGAATAGTGGACAAGAATTTTTTAAAGTTAAAATAAATACTAAAGGAGTAGAGGGAAGTACAATAAATTCCCAACTTCTGAACTTAGTATTCAGACAACCAGGTAAATAACAAGGGAATCAAAAAAAAAAAAAAAAAAATCCGTAAACTGGAGGTGTTACAAATGGTATCGGAGCCCAAGTGCAAAAAATGGGCTATTGTGATTGTGCTCAATAAATTCTAAATGTATTGAACATTTTAGAGATTGTTTTTTTCTTCTTACTAATCAAATGTATGAGTGTCTACAGTGGTGAAAAAATGGCTGAAGAGGGAGGAATTTATGTGGATCTCCGTGATGAGTTTGCTACTCCAGATCCCAATGCCCCGGTAATGGCTATGTTGCACAGAATGCAACGAGAATTGGCTAAGCTAAGAAGCCAGAATGACATGTTGTCATCAGCTAGTAAAGAGCAGGAAAAGCTCATCAGAGAGCTAACTTCCCGGAACAGCCAGGAAGGCGAAGGTTCTGGAAAGAGAAAGATGGATGAGTTTGATGATGATGAGGCTGCTAGACATCAACATAAACAGAAAAGAGAGTTGCAGGGGGAGTTCTGAAAGATCAAACCTCCCTCCTATGATGGGGAGAAGGAAGAAGATGCTGAAGCTTGGTTGCTAAACATGATTAAGTATTTCCAAGTTTATGAATATGAAAGCAATCTGAAGGCCAGATTAGCTGTGTATCAGCTACAAGGAAAAGCTACACTGTGGTGGGAAGAGACAAAGATGGTGCATGCCATTGATGAAAAGACAGTTACTTGGGAAGATTTCCAGGTTAAGTTTAAGAATCGCTACTTGAATGAGCGTTACTATGACGACAAAGCTAAAGAATTCCATGGGCTTAGGCTGGGACAACTCACTATTGATGAGTTTGTCACTAAGTTTACTAATTTACTGAGGTATGTCCCTTACATTAGGGAAGAAAAGGCAAAGGTACAAATGTTTTTGAACTGCTTGCCTACTGTGTACAAGGAGAAAATTGAGTTTGACAACCCAAAGACAATGGACGAAGCTGTTAGAAAAGCAAGATTATGCTATCAGCAGTTTAAAGGTAAGGCTGAACAAGGGAAGAGCTGGCTGAACAAGGGTGAGTTCAAAGGTAAAAGACCAAAACCAGCATATCTAAGAAATTTTGGTAAAGATCATCAGCGGAAAAAATTCAATAAACCAAAAGAAAGCCAAACCGCTCAGTCCCAAGTGGCTTCAAAACCAGTAGAAGGGAACAATAAAAAGGATGGGATAGTTAGAATGAAGGAACCTTTGAAATGTTGGGGCTGTGGAGAACCCCATATGATGAGGGACTGCCCTCATCGAAATATTCATATGATAAGCAGAGAGAGAGAGGCAACAACAGTAAATGACATAGCCAGAAATATACCAACTATCAGTGCAGCATTGGAAAATCGGCAAGCAGAACATCAAGCAACCATGGTGGAAATGGAGGGTAAGATTTCTGACCTACCTGTTACTGTTTTGATTGATCCAGGTGCTTCTTTAAGTTACATTAGTCCTGGAATTGTAGAGAAATGTAAAATTAAACCTGAAAAGTTTCAACAATCATGGTTGGTACAGCTGGCCACTGGAACCAAGAGAAAAGTCACACATAAATTGCCCAAAACAGCAATACAATTAAATGGCTTCCCAACATAAGTAAATTTTAACATATTTCCATTAGGATCCTATGATTTGCTGATAGGAATGGATTGGCTGGAAAAGAAGAAAGCTCTGATGAACTGCTGGGATAAAACCCTGCATTGTGTGGATGAAGAAGGGAAACCTTTTACACTAAAAGGGAAACCAAAATCCATTTCAATAAGACAAATATCAGCCTTACAATTAAAAAGAATAGCTAGAAAAGGATACCAAGTTTATGCAGTACATGTGGAAGAAGTAGAACAGAGGACTGAAGAAAATCTGCTGAATGAGTTACCGGTGGTAAGGGAATTTAAAGAAGTTTTTCCAGAGGAGATTCCTCATCTCCCCCCCAAAAGAGAAATTGACTTTTCCATAGATCTGGTGCCGGGAGCCACACCTGTTTCCCGAGCACCCTATCGAATGAGTCCGCCAGAACTTATGGAGCTGAAGATGCAGCTGCAAGAATTACTGGATAAAGGTTACATTAGACCAAGTGTGTCTCCGTGGGGAGCACCTGTTTTATTTGTTAAAAAGAAGGATGGAACTTTTAGGATGTGCATTGATTATCGTCAACTGAGCAAGTTGACCATTAAGAATAGATATCCACTTCCTATAATTGATGATCTTTTTGATCAAGTGAGAGGGGCCTCAGTCTTTTCAAAGATTGACTTAAGAACTGGGTATCACCAGCTCAGAATAAAAGAAGAAGATATTAGCAAAACAGCGTTTCGAACCCGGTATGGACACTACGAATTTGTAGTCCTACCTTTTGGACTGACAAATGCTCCTGCCACCTTTATGTGTTTGATGAACAGTGTGTTGAATAAATATTTGGATAAATTTGTTTTGGTGTTCATAGATGATATTTTAGTTTACTCCAAGAACAAAGAGGAACACAAGGAACATCTGTGGATAGTGTTGCAAACTCTGAAAGAAAATCAGCTATATGCCAAGTTCAGTAAATGTGAATTTTACAAGGATAAGATTCAATATTTGGGTCATATTATTTTTGAAAAAGGGCTTGCAGTTGACCCTGAAAAGATAAAAGAAATTAAGGAATGGCCAGTCCCAACTGATGTTTCAGCAGTAAGGTCATTCATGGGGATGGCAGGCTACTATCGTAGATTTTTGGAGAAATTTTCTGCTATAGCACATCCCATCACTTCATTGCAAAGAAAGGGTGTCAAGTTTGTGTGGACTGACAAATGTCAACACAGTTTCGAGCAGTTAAAACAAAGACTTATTTCAGCCCCTATATTAAAAATTGTTGATCCTGATAAATAGTTTGTTGTATGTACAGATGCTTGTAGAGAAGGACTGGGAGGAGTCTTGTTGCAAGAAAATTCAGTTATTGCATATGAATCTAGGAAACTGAAAATACATGAACAAAATTATAGTGCTTATGATTTAGAATTTGCAGCTGTTATCCATGCTCTGAAAATGTGGCGGCACTATCTTCTGGGGAAAAAGTTCACATTGATGACTGATCATATTAGTCTTAAATATTTCTTTACCTAAACTGACCTAAATGCAAGGCAAGCCAGATGGCTGTCCTTTTTAAGTGAATTTGATATGGACATAAAACATATCAAGGGGAAAGAAAATAAAGTTGCTGATGCATTAAGCAGGAATGCTTGTCAAAATTTAAACAGTATTGGGAGTAGTGCCCAGATAGAGGTAGAGGAATTGGTGGGAAAAGCAGCACATCAAGATCCCAACTGTGAAGCACTCTTGGTGAAACTATAGAAAAAGGATAAAACTGATTTCACTCAGAATAAAAAAGGGCTACTATATTATAAAAATAGCTTGTATATTCCAAATGTAGAGTCATTAAAGAGGAAAATTTTGGATGAATATCACAAACAGCCTTATGCAGGACATCCAGGATACCAAAAGATGTTAACAACCTTGAAGAAGAAGTTGTTCTGGCCAGGAATGAAGAGATATGTGGCAGAATATCTAAGTAGGTGTATGGAATGTCAACTAGTCAAAGTTGAGCATCAACATCCAGCAGGTCTTTTAAACCCTTTGCCAATCACAGAATGGAAATGGGACACAGTTTCCATGGATTTTATAACAGGATTACCTAAAACCAAATACCAACATGATTCTGTAATGGTGGTAGTAGACACTTTAACTAAAGCTGCCCACTTTATACCAGTGAAATCTACTTTCGGAACAGCCCAAGTAGCAAATGTTTTCCTAAAGGAGATAGTAAGACTTCATGGAGTTCCCAAAGTAATTGTTTCAGATTGGGATGCTAAGTTTACAGCAGCATTTTGGAAAGGATTGTTTGGAGGGATGGGTACTAAGCTGAATAGTACTGCCTATCACCCTCAAACTGACGGGCAAACAGAAAGGACGAATCAAATTTTGGAGGATATGCTGAGAATGTATGTGATGGATAGACCATCAAAGTGGGAGGAGTATCTGCATTTAGCTGAATTTTCTTATAATAACAGCTACCAATCTTCTATTAAAATGAGTCCGTTTGAGGCACTATATGGAAGGAAGTGTCATACTCCTTTGAGCTGGAGCCAACCAGAAGATAAATTAATGTTGGGACTTGATGCCTTACAAGAGATGGAGAGAATTGTTAAACAGATACAAAGAAATATCAAGACAGCACAAGATCGCCAGAAAAGCTATGCTGATAAGAAAAGAGTGCACCGAGAATTCAAAGAAGGGGATCATGTGTATTTGTGTATCAAACCCAAAAAGAGCACACTTTATGCTGGAAGTTGTGCAAAACTTGCTCCTAGATATTGTGGACCTTTTGAAGTATTAGAAAGGGTGGGACCAGTGGCTTACAAGCTGGCCTTACCACCCCATGTTAGAGTGCATGATGTGTTTCATATTTCATTATTAAAAAGATATGTGCATGATGCTTCTCACATAGTTGATTGGAATGTTGTACAGGTGGAACCAGAAGGGGAGTTTCTGCGAGAACCGCTTCAAATATTGGAGCGGGAAGAAATTGAATTGAGAAACAGAACAGTGGCCAGAGTAAAAGTGCAGTGGAAGCACTTTACTGCTGAAGAAGCTACCTGGGAAAGGGAAGCTGAAATGATGGAGAAATATCCATTTTTGTTTAAGTGAACTCTAGTAGTTGAATAACAACACTGAGGACGGTGTTTATTTTCAAAGGGGGAATATGTAACACCCCCAATTTGTGTGATTGAATTTTTAAAGTTTGACATTTGAACTTTAAATCCTAAGGGGAGTGGACCCCAAAGGATAAGTATGGTGTGAATGTATTTGAATATTTAATTTGAGGGAATAAATAAAATGATTGTGCATTTTGACCAAGATGAGAATTAGAGATCACTTGCCAAATCCATGAGGATGGATAAGGCAACAAATCCCCACAATCTTTCAAAAATCCTTGAAAGAAATTAATTTATATTTTGAGGAGGAATCTAAATTTCCCCAATGAAGAGGAAAGTAATTGGGAAGAGGTAAGAAAAGATGGAAAAGCTGAGGAAAAGCATAAAACAGCTTTAAATATTCCCAAAATGGGAAGCCTAGGCTAAACAGGAAAGAAAGCATCCTGCTATTCTGGACGCAGAATTAGAAACATGCTTTGGGGAAATATGAGCTTAAATAAGCTGCTCCTAAGAAGATCAAAGGTTGGTCTGTTCTAGGAGGTGATCTCAGCTCGGGGGTGAGTCCTGGGAGACAAAGAGGACTCTATGGTTGGGAGGTTGGTCATTTGCAATTGTGGTATGTTCTGAAATTCTTGTTGTTTTGTTTTATGATAGTATGAATTGGCTACATATAAAATCAAAGTTAATGGTATGATTGATTTTAGTACTACATTTACCAGAGTCCATCCTAAGGCTTTCACCTTCTAGGTTCTGGTTAGTTGTAGACCATAAATCCATAGAGTAGAAACCCCAGAAACTCTAAACCAAGGTCGGTTTAAATCTGAAGTTACTTAGTCTCTACAGATAATTAAATATTTTGTTGTTTCATGTAGATACAAGGTGATATTATATGCTCATAAGTATATCAGAAAAATATTGTAGCAGAACTGAGGAAAAGAAAGTAAAGACATTAGAATATGGAATCCGACATTCTTCTAGATAAAGAAGAAATTCTACTCTATGGGAGTACTCTAGCAGTTATAGCATTTATGGAGTCTATTGCAATTGAAATCCACCTCTAAACATTGAAATAAATATTATGGCTATGGATTTAATCTATGCTCAATGTGTACCATCAAATGAACTATTAAATCCATGTATAAGCATGTAACAAAAATATCTATATATTAATAAGTATCAAGAACTAATACCAATAGGTTCTTTTAACATAGACTACACATTAGCTATACATATATATATGAACCATATATGTCAAAAAATGAGATAAAAATATGAATCATATATATGAAATCATATATGTCAAAAAGGAGTATAAATACGAATCATATATATGAATTATATATGTGCAAAAAGGAGATGCCAATACGAATCAATTATGTTAAAATGAAATATATATATGATCCCTACAGCTAATTGAATAAATGTATAGTCAAACTACATAAATGCGTGGCGGTAAATTAAAATACTCTGCCTTTGCCATATGTCAAACGAAACCCTCTGGCTGCAGCGACTTGTATAACCCACGGCACGCCGAGTATTTTTTAACGTTAAATGAAACTAACAGAGGTAACTGATAAAACGCTAATACGATGCTTGCAGATTATCACAGTTGCAACATAAATGCCGAGAGCTAAACCATAGTTCGTTTTAATAGTGCTTGCCATACATGTATATATGAGAAAAACAGGGAAACAATATAAGTACCGAGCGCCACAATAATAACTCATTAGATTATTGATTTTCGCGAAAGGGTTAGATGAAAAGATTTTTAAAAGAATCATATAGGGTCCCAGTGAGTTACGATCAAACTATAGTTATTATGGAGACATATATAGTAGGTCAACCAAACGTGATTCTCTGTCAAGAAAACACAAACGAGGCCGCGGCATTTTCGAGTCCGTTAGATGAACCGAAACCAAACTATGAAATAACGCATCCAAAGTAATGATCAACGACATGATTACTTGCTGTGCTTGAGCTTCCTGCAACCTATTTAAATGATTTTTATATGTCAGAAGTATTATGTTAAACCTCCCAAAGCCAACGTGACATGACCTGCGCTCGGGAGGTATGCTATCATTACTAAAACGATAGAAACAAAGGCGCTGAGCTTTCGTTCAGGGAGGTGGATGACCGATATAATAATTCGGTACCCTTTCCTCGTATAAATCATTACTAATACCGCCAGTAAATCGAAATGGAAACTATTGACGTAGTTAGAAACTGACGAGTCAGAACGCCTTTGATTCTCGCCGACTGAAGCAGTTCAACATAAATATACAATCATAAACCTAGAGTGAATTTGATAGATCTCTGGTGATTCCGAATGATAGCAGAATGGGGTAAATACATAACAGCAAAACTGAAGCACAACTCGCTACAACTGAAAGAAAGGAATTAAGGGTTTACCTGTGGGTAGAGTTTCCCCCCCCCCTTGCATCGTGCTAACGGTAACCACAGTAAAACGAGAAACCCAGACGGTGTGCGAGGAAATTTGCAAGTTGGTTGTGTAACGACTGGCACATCTGGGTGCGGAGCAATCTAAGATCCCACACTCGGACGTGGGAAAAATTGGATTTGAAAGAGTCTCGATGTCTAACCACCTGAAGGCCTGCAAATGTTTCGTATTGAACGCAGAAATGATAACTTAATGAATCAAAACACTCACAGGTCACACGATTAGGGTTTACCTCCGAATGGAATTGCAAACCTGTGGTAAGAAGAAAAAAAAATAAATTTAAAACGCGCCAAGGAGGACAGGCTAGATCTCTACCTCCAGTGAACAGACTGAGGCGCCGATCTCCTGCCCTCTCTGCGCAAACATACAATAGCTGGTTAGGTACTGCAGTATAAAGAAAAAAAAAACAAGATAGGAGGGATCTGGGAAGTAGATCAACTCAAGGGTCTCCAATTAAAAGAACACTCGAAACCCTAATTCCACTGTCCCAGAACCTCAGAAAATCCCGATGTCGATTGAGAAATCCCATCTACGTCGACAGGAGGGTACAAAGTGATAGCAATGGGCGCAGAGGAGGTAGGGCATCATATGCATGCAGGTGCTTAGTTAAACCTGGAATTTACAATGGCCAGAGGCAGAACTCAGTGCACCTAGTACTTGCACCAGCCGAACTGACAATTTCAATTCCACTCGTCGAGTTTTTGCTGGACAAGGGTCGTTGTACGCCGCCGCTGGCTACCTTCCTTCCACGGACGAGACGTTGCTCCTACAAACAAAAAACAGCAAAATATTACAACCCACTCACACGTCAAACCCAGATGGACTGAACACTGTGTTAGGCAGCTCATACAATCCGTAAACAGTACTAGTATTGAGTACTATGCGGATGAACACAAGACGCGTGTATGTGCAGGTTTCAAATCAAAAACTAGTGCTAAACTGTCGAACTAAATCCGGGGTTCATAAGTTTTACGCCAACTCACAGACAATCGGCATTTTGTTCTGTGGCGATAGGCGTAATAGTATCAGCTAGTGAGGAGGTTGCCACGCCGCGACCAATCCTGTAAAGAATGTACGCAAATAAGTCATAACAAGTTACGATTAGGGTTCGACACGTTTTCACAAATTCAATAATTCAAACGCCGAAATTTTTTGACGGTCAATCTGCACGGATATATAACTCTGTCTATACATGACATTGATTGAATGTATAGTATGTATTATATGCTCAATCGAAGGTTCACTATAGTCTCCAATTTAATTACCCTAGGTTAAAATTCTGCTTGGAAGGCGGCAACCGCTTGTCGTTGAAAGACATCGATATAGGTAACAAATATATATTTATATATTTCATGCCGCGTGTTTATGTGTACGCACCTTCAATAATCGTATCAAGTGGTATAAATATATATATATATGGGTTTTATATATATATATATGGGTTATGCATAGGTGTATGCAATTTTTAATTAACTTTATCCAATGACATATATATATATGGATTTGATATTTATATATATGTGTATTCGATATTTTTATATATGGATTTGATATTTATATATATGTGTGTTCGATGTTTTTATATATGGATTTGATATTTATATATATGTGTGTTCGATGTTTTTATATATGTGATATATAAGTACCCTATGTGGGATCGAAAAAGATAAATGTACAAAGGGCTATAAGAGGAGGCTTAGAAGTCTAGGTACATGGGTTTAATGTGAACCTGGGTAGCATTGAATGATATTAGAAGGGAATAGTGGACAAGAATTTTTTAAAGTTAAAATAAATACTAAAGGAGCAGAGGGAAGTACAATAAATTCCCAACTTCTGAACTTAGTATTCAGACAACCAGGTAAATAACAAGGGAATCAAAGAAAAAAAAAAAAATTCGGTAAACTGGAGGTGTTACAGATTTAAATCTGCAGTTAGGCAGGCTAACTGGAAGTTTTTCTAGTCTTATTAAGGAAATGAACTAGTTATTATCATAGAAAAGAAATATCATTAGACATATATTTCAAGTTGCAGCTCTGAAAAACGTGCTAAATAGTGTAGACTATCTAAATAAGTGCATGTAACCGAATCATTTCTATCTGTAGAAAAAAAATTAGATGCTGATAAAAAAAATAAGCCTGAGTTACTGAGATCGATATATACAAATTATATATATATATATATATATATATCTGAATTAATTCCATTTTAATCATTTACAAATAAATTAGCAGTAAATATAATAATATAAAGGGACACCTTCTAAAAGAAAAATCAACTACGACTTTAGAGTTTTGTGCTACATACAGAATTAATAGACATACTCGTATATACATTCACCTGAAATTTAAATACATAGGAAATTGTATATGAGAAAAAGGGTACTAGTAAAAGTGAATTCAAAAGAGACTTTTGTAATTGTACTAGATATAGAAACATGTCATTTGTTGTCTGACACATTATTCTATAATTCATATTAGAACAATTAACAGATTTAAACTATGTGAATAGTATGATACAGTAAAAGAGGATATAAATATGTAAATTAGAAATTGAAAATAAATAAAATTGTTGTTGCAATTGAGATGCTTATAGGATTATATGCTAACTTAGAAACTAGTAGATGAAATTAACTAGTATTAAATTATCACGACTACTTATCATTCTGATGAATGGAAAATATTTCATTTAACTACATTAAAAGTTTACATATACAAGGTACATTATGTTCATAAGAAGATAAACTTCTTCATTTCAATAGCTGAGAAATACGCATAAGAGAAAAAGACAATCACAGTCTTACTAGATGACTAAAAATTGTGAAGAAGTGTAATACAGGCCGATTGGTAAATTTTTAAATCAAACCCTATTTAATTATATTACATATTAATTAATTATAACTATAGTGATCCATTGCTAGTTAAGTTTATTGTAAAATTAAAATATAGGTCGCGGCATCTCAACAATTTGGCCAAAGTAGATGAAAATCATGAGTATGTTGATACCGACCTGTATAAAAATGATTTTAATGTCAAGAAAAGGTCCTGAATGAGTAATATGATCTCTAGGAAACCAACAAAAATACCAAAGTAGGGATATACCTGTATACACCAAGAAAACTGAAATAGCTTTGTTAAATGCAACAAAAATTGCATAAATGATAGTTAGAAGAAAATGGTTGCAGAGGGTAAGAGGGATACCTTTAGGAGGTTTGGTATTCATTGCAAACCCCACCTGAAGTCCATAGAAATCGAACTAAAATGTGATATTCAATGTTTCCAACGCAACCAAAAATTAAAGAGAAGGGAAATCATGTGAGTTAGAAACTAAAAGTTTAAAAACCTTACCTGAGAAAAACTTTAGGAGTGAAACACCACCTGAAACGGCAACCAGATCATAATATGTTCCTCTGGGGAGATTCAAAAGCAACACCAAAATGGTCTAAGATAGATGAAATGGACTGACCCAGTTGCATTAGGCCTTCCTTAACCAAATAGAAACAAGACTGAATTTAAAACACTGAAAAAGTAAAGGTAAGAAACTTAAACCGGGCCAACCAAATGAATACGTATATTCTAGTAGCAATACAAATTGGAAATGCTGAGCTACTGATAGTAAATCTAGGGAATCAAATTTAATTGTACACATAATCGATTTATCAAAGATAAACAAAAAAAGACCCGTGTTAAAAATATAGGAATAAAATCTACCGAGACTGCATCTTAAAAACAAAAAAATATTTGCAGTATAAAATAGAATGAGCAACTGAAAACCATAAAAAATAAATGAAACTGAGAATCCATAAATCAAATTCTTGTTTCTATCAGTTATAGTGGAAGTGCAATAAATCGAAATGAAAATCTAGTTTAACCAAACTGAAATCTAAATAGTGGAAAGAGACGGAGTCAATTGCCGGGGTAAAATACCAAAGTCGCGTGAAGAAATGGCTTGACGATTCGTGGGTTCGTTCCATACAAGTGCAGGCGGAGGCATAGAAAAACAGTTCCGAGAAATCACAAAAATGAGAATGGAAAATGAAGTTTGAATGCAAAGAAGCCACATGATATACCCATTCATAAACCCTAAAGGGAATAACATCTCCACCATCCACGTGGTAGAGGATGCAAAGGTAAACACTCGATTGGTGAGGTGGTTTCGGAACCCAAGGTGAATTATGTCAATCTTGTAGAAAATCCCACAATGAATATTCCACGAATCAATGCATTTAATAAATTATACAAGGTCACATGGGCTGCGACATAAAGAATTTAAGAGTGGTACCGTCTGTCTCTTCAAATTACATAGCAACTGCCACGAAATTATGGGATTAGAAATGAGTATAAAGTGATGTAATATGATATTTAATATCACCATAAATCTTCTTAAATCAACTGACCAGTGGGTAGGTACCTTCATGGTACATCGTAACTCTAAAAGTAACATAAGATTTTCATGATAAACTAACTAATGTATGCTTCGAAGTGACAGTTATAATATATTTTGATTTAGGTAGCAAGGGGGTAAAATCAAAATATGAAACCAATGTGATGTAATATAAACATAGGTAGGAAGATATGAACTCTATTATTGTAACAAGGGTAATACATAATTATATTATATAGGGGTATAGTAGTAACTTATGGAAAGCTATGTAGCTCCTTTGCACACTTGAGTTCATGGTATATATCACATAAGTGAATAAGGTGGTTAACAATTAAGTAGGTTCTCCAATAAGAATAAAATAAAATAAATAGTTGGGGTGGTGACCTTCTATATATATATATATATATATATATATATATATATGAATATTTTATAAAAAGGAGTAGCAATACAATTGAAGTGAATAGATATATTAAAGATAGTTATCTTAAATTAAGGATTAGTCACAGAAGGACAATAAGAATTTAATTTAGCCTTACTGTGGTATAAGATGTATGCCCAAGAGTACCTACATCAATAGTCACGAAATACTTATAACAACTATTAATAAAAGTCAGTAGAATTTTTTATTTTATTGTTTTTGTGTAAATGAGATGCATTACAACAACATACCGCAAGGCACATTTGGTAGATGAAAATGGATAGACGCTTCATCAACCACCAATTCAATTCCCGCTACATCCAGATTCACCAATTAGGAATGACTACAACAATAGTAGTTCTTCACAAGCTCGCAACGGAGGTAATAAAATAGAGGTTGGTATGGACGATTACTTAAGGGATATGACTGCCATGGAGACAATGTTGTTAGATGCATTCCAAAGTGACGATCAACTAGGGGAAGATGCTCATATCGCTGACACCTTTTTAGAAAGCCTTAAATTTTCTTCCATCACCCCTCTCTTTGGACCTGGCGATCAGTCAAAGTCTACCCAGTTGGGGAAAATGATGTTACAGTACAACTTGAAAGAAAATTTTGGCTTGTAGAATGCATGTTTCTTGGAAATTTTGAGGTAAGTTATGATAAATTCCTCCCTTATATAAATTTATGAATATAATCAGTACACAATGAACATTACAAATGGTGAATTTTATGAGCGTTAATAATTTTATCGGTATTAATGTACATTTACTAATATATTTTTCCATGATCACCAGCTATAGGTTATTCAAATATAAGGTTCTTCCGACTGATAATGTCTTGCCCGGTAACTACGAAGAGGCAAATAAATTGTTGAAAATGTTGGGTTTTGAGTACATATCATATCATGCATGTCCAAATGATTGTATTATACATATAGGAGAATATGGAGACATGGAGATATGTCTAAAATGTGGGCATGACAGTTATGATAAATAAAAAGACAAGGGTAAATCAAGTATTGGTCCTCCTTTTAAGATATTGAGGTAGATCCCTATAATCCCAAGAATTCAAAGGCTTTTTCGCTAAAAATAATTAGCTATGTTGTAGGGATGGCATGCCTCACACAGAAGTGAGTTTGGAGTTATGTGAATCCCAAATGATTCAATAGCCATCAAGCATATAGAGGATACATGGCCCGAAAAATTCAAGGATGAAGTACGAAGTCTACGAACCAGCATAACCATGGATGGCATCAACCCATATTCCCTCCAGAATAACAACTATTCTTTTTGGCCTATAGTAGTGATCAATAACAATATCCCCCCATGGTTGTCCGTGAAGAATGAACATCTTATCTTGGCTCTCATTGTCCTTGGTAGAAGACAAGTGAATCATATGGATGTCTACTTACAACCACTGGTATATGAATGTAAGGAATTATGGATTGGGATAAATGTATATGATGTATCAAGACCCATCATAGTAGAGAGGAGTTTTACGTTGTATGGAATATGTGCTTACATGACACATGATTATCCAGGCTTAGGATTTTGATCTGGTAAATTACATGTTTAATTTATTGATTTGTTTATATACATAACAATATTATTTCACATATTAGTTATTTAATTCATTGTGATTTTTCTGATCTTCATGATTTTCTTTAATGTGCCATGCATATTAATTGTATACAATAATCTTGCAGGTCTTGTATCAAAAGGTTATTTTTGATGTAAATTTTGTGGACCTTCTCTGAAAGCTATATGGTCCAAGGACCTACGAAAGTCGGTGTATGATTTCTCTAGGGTATTCCTCCCAAAAGAACACCCTTATAGAAGAGCAGCATCCGCTTTCAATGGTAAACGAGAGAGAACCCAAAGGCCTCCAATAATGACACTAGCTGAATGGTTTAGAGCATATGAGAGAGAGAAGGAGAAGGAGTTCATAGAAATGTTAAATTCAAATGGGGAGCCTATGATTGATAATCCAGAATTCTTCGAAACCTATGTTAAGAAATTCCCCATTGGGATGAAAAGGAAATCTATCTTTTATAACCCCCCATATTGGGAGCATCTTAAGATTACCCATTTATTAGATCCCATGCATATATTTAAAAATGTTTCATCTTCTTTATGGAGGAAAATATCATCGAAACAAAGTGACACATTGGTTGTTTGGAAAGATCTTATTACTTCAAAAACAAAAAAGAAACATTGGCCAAGATGACTAGAAAGTAGAGGATTAGAGGCAGGCGTTGGTCCCTCTAATTCATGGTATTTCAAAGAAGGTGATGTCCCATGGATTTTAAAAAAAGATGATATTTATTTGGCAAAGGAAGTTATAATGGGTGTGAGGGTGCCATCTTCATATGGGTCTTCACTACGGCTCTACTTCACCATGGATGGCCATTAGTTGGGGTTAAAATCGCGTGACCCTTTCAATCTTCTAAGAGTACTTATAATGTCAAAAGCATGATTTTATTATTTGTTATATTAATAAAATTTATCGCATGCAAGGATCATAAAACTTAACTAATTTTGTATATTATTGCATGTGTTTATGACTTTGCAGTGTCATTATCGTTTGTCATTTCGCATGGGAGTGTGAAATATGAGTTCCCCCAAGACCTAGGACGTGCATTCTCTAAATTATCTGCATTTGTACGTTGGATCATGTCAAAGGAGATTCATGTGGCTAGCATTCCACGGTGGCGTCAAGAGATATTTGAGATTGTTTGTATGTTTGAGAAGGAGCTGCTGATGAGTTTCATGGACTTGCATGTTCATCTTCTAATCCACGTATTAGGTGAGGTTGAATTAGTTATGGTGGTTTCTTGTCATTGGATGTTTTTCTTAGAGAGTTACATGAAGAAATTCAAAGGCTTTGTTCGACAAAGGGAAAAACCCGAGGGGTCTATGGCAGAGGGGTACATATCATATGAGTATTTCTATTATTCTAGTGAGTACATCAATCAGATCGACAATAGACCAGGTCCGGTGATTTGGGACGATGAAAGGGATGAAGACAAAAGAGAAGGAGAGTTGCTCTAAACAAGTGGAAAAAAGCGCTTGATAAAGAGTAAGGGAATTATAATTTTTAAAATTTACACGATGTAAATATTCATGTTGAACTTCGATATAATGTATATTTTGATGTTTATGTACTATATAATTGTGGTTTGATTTCATCAGCGAATGAAAAAATTGAAGCAATTAATAAATTCATTCTTTACAATTCTGACGCGACACAACCGTGGGTCACATTGTACGAATAAAAGAGGACGAAATGGAATAGTGACAGGAAAGGATTCATATGGTTGAATGGTAGAAGTGTGGCTTATCCCGATCATTTAAAAGAAAATATGCCAAAAATATGCCCCAACAGTTGGGTTGCTGAGCAAGTCAGAGAGAAATACGGTGCAACCAGTCGTTACTTGCGTGCTCAAGAGGATTGGGTACAACAACTCGGTTATAATATATTTAATTTATATGTAGATTGAAACTTATAAGGCATCTATATTTTATATTTAACTGTTGGGTTATTATAAGACATGTGACACTATGATTTTTTTAACTCTTTTATAATAGGTGCATTTGTTCCCATCTATGTGGGCATATGGGAACCATTTGTTCACAAAAAATTTCGATGCTAGAAACATCACACAAGGCTATGGAGTGGAAGTCAAGTTTGATCAATCTAGTCAATCTAGCAATTGTGATAAAAAACTAGTACGAGGGATGTTAGGTTACGTCGGAAAGATACAAGAGATCATTGAAGTGGATTTCTCTTCTCTCCAATGTGTTATTTTTAGGTGGATGTGGTGGGACACCTTTGATCGGAATAATGTAAAGGAAGATCGCGATAGTAGGCTAATATGTATCAACTCTAGAAAGATGTGGGATGAAGCTAAGGAGCCCTATGTTTTCCCCAAACATTGCAACCAGGTGTTTTTTTACTCAGATGTGTTGGATAGGGATTGGTGGTTCGTAGTAAGACATGAACCTACATCAAAACATATTTTTGAGAACAATAGTGTTATCATGCCATGCGAGCTGGAAGATAATGAGGGTGATCATGAAAACCAAGAGTGATATGGTATATGTGTTATTTCATCAATATTTATACTTTTTAAGATGGTTTTTTCGAAACATTATAATACATATTTTGAATTAATTGGTAATTTTCATTGTGTTAATGTTAAAATCAATGTTTCACTTGATAGTTTGCAATTATGTTGATCTCAAAAACAATGGCGTACTGTATCAAGTTATTTTTTTATGTAAGATCATAATAAAATAATGATAATTCTAAAGCACATGAATTTATTTGCATTATTTTCTAAACTTTATTATGTTACAATAATTCATATTATTCTAGATTTATTATTTTACAATTATTTAAAATTTTACAAATTTAAAAATTTAAAAATTTTAATAAAATCATTTCACATTAATACAATTAAAATTTTCACATTAATACAATTAAAATTTTACAAATATTTTACGTACAATTAGAATTAGAATTAGAATTAGAATTTTACAAGTTCACATAGAATTACAATTAAAATTACAATTACAATTTCAGAATTTTACATACAATTACAATTGTAAAATTACAATCATTTCACAGTAATACAATTAAAATTTTACAAATATTTTACATAGAATTGGAATTAAAATTACAATTACAATTTTGGAATTTTACATATATACAATTACAATTTTAAAAATTTAAAATTTACAATTACAATTACAATTTTACAAATTTACATATGTACCATTACAATTACAATTTTAGAATTTTACGTACAATTACAATTTTATAATTTTACATACAATTAGAATTAGAATTACAATTTTACAATTTTACATATATACAATTACAAATAAAATTACAATTACAGCCATTTCATAATAAATTAAATATTACAATTACAATTAAAACTAAAATTAATATAAATACAGTTACAGTTTTAGAATTTTACGTACAATTAGAATTACAAATATTACAATTGTACAATATCATGATCATTTAATATTAAATTAATTAATAAACATCATGATCATGATAACCATCGTACAGACATCATATTTGACTAAAAAACACATTCAAATTCGCTAATATCATTGTGATCATGATCATCTAACAAAACACAATTAGCATTATATAACATTTGTTGAACCCTTGGTTACACTGAGAGGGGGGGGTGAGGTGAATCAGTTTAATGTAGTCATGGTCTTGTAAAACTTTCTTTTACACTTATTTCCATCTTCATTTTGTGATCAACTTACTAGTCAATGGAACAACAATCTTAATAAGTGAGCAACAGGTATTAAGCAGATTAAATACAGAATATCAACACATAATCATCATGCACATAGACAACAGATATAAGTGGAAACCCATAAGGGAGAAAACCACATCTTATTATTGTTGTGATGCAAATGCAATCTCCAACTCCCTCTCACCACTGATTTTTTGCAGGCTCCAACCTACAGGAGGCTACTACCTCAATTTTGCAAGCTACAATTTGCAAGGAAGCTCCAACTCCCATCTATTTCTGCAGGCTACAACCTACAGGAGGCTCCTACCTCAGCTAGCTACAACTGGACTTCTATCAAGCTACAACTTGATATGTAAGCACCAAATTCCTCACACTACAATGAAAACACATGCTGATTTACCTGGGTATCAGCTCTGTTCTGTTCCTTCATCATTGCTATCCTCCAGCCTTCATATCTGCCTTATATTATCTTTGAAACTTCACATCTTCTCTATCTGCTCCTCCTTCTTCTTACACTATCTAAACTCCTGCAGCTCTCTTACATTCTTCTTCCTCTCTCATCCATTCTGTAGTTCTCTAACTCTTTATGCATATGCTGGTAACATTATTTATAGAGATCACCTCATAACTGTTTGCATTCCACAGGGAATTCAAAATGAATAGGTATGACTCTTTGCCTTCCCCCTTCTCATTTTCTTGTCCAGCCCATTCAGAATAATATAACAATATGTATATATTTTAGTATTACAGAGGATTTTTTCTTTGCCTTTGGAGACTTGCCTTTTCATCACATACAATGAAAATAATTAATACATTTACATTTACAGTTACATTAAAAATATTTCACTTAGTATTTTCATCTCTTTTCTCATTGTGCATTTGTCTTTTCTGTTGATGTCAGAGTCATTTTGGTTCATGCTATTATATTCAATGCAGTTCTACATAATTGTCATTTTCGCTTAACTTGACCCAGATGTTTGTTTTCAACAGTGCCACTATATTCTTCTTTTATCGACTCTGCCTCTTTTTCTCGTGCCCACATCGTTTAGCCTTCACCGCTCTTATAAACACTCGGTTCTGCCTTTTTCTTTGTGTCGGGTCCTTACTTGAGCCTTTCTATCCGCGTTCATACTTTTCTTTTTGTTTTACGTTATAGTCCTACTTTTTCTCTCCGAAACGATTTACAAAAGAAAATCCACATACTGCCGAACTTGAAATGCTTTAGGCTTCGGCTTTGTTCTTTATCACGTCTGCTCTCTTTATCGCACTTCAGTGATTCAAATATCCCATGTGCCTTCATCCATCTGATCTCTCAATATGCGATGTACGAAGGGTCCCACTAGGCTATATTATTGCTTTATCACACTTCGGTGTTTCAAACATTCTTTGCTCTATGGGTCCTTTTCTTTCCGATGCGATTTACAAAGGAAAATCACTTACACCCGGACTTGAAATCTCTTTAAATAATGGTTCTGAGCTGCATCGCATTCGGCTTCTTTATCGTGCTTTGTCCTAAGCTTGCGATGAGCAATATGCGATCGGGTCCCACTTGACTTTGTCGCTACTTCGCATTGCAACTAACATGAATTCTAAGGTTGTGTGATATCTCTCCTACTCCGATTGTGATGTGCAATCGCATCACATCGCATCCATCGCTCGCATCGTGTCACCTTGCCACATCGCATAAAATCCATCGCTTGCATCACATCACCTCTCCATATTGCATCGCATCCATCGCTCACATCACATTGCCACTGTCCATCACATGGCAACTTTTCTCTTATGATCTTCACCCCTCTAATCTTGCGATTTACGATATGTGGGCCAAGTCCACGTCATCTCCATGTCATCGTGCCACGTCACCTTGCCATGTCATAGCCACATCACTGCCACATCATCTTGATTTATTTGCGATTTGTGGGGCCAGGTCCACATCAGCTGCCATGTCACTTGCCATGTCACTTGCCACGTCATCCCCACGTCATCATATCACACTTCGAATTTTCTGTGACCATTGTGTTTGTGGGATTTTTCTCTTGCCCCGATTGCGATATGGGATTACATCACATCTCATTCATCACACTTGCTTTTGATTTATGATCTGATTAATTAATTTAATAAAAATGCACCATGGAAGCTAAAGGTCCCTTTTTCCTTTCAAAACATTATAATCCACTTTTATAATATTCGGAAGAAAAATCCCCTTTTTAACCTTTGGAACAATATAGCTCACTTTAACCAAATGTTTTAAACTATTTCGGAATGAATATCAAAACCTTTGGAAATGTTTAATTTACTTTTAAACAAAGGTTAAAATCCCCTCGGTAGTGTATTTTCGAACTTCAACCACTTTAATAAAACTCCATTGAAATATCATTAAACCTTCGGAAATATTAAAAAACCTTCGGAATCTTTAGACCTTCAGAAATAATTCTGGACTTCAAACCCTTAATAAAACTTCATTGCACACAACATTGGGTCCATACCTTGTTTTAAATCCCACACAGCTTTTAACGCGAACTTCGTCAGATCTTCCACAGATCTAATCGGATAGCAATCGTGTTCAATCAACCCCAGAAATTTATCACCAAAAAGCAACGCGAAATGGGTGGTATTGTGCTCGTGACGTGTCGCAATATCATTTGATCGCATTCGAAATGGGAAAAGCCACTCACAACTCAAAGGTTGTGCGACAACAGTGTCCGATTTCCTTCAAAACCACTTAACCTGCAAAGTCTGTTTAAATTGCGTTTGAAGCCGGATTTCAACCATATTTCAGTTTTAACTTTGATTTCTCTGGAACCTTCCTTCTCCATATTTACATAGAGGCTAATACACATTCAAATCCTCCTCCACTCCTTTACATAGAAGTTAATTCTACACACTTCACAATCTACAAAGAAGGACCATAAATTCAATGAATTCGAAGAGATGAACCCTTCAGAAATTTGCCAAGTATATACAGATAAAAAAAATTATGCAATTTATTAAAACAGAGGCCAAAATCCTCACAATCAATTCTTCTATCGTTTAACCTCTATATTCAATTTTTATGGTTCTTATCCATTGTTTTCCATTACAGTAAAAACACCAAATGGGTAGCCACAACCCACTGATACATGAAACCCTGTGTGACATCTCTGCAATAATTCCAACTAAATCTGATCTGCTCCCTTGCCTTGGTGCTGCTCCTTTGTGCTCCTTTGCCATCAATGGAAATATTTACAAGAGTCTCCCTCTTTGGCATTGATGGAAATACTCCAATGCTTCCTCCAGGACTTCCTTCGCTTGCCTTTTAGAAGACCCTTTCTTCTTTTGCTTGCTTTTCCTCCCCCTTTGACATCAATGGAAAAGGGTTGCTCTTTTCCCAGTGTGGTTTCTATCTTTTCATAATACTTTGATCTTGAGGACTTGTTCCATGCACTGCTCCATTGTTCTAGCTCTTTTATTACAATTTATTGACTTCTCTCCCCCTGGAGTGACGTTTTCTTGTCTGATATTGACTATCACTTGTCTTTTGCACTGATCCTGTTTCTTGTATGCAACCCTTATTATTATTATTATTATTTTTTCCAATCATATCAGAGAGTAACATCTGCAAACACTACACCTAGTTTGTCTCTTAGATATTCGAATGGTTCTTTAGCAAGAGGTTTTGTGAATATGTCTGCTATTTGTTCCTTTGTTGGTACGTATTCTGACTTCACCAATTTCTGTGCTACTTGTTCTCTAAGGAAGTGGTACTTTATTGGGACATGCCTTGTTTTTGAATGAAGTACAAGATTTTTTGATATACTTATTGCACTTGTATTGCCACATTTGATAGAAATGGGTTCATCAATGCTTACTTTCATATCTTGGAGAGTTTGTTTCATCCACATTACTTGTGTGCAACATGCAACTGCTGCTATGTATTCTGCTTCTGCTGAAGATAGAGTGATAGAAGTTTGCTTCTTGCTTAGCCATGCCACCAAAATATTTCCCAAATAGAATGCACCTCCACTTGTGCTTTTTCTATCATCCACATAGCTGGCCCAATCTACATCTGTGTATGCTGTTAATGTGAAGTTTTTTCCTTTTGGATACCATAGGCCATAATGTGAAGTACCTTGTAGATATCTAAATATTCTATTGATTGCAAGTAAATGATTTTGTTTGGTGCTTCTTGATATCTTGCCACAAGTCCTACTGCCAACATAATGTCTGGTATAGAAGCTATTAGGTATAGCAGACTTCCTATCATGGATCTGTAAATTTTTTGATCTACATCTGTTGATCCATCATTAGCACATAGTTTGCATCCAGTGATCATGGGAGTTGACACAGGTTTGTAGTCTTCCATTTGAAATCTTTTCAACATTTATTTTAAGTATTTTTCTTGCGAAATGAATAATCCTGTGTTCTTTTGTTGAATTTGATGTCCTAAATAGAAGGTGAGCTCTCCAATCATAGACATCTCAAATTATGATTTCATTTCCTTAGCAAATCCTTTTGCTAACTCATCTTTGTTGCTACTAAACATGTTGTCATCTACATATACTACTACAATCAACAGTTCATTATCATTAGCCTTTATGTACAAATTGTTGTCTACTCCTCCTTTCTTGAACCCTTTTTTTTGTAAGTATTTTCCCAGCCTTGAATACCATGCACAAGGAGCTTGTTTCAGGCCATAGAAGGCTTTCTTAAATTTTCACACATATTCATGTTTATCTGTTAATGAGAATCCTTTAGGTTGTTCCATGTAGAATTCTTCCTCTATATATTCATTCAGGAAGGCAGACTTCACATCCATTTGATATACCTTGAAATCTTGATAGCATGCAAAGGCCAAAAACGTTCTGATTTCTTCCATTCTGGCTACAGGGGCAAAAGTTTCATCATAATCAAGACCTTCAATTTGTGAATATCCTTTGCATACAAGTCTGGCTTTATTTCTGATTACTTGCCCTTGTTCATTCATCTTATTCTTGAATATCCATTTAGTGCCAATGAAATTTTTCCCAGTGGGCCTTGGAATTAATTCCTAGGTATTGTTCTTCTCAATTTGGTCAAGTCCTTCATTCATGGCATTTACCCAGTTTTTGTCTTTTCTAGCTTCTTCGAACTTCTTTGGCTCTATTTGAGATAGCATGGCTAGGTATACTTCTTCTGTCTGTTCAGAAATTTGTCTTCTTGTCTAGACTCCCACACTCTTGTCCCCAATTATTTGATCTTTTGGATGGTTCTTTTGAGTGTGTCTTGAGGGACCTTTTGAGTTTAATTCAGTATCTTCTGTTGTTTTTCTCATTTCATCATTATCTTGGTTCTCATCTTCATGATCATCTGGAGGATTACTGCATCTTGTGCTTCTTGTTTTGTTTGGTAGATCTTTATCAAATCTTACATCAATTATTTCCACAATTTTGTGTAGTCTTTTGTTGTAGCACCCGTAACCCTTACTCTTGGATGCATATCCTAAAAATATTCCTTCATCAGCTCTTTCATCAAACTTCCCTATTTTTTCATCATTATTTTTTATGAAGCACTTGCTCTCAAACACTCTCAAGTGCTTGATTGATTCTGGTTTACCATGCCATAATTCATAAGGAGTCTTATCACAATTTGGTCTTAGATGAGCTTTGTTGATAATGTGAACAACTATGTGTACTTCTTCTACCCAGTAGGTTCGCAGAATGTTACTTTCTTGCATCATAGCTCTGGAAATCTATTGTAATGACCTGTTTTTCCTTTTGTCCACTCCATTCTGTTGAGGTGTACCTGCAATTGTAAACTGTTTTTTTTATCCCATGCTCATTGCATAGGTTTGCAAAATCATAGTCTGTGAATTCACCTCCTCTCTCTGATTTGATGCACTTTAGCTTGCACCCTGTTTTATTTTATACAAATGCCTTGAATATCTTGAATTTCTCAAGTGCTTCAGATTTGTATTTGAGAAACGCTACCCATGTCATTCTGGAAAAATCATCTATTATGAGCATGAAATATGATTCTCCACTTGGTGCTTTAGTTCTTGAAGGTCCACACAGGTCCATGTGTATAAGCTGAAGTGGCCTACTTGTTGATAGTTCATCTTTGGTCTTGAAAGATGTGCGGGTCTATTTTCCCAATTGGAACAATTTACATATGGTATTTTAAGGCTTCTTTATTGTTGGCATATCTCTGACTGCATTCTTCTTTCTCAGACTGATGATGTGGTCAAAGTTTAGGTATCCCAGTCTTCTATGCCATAACCATGATTCATAAAGTTTTCTTATGTGGCATGCTTCATTCTCTTCTTCCATTATATAGACATTACTTTCTATTCTAACAGCTTTGATCAAGGTTTTTCCTATGGTGCTTGATCTTAACTCACAATATTGGGCTCTGAAAAGGACCTCACAAGCTTTATCACACATTTGACTAACACTTAGCAGATTGGATTTCAGCCCATCCACAAATAGAACATCTTGAGCCTTTCCTCTTCCATTATTCAGACTGACTGAGCCTTTTCCTTTGATTCTCCCTGCTTTGTCATTGCCGAATGTTACATTTCCAGATTTATTTTCATTAAATGTTACAAACTTGCTTCTATCTCCAGTCATATGCTTTGAGCATCCACTATCCAAATACCATTGGATTTTCTGATCTTGGGCTATTAAAGCCAAGTCACACTTATTCAACTTCTTTTTCCACTGCAGGCAGCTATTTGTTTGGAACCTTTTCTGAGAAGATGGACCACATTCTTTGAGAGGACATTTGAAAGACATCTATCTGATTTTATGGCATACAAAGCATTTGATTATATTTTTAAATGGATTATGTGTACGAGTGAACTCCCCATTGTTCATAAATCTTCTTGGGGTTTTGAACATTAGTATTTTTCCATATGTTCTGCACTCCATGGCTTTATGGCCGAACCCCTTACAAAAAAAACAATACCCATGGAAACGATTAGTGTACCTGGTGAAGGGTTGTCCTCTCCATTTGTTTGCTTGAGGTATTATTTTCAATTTCTGCATCGTTTGCTGGTTGGAATCGATTATCTTTGTCTGACAGTATGCAGCAAAATGTCCCAGCTTGTGGCAGAGAAAACAAGTGATATTTCTCATAGGAGGAAATAATCTCTTTTAACAGCTTCCAAATTTATTCAATTCATATTCAGGATTGTAAGAGCCTTTTTCAGTTGACTGATCCTTCATTTCATTCTTTGTCTCTTGATGTTGATGCTTGCTTCTGTTTGTTTCATCACACATCAAGTTCATGCTGGATTCTACTTCTGTGGTTCCCTTTTGAGTTGTTTCATTATCCTTTACAGCTTTTACAAAAATGATATTCTTTCTATCTTCCACCTTGGACTTACTGGTTTCTCCTTCATATCCTATCCCAAAATTTATGAGAGGAGACCATTGAGAATTTAGAATCATGTCCAATTATTCAGTGCTTGTCATTCGAGGAGTGTTCATTGACAATTCCCTTTGGGTTTTTTCTAGTTTCTTTCTCAGCCATACCACTTCTTCTTCCAATTTCTCTTGCTCTTGATGTTTATCTTTAATTTTCTTTAGCAGAATGTCTTCCACCTTCTTAGCTTCTTCAAGTTCTACTTTCAATTGAATGAGGTCATCTGAATTTGGTACTTCTTTTACATATTTGAGGAGAATGTATTTTTGTTTTCTGCACTTGAGTTTAAGTCTATCTATTTCCTCCAGGGCACTTCTTAGCTCCCCCTCAAGATCTACCTCACCTTCTTCCTCATCTTCTAGAAGGAATCTTTCAGACTCTTCCTTGGCCATCAACACAAATTCAGAGGTTCCTTCTTCATTTGATGATTCATTTGAGTTTTCTGATGCACTGCTATCTTGCTGAGCCTAAAATGATCTTCTATTGAATCTCTTCCCTTTCTTCCAGTTATTTGTTTTGGTTTTCTCTGTCTCTTGAGTTTGATTCTTTGTTTTCTTAAGAGGACACTTAGATGCATAGTGCCCAACTCTTCCACAGTTAAAGCATTTAAATGGACGTTTACCTTTATACTTTCCCAAGCCTCTATCCAATCTTCTAACAAATTTGGCCTCTTCTTCATCAGAGCAGGAGCATGTATCTTCTTTTTCTTCTTTTCTCTTCTCTGTCTTAAAGGCTTCCTCCCTCACATTTGACTTCCTCTGTGGAAGTCTCATCTCGTAGGCTATTAAGTTTCCAAGTAACTTGTTCATGGTCAATGTTTCCCAATCAGTTGTTTCTTCTATGGCAGAAGCCTTGGGGTTAAACCCGGATGGTAAAGATCTCAATATATTTTGAACAATTACACATTATGTAATGGTTTCTCCTAGAGCTTCCATGTTGTTCACAATTTCTGCAACCCTTAAGAATAAGCTGGAAACATCATCTTCTTTATTCATTTTTATATTTTCAAATTTAGCTCTATAGACTTGCAGCTTGGCATCCTTCACCTTTTTATCTCCCTCATGGATACTTTCTAATGTATCCCATATTTCTTTGGAAGTATTGTTGTGCATTACTTTGATAAATTCTGCCTCACACAAACCACTTAAGAGGGCGTTCATGGCTTTTCCATTAGCTACAAAATCTAGTTTGGCATCTTTCTATGAGTCAGACTCCTTTGGGGCATATCCCAATTCCACAACAGCCCAAACTTCTATTCCTAGAGACATTATGTATGTCCTCATTCTTATTTTCCAAAAGGCATAATTTGTACCAGTGAACAAAGGGGATTTATTTGTTGAGCATCCTTCTAGACTAGCTATCTTGGGGACCTAGGATCTCCTTCCAATTGTTAAACTAATGCAGAAGGAAACTGCTCTGATACCAATTGTTGAACCCTTGGTTAAACTGAGAGGGGGGGGGGGGGGTGAATCAGTTTAATGCAATCGCAGTCTTCTAAAACTTTCTTTTACATTTATTTACATCTTCATTTTGTGATCAACTTAATAGTCGATGGAACAACAATCTTAATAAGTGAGCGGCAAGTATTAAGCAGATTAAATACAGAATATCAACACATAATCATCATGCACATAGACAACAGATATAAGTGGAAACCCATAAGGGAGAAAACCACATCTTATTATTGTTGTGATGCAAAGGAAAGCTCCAACTCCCTCTCACCACTGATTTTCTATAGGCTCAAACCTACAGGAGGCTACTTCCTCAATTCTGCAAGCTACAACTTGCAAGGAAGCTCCAACTCCCATCCATTTTCTATAGGCTACAACCTACAGGAGGCTCCTACCTTAGCCAGCTACAACTAGACTTCTATCAAGCTACAACTTGATATGGAAGCACCAACTTCCTCACACTACAATGAAAACACATGCTGATTTACCTGGGTATCAGCTTTGTTATGTTTCTTCATCACTGCTATCCTCCAGCCTTCATATCTGCCTTATATCATCTTTGAATCTTCACAGCTTCTCTATCTGCTCCTCCTTCTTCTTACACTCTCTAAACTCCTGCAACTCTCTTACATTCTTCTTCCTCTCTCATCCATTCTGTAGTTCTCTAAATCTTTATGCATATGCTGTTAACATTATTATAGAGATCACCTCATAGCTATTTGCATTCCACATGGAATTCGAAATAAAGAGGTATGACTCTTTGCCTTCCCCCTTCTCATTTTCTTGTCCAGCCCATTCAAAATAATATAACAGTATGTATACATTTTAGTATACAGAGGAGTTTGCTTTTCCTTTGGAGACTTGCCTTTGCATCACATAAAATGAAAATAATTAATACATTTACATTTACAGTGACATCAAAAATATTTCACTTAGTCTTTTCATCTCTTTTCTTGTTGTGCATTTGTATTTTTCGTTGCTGTCAGAGTCATTTCGGTTCCTGCTATTATATTCAACACAGTTTGGCATAACTGTCATTTTGGCCTAACTTGACCCAGCTATTCATTTTCAACAGTGCCACTATATTCTTCTTTTCTCGACTCTGCCTCTTTTTCTCGTGCCCACATCGTTCAACCTTCACCGCTCTTCTAAACACTCGGTTCTGCCTTTTTCTTTGTGTCGGGTCTTTACCCGAGCCTTTCTACCCGCGTTCATACTTTCCTTTTTGTTTTACGTTATGGTCCTCCTTTTCCTCTCTGAAATGATTTACAAAATAAAATCCACATACTTCCAGACATGAAATGCTTTAGGCTTCAACTTTGTTCTTTATCGCGTCTTCTCTCTTTATCGCACTTCGGCAATTTAAATATCCCATGTGCCTTCGTCCATCTGATCTCTCGATATGCGATGTCAGAAGGGGCCCACCAGGTTGTATTATCATTTTATCACACTTCGGTGTTTCAAACGTTCTTTGCTATATGGCTCCTTTTATTTCTGATGCGATTTAAAAAGGAAAATCACTTACACCTGGACTTAAAATCTCTTTCAATAATGGTTCTGAGCTGCATTGCATCCGGATCCTTTATTGCGCTTTGTCCTGAGCTTGCGATGAGCGATATGCGATCGGGTCCCACTTTACTTTGTCGTTACTTCGAATCACAACTAACATGACTTCTAAGGTTGTGTGATATCTCTCCTGCTGTGATTGTGATGTGCGATCGCATTGCATCGCATCCATCGCTCGCATCACGTCACCTTGCCACATCGCATCACATCCATCGCTCACATTGCATCGCCTCACCACATAACATCACATCCATCGCTCACATCGCATTGCCACTGTCCATCGCATCGCAACTTTTCTCTTACGATCTTCACCCCTCCGATCTTGCAATTTGCGATATGCGGGCTAGGTCCATGTCATCTCCATGTCATTGTGCCAAGTCACCTTGCCATGTCATCGACACATCACTGCCATGTCATATTGATTTATTTGCGATTTGTGGGGTCAGGTCCATGTCATCTACCATGTCACTTGCCACGTCACTTGCCACATCATCCCCATGTCATCATATCGCACTTCGCATTTTCTGTGACCACTGTGTTTGTGTGATTTTTCTTTTTCCCTGATTGCGATATGCGATTACATCGCATCACATTCATCACACTTGCTTTCGATTTATGATCTGATTGATTCATTTAATAAAAATGCACCACGAAAGCTAAAAGTCCCTTTTTCCTTTCAAAACATTATAATCCACTTTTATAATATTTGGAAGCAAAATCCCCTTTTTAACCTTTGGAACAATATAACTCACTTTAACCCAATGTTTTAAACTCTTTCGGAATGAATATTAGAACCTTCAGAAATGTTTAATTTACTTTTAAACAAAGGTTAAAATCCCCTTGGCAATGTATTTCTGAACTTCAACCACTTTAATAAAACTCCATTGAAATATCATTAAACCTTCAGAAATATTAAAAAACCTTTGGAATATTTAAACCTTTGGAAATAATTCTGGACTTCAAACCCTTAATAAAACTTCATTGCATACAACGTTGGGTCCATAAATTGTTTTAACTCCCACGCAACTTTTAACGCGAACTTTGTCGGATATTCCACAGATCTAATTGGACAACAATCGTGTTCAATCAACCCCAGAACTTTATCACCCAAAAGAAACGCGAAATGGGTGGTATTGTGCTCATGACATGTCGCAATATCATTCGATTGCATTCGAAATGGGAAAAACCACTCACAACTCAAATTTTGTGCGACAACAATGTCTGGTTTCCTTCAAAACCACTTAACCTGCAAACTCTGTTTAAATTGCGTTTGAAGCCAAATTTCCGCTAGATTTCAGTTTTAACTTCGATTTCTCTCGAACCTTCCTTCTCCATCTTTACACAGAGGCTAATACACATTCAAATCCTCCTCCACTCCTTTACACTGAATTTAATTCTACACACTTCACAATCTACACAGAAGGACCATAAATTAAATGAATTCGAAGAGATGAACCCTTCGGGAAATTTTCCAAGTATATACAAATAAAAAAAATTATGTAATTTATTAAAACAGAGGCCAAAATCCTCACAATCAATTCTTCTATGGTTTAACCTCTATATTCAATTTCTATGGTTCTTATCCATCATTTTCCATTACAGTAAAAATGCCAAATGGGCAGCCACAACCCACTGATACATTAAACCCTGTGTGACATCTCTGCAACAATTCCATCTGAATCTGATCTGCTCCCTTGTCTTGGTGCTGCTCCTTTGTGCTCCTTTGCCATCAATGACAATATTTCCAACAGTCATCACAACAAAAACATCAAATATACATCTCATGTGAAATAACTGCTATCCCATACACATCTATTTGCAAGTTACACATTAAATGAACATATCTAACATGACCTAACAATATACACATCATGATGATCACCAACATGTAAATTAAGTACAACTACAACATGAACATAAAATACATGGAACATATATATATATATATAACTAAATAATGTAAAAAGTATACAAATGTAATATAAATGTCATATATCAATTGGTGGTACATCATCAATAGTAGTACTAGTTGAGGCTTGCTCAGTCAATGGTGCAGCCTCGACAAGCTCAGTTGATACATGTTGATCATCACGTACCTGCTGATCCGGTACTAGCACCTCATGCTGATGAGGATCAACTGTCAACTGCTCATTGTGATGAATGGACATGGTCGATGGTCTAGCCTGCTCTCCATGATGATTTCTTCTTGATGCTTATGGAGGTTGCTCATTTGACGTGGCACAAGGTGAACGATCATCATATGATGCGTCACTATTCATAGATTTTCAATCACATGCTGTGTCTCAACCATGCTTATAACGTGCAGCAGTCCTCCTTAGCCATGTAACTAAGGTCGTAGCTCCTAGACATGCTGCATGAGGCTATACATGTCATGCGACATGCCTCTCCACATATGTAACAACTTACCATTGGCTTGTACATCTCTCATAGTAGTAGGCCTAACTCCCGTCTCAACAATCAATGCAAAGAGTTTATCGCCCAACTCCAACCTGAATCTGCTATCAAGCCTACTGTGCCTAGCAAAAGGTGGTACTAGCGCACCAGTCGAAGCAGGTCTCTCTGCACCAGCCTCATGATCATCCGCATCTAGGATATCCTAATAATCATCAGGATCCACAACTAGATCATTTGGTGGCGCTGGCATGTCCTTGCCATGAACAATTTCATTACAAAATTTAATAAAAAAAGTTAAAGAACATGTTAGAATAAATTTAAATAAAACAGTAATATTACCTCTATCATCCAGAGGCTCATCATCCTGGAAGAGGATGTTGGCACGCCCTCTCCAATCAAAACTAGCATAAGGATAGGGGACCATAACGAAGGGATGATCGTAAAAAATGGCTAGAAACTCCAGTGCATCATGCAATATCCTCACGAAAAACTTAGTCTCGCCCCTCTTGGGTATCATCTATCCCCACATGTGCGTCTATGCATCCAAAATTGGCCTACGAGGCTATCGAACAAAAGTAGGCCTCATCTCTAGAAACGTCTCAAAGATAAGAAAAATATCTCTAAAGAAAAAGGGAAGTTGACCCTCCCTTGTGCCTGAGCACGAAATCTATTTAAGGCTGTACAAAATTACCGCAAAAGAATGGTATACCACCTGACAAGTCGTGGCTCCTGTACTAAAGAATAAACATAATATAGAAGCAGGCAACTAATTCATTTCCCATCACTGGTGTTGTGTGAAATGGTTGAAATCAGAAGTGAGAGTTACCTCACTGCCTCACTACCGAATGCAGCAATACGTAACTGCCCTCTGGAGGGCTGAAAAATCTAAAGGAGAGAGTATATCTGCGCTAATGTATCTCTGGGAGTACGCCAAATTACTCCATGTTGTATAGCCAAATGGAACATCTGGAACAAGGCAATATCCACCCCTCTCCTCGACAGCTCAGTAATGAAATAGATGTCCTCCTTAGTGGGTGCATACCACTGGTTAGGACCAACCCGGAAATCCTGGATGTGGGCCTTCCACCTGCGGATAAGATGTCACAAAAACATACCATGGCCCTTTAGGGAAGTAGCCTCCTCATAGAACTTGAAAAGGCCTACCTGCCTTAGGAGCCCCTGGGTAGCTGCTGTAATAGGGCGAGGGAACACATCTCTCTCCCTTTCTTGTGCCTCCCACTCGTGAACCATGTTATACTAATCCACCTATTTTTGCTGTTGTTCCCTCTGTTCTCTCCTTTCGCGTCTCTGAATGGTTGACATATTAAATACAATTTTTTTATTAAATGGGACATGTATTTATGAATATACATACATACATATACATATACATATACATATACATATACATATACATATACATATACATATACATATACATATACATATATATATATATATATATATATATATATATATATATATATATATTTAACAGAGAAAAACAGTCAGTGCGCCACAAAAAACATGCATGCTCCTGTAACGGTGCGTATTTTTTTGTCACGCACTAGAGGCGGTGTAGCAGGAACTTTCTAGTGCACCGGAGGAAATGCACATGAAATTTTTTAGCACACCACCCTCTTGGAATTGTTAATAAGTCAATGGTTCAGGGGTATAACAAACTGCACCATTGACTGTGGACCAATGTCGGAGGACAGTGCATTGACCAAACTATACACCCCAGGGTGTATTGTTTGGTCAATGCACCACCCTCCTGACATCATTACTTATTCAACGGTGAAATATTTTACCAAGCCACACTGTTGACCATTTTGAAATAATAGAATGCGGTGCACTCACAAAAATATCGGCCCCAGGGCGGATATGTAAGTCAACGCACCACATTTCTGTTATTCCAGAGGGTCAACGGTGTGGCTGGGTAATTGACCATACCATACCATTTTTAAATTTTAAAATATCACATTGCACCTTTTGGTACTGCCTTGGTGTGGATACCATAAGCACTGGTTGCGGTGCAGCCTGTAAATTTACAGGCAGCACTGCGAGCCAGTGCAAGCTGACTGTCTCGGGTGCACTATAGGATTTTTTTTTTTTTAAATGGTTAATTTTAAGTTAATTTACAATTCTAATCACTAAAAGGCTTAAATATGGGAAAACAAGAAAAACACCAATACATTTTGCCGTCAAGGAGGTTTATTAGCTGTAGAATTTGCAAAAGTAAATTTGCCCACCGTTTTACAAAATTCAAAATGCAGATTGTGCACAATGCAGAGTAGCAGTGCATGCAATGGGTGCAATGGGAGCATCAATGTTAGGGCGGCTCAGACAAGGATAACTTGAACCAATTCTTGAGAGCTCATAAGCACTGAAAAGTGAGAAATGCATTTTTTTGGCCATAATTTTTTTTATTTACCCTGTTCCGGTGCGCGGAACTTTATAAGCACACCGGTGTGATTTATTAAGGCTGCACTAGGTGGTTTCAATTTTGGCACAGGGTTTTAGGATGAACGAGTGTGGAATATTTGTAAAGTACTGGTGCGCTACAATAATAAGATGCACCAAGGCGGGTTTGAACAGAGCGTGCGTTGTCTGGTGTGCCAATGTTTTTTTGTGCACCAATGCTTTTTCTGGTTGAACACACTAGTGTGGGTTAGGAGTATAAGTGTACTAGATAAAAACATCCACAAAACCTCCACGCGCCAACCTCCTCTAGTAACCTCCACTACAAACAGATGTATGGGTTATTTTTATAAGGTTTTCCTCAAAAACATCTGCTAGACGGTCTTTTCCTTGTGGTGTGATGACTTCATAAACCAGATAGTATGAGATACGATGAGATGGAGGGAGAAGACGTGGACAATTGGATCGTGCAATAGATTTACGATGGATGTTGAATCACATTTTCGCATTTCGAAAAATTTAGTGGTTACCATTATGAGTTCGCAAGGTACATTGTTTCTGGCGTGATGTTATAAGATTTGAAAATTGTGATGCGATGAGGGAAAGCCACATGTCGGGAGGGCGCAATAGCACACTTCGCAAGATTTTGTGGATTAGCTCATTTGGTAAAGAGTTCAGTTTGCGGGAAAGAAGTAGTAATGTATTACGATTGACGGAGAGTGTTTTAGGACCCTCTAGGTAAGAAACCCACATGTTTATGTTTGCAATGGGTTTTTTGGTGTAGCCTACGTAAAGTAATCCACTGGGGTCATTTAAGGAAGTGTTGTTTGATCATGTGTGTATGTATGTTATTTAACTCTGAAATGTAATTCCACTGTGTATAAGAAGTTTATGTGGGTCCTAACCCACAAGTCCATGAGTATATATTTAAAATGAAGTTACAGATGCATTAATTGTTATCAGAGAAACAAGATCTGAGAGGCCATGTCAAGGAATTTGAACTAAGCAATGTTGAGAAATATTGTTCATTGATTCTAATCGAGTGAACCTTAAGAGGTAAGAATGTGAACTAAAGGCTTATGAAAAACCATAAGAGCTACAACAACATGGATAATGTAGTAGCACATAAAATAAGTAGCAACAGGAGTGAAAACATCTCAGCAAGAATATTACAGCCATTAAGGGCAGTGATTAAGGAAGCTAGCAAGGGTTTCTAGGAGGAAAATGAAGTGTGGTCGGAACCTAATAATTCAGTTGAGGTTGAAATATAAGAGGAAAATAGTGTTCTCAAGTGTAGATGAGTTGTGAGGGTGAGCCTAGAAGGAGCATAGAGGAGTTCTCAAGGAGGGCTCTAGATTGAGGACCCATACTTGACAAAAGACCAAGAACAAAGAAATTTTGGTGAGGCAGGTTGTAGCAGGAGGAACTATTAAATTAGGGGCTATTGCAGCTCATATAGGGTGAAATAACTCAAGAATATGACTATTGAAAGTCACAACAGAGGATCATGACGCAACCAAAAAGTGAAGAAGGAAGATGCCAAGAAAAATGGCATATGGGAGCATATGACTGATGAAGAATACAAGAGAGAAATAGCTGAGATGAGAACCCATCTTGATCTATTGATTGAGTTGCTATAATGGAGTGATGAAGACTAAAGGTGTGGATGGATTAATGAAGAAGAAATTGAAATGGCATGGGCTGCAGATGAAGAGGGAGCATAGGTTGAATTCTCAAGAAGAAGAAGCATTACTCAGAGCAACATAGCATGAAAAGAAAATTCTTTCATATGAACTAGAACATGGATTATTTTTGAAGAAAATGATAATAATACTAACAGGAGGTCTATTGAAGAAATTGTAGGTATGGAAGATGAAGGAAAACCATTAGGAATTGTCATGGAAGATGGAGGGCAGCATGAATATGCAGTAATCATAACATGCGATGAAGAAATGAAGTTCCCAAAAGAGATTATCGCTGATGGTTATTTGAAAGGTTTAAAGGGGAGTCACAATCAAAAGAAAGAAGTCAGCAGAGATGCCAGTAAAAGACTAACCATTGAAAATCTTGGTGTGGCATCTACAGACATGTTGGTGGATTCAGCTTGTATAGATGGATTTTTTGTAGTCCATGATGAAAAAAGAGGAGTTCATAAAGGAAAGAAGACTATGGCTACTGATGTTCATATTAAAGGTTCCAAGGGAGATTATGAAAGATCAAGTAAGAATAAACTTGATAGAGAATTAACTAAGATAAAAGTGCAGCCAGAAGTGTTGAGAGAATTCATACAAGGGAGTATGGAACACCAAAGGTATGATTGGGTTCTTCGGAAGAAAACTGTCAAGTGGATTCAGTTACAGAGCAGGCTAAGATCTGACACAAGAATTCAGCTAGAATAAGAACTCAAAGGAGATGAGTTACAATATATGATGTGTGTCGAGGAAGAGGTTTACTTATGAAAACCTGAGCAAGGGTATATTCTTGGTGATAGTAGTAATGAAGATGAAGACATGAGATCAACTGATGGCTTCATGGACCCATGGAAGGATGCGAACCAACAAAAAGATCTGATGCTTGAGACAACAAGAGAGGCTATGGATCCTTATGGTTTTGAAACAAATGATTATTGTATGTTTGTAGGTGAAATTGGTAAAGAAAGACAATATTCTAATTTTTTCATAAAGGATGAAGGGGCAGGACAGAATCTGAATTCTGTTCAAGATGAAAATGAGACAGTTGAGTCTCATATACATGCACATACACAGCTAAGTGAAGGCAATGATTTCCAACCTACTGTGAAAGCTAAAAACAAGGAGGACTTGGCTTATGATGATGGCCAAAAACAGAAAGAGGAAAAATATGATATCAATCATTCATATGTTATGCTTGAGAAAGTTGAAAAGAAGACTAGTGAAGACATTTTGAGTCTTGAAAGAGACTTAGAACATCAAGAGAAATATTTGGTGATTGAGTCATCAAATAAGACCACTAGGTCTTGTGAGTTTAATGCTGACAATTTGAATGTGTTTGCAAGTTGTGTAGAAGACAATCCATCTCTTGGAATTTTCTCAAGTAAAGTTGAAGTATATCTATTAAAGCAAATGAAGAAGAAAATTGTCAAGCAAGGTATGATGAAGAGTGTTTTCTCATGAAGACTAAGTTGAGTTGTTGCAGCAGAAGGAATTCATAAGTTCCTTTTTAATGAAGGGAGTAACTTTAATGGAGATGAAGTAATAATGCCTCATGAGATGAAACTTGTTCTTGATGAGGACAAAGTGGAATTGGCTTGCTTAAATAACCAAAGGAAGATTGTTGGATGTACATTTAGGAATGTCATAGAAATAGAGAATTAGAATTTTATTCTAGTTAAAAATGAAGAAGTAGCGCCACAAAAGGGTTTTCTTAGTAACAAGGAAGAAGAAATCTATTAAGATGAAAGTGAGGCAGTTATCTCTCAGGCTAAAGGAAATTCAATTCTAAAAGTGGAAAAGACTAAATTGTCTATTAGTACTAGTCAAGAAGCAGAAGGACAACAATGGAGTGATGTCAAGGAAGAGGAAACAAGTTACGTTGAAACTATAATACAACATACTAAAGAGGTACTTGAAGGGAATCAAGTAATTAGTGAATGGTTGAGTTTCTTGCTGAAAGAATTTTAGCAAGAGAAAGAGATTGCACACAAAAAGAAGGAACCGTTTCGAATTGTAGTTGAAATACAGATAGATACTAGTTTCCAAAACTTAATTGTGTGAACTAGTAAACAGGAAAGAGTGAATAAATATATTACTGTAGTTGGAGAATTAGAAGGAAATTTACCTTTTGAAAAAAAAATTTCAAAAATGGAAAAGAAGAGGGATGTTACATAGGGAGATGTCTTCAGAGATACTAAGGAAGTTTGGGTGGAAGCAATGTCTGGAGTAATATTTGCAGCAATATCTAGGACAGAGTATAGTAGAATGTGTTGGGAGAGGATTTAAAATAAGATTATATTACTGTAGAATATTGAATCGCAAGAAACCATAGATGAACTATGGGAGTTTATGGAAATAGCTAAGAAGGGCTACAATAAAATGAAAAAAGCAGTCCACTATGGAATTTTTTGGAAAGTGAAGAACAATGAAGGTAGAAGCAGTGAAGCACTACAGTACACAGTATGGAAGCCTAGAAGATTGCAGCTAAATAATGGTGAAGACAATGCAACTTATGGACAACAACATAACATAGTTTGGGATCCTGGAAGATTCAAGCGTTAAAGACACATGACCAGGAGGTCATGAATTCTTTTACCTCAGAAGTCTGATGCAAGAGCATTAAGGTACAACCAACAACGTGACAAGTTGGTCACATGTTGTGGCTTGGGAGGGGGACTAGCAGTGATAATAATTTAAAGACTTTAGTTTTAAAGTATTTTGTTTAAAGTTAATTTGGGCTAACATAGCCATTGTAATATGTAGGTTAAAAGAATAGTTACATTAGGATTAGTTAGGCATTTAGTTTAATAAAGTGTTCTGAAACTAAATAACAATTTCTCAACCATATGGGGATTTTGGGAAAGGCATAAAAGAAAACGAAATCCACCATTGTGGGGTTATGCCTTCCAAGGAGAAAAAGAGAGAGAACAAGAGGGAAATAGGTGTGAAAGAAGGTTGAACAGAGAGTAGGAATAAATGTAAAAACCAACCATCCTAGGGCTTGGTTCTGTGTATTTTTCATTTATAAATTAATTCCAAGTGTTTTGGATTTTTATTGGACTCTCTCTTTTAACTTGTTTGTTTTATTTCCCTATCGAGATCAAATATTGTGTTATGTGTTATTATATAGGAACGTTGTTTCTATTAATGAATATATAGACCGAGCGAGTAGACAAAGTTTTTTTGAACTTCGTGTAGACAAAGTTATGGCAGAGACCGAGGGTTGACGAGATGAGGAACAAGATCAGGAGGGATCCACGTGATTACAGGCTGGATAAATCTCAGGAGAGATAGCGTTGAATAATTCTGAACAAACTCAGAAGGATAACGGAGGAGTAGCATGGAGGAAGCCATATTGCAGAGCAACGACATCAAAAAGAAGAGAAAACGAATAAAGAGCAGAATACTTAGAAGAATTCCTAAGGAGGAAACGACGACGAGGATTGAATTGTAGAGTCAAATGTTTAAGGATTAACGATGGAGATTAGAGAAGAAAAAATAGGTGAGAAGAGCTGAGAAGGTTGAGAGAATGGCTGTGATTAAATCATAGATCCAAAGATGAAAGATGGATAGTCGTGATGACTTCGTGAATGAGAAAATATGGGATGTGATGAGATGGAGGGAGAAGACGTGGACCGTTGGATCGTGCAACAAATCTATGGCGGACGCTGAATCACATTTTCGCATTTCGCAAAAGTTAGAGGTTACCATTTATGAGTTCGCAAGGTAAATTGTTTACGGTGGGGTGCGATAATATTTGAAAACTGCGATGTGACGAGGGAAGGCCATGCGTCGACATGGCGCAATAGTGCACTTCGCAAGATTTTGTAGGTTAGCGCATTTGGTAAAGAGTTAAATTTGCAGGCTAGTGGTTGCGATGTATTGTGATTGGCAGAGAGAGCTGTGGGACCCTCTAGGTAAAAAACCTGCATGTTTATGTTTGCAATGGGTTTTTGGGTGTAGTCTATGTAAAATAATCTGTTGGGGTTGTTTAAGGAAGCGTTGTTTGATCGTGCACGTATGTATGTTATTTAACTCTAAAATGTAATTATGTTGTGTATAAGAAGTTTATGTGGGTCCTAACCCACAAGTCCACGAGTATATGTTTAAAATGCAGTTACCGATGCATCAATTATATTTAAATTGTTCATAAATCTACCATTATGTATAAAAGATATTGATACTAATATTAATAGATTAATAAATATATATTAGTGGTTAAAATAAGGTGAGAGATAAATAAGTATTATTAATATTATTACAACATTATATTAATTTTGTTATTGTTATATATATACATATTTGTGATTATTAATATAGTAAGTACAAATATTCAATCTCTAATATCCAATTAATACTATATATGAAATAATTATTAATATGATTAAAAAATGTTTATCTTGATATATCAACCACATTTACTAATGTGATTATATATCTATTTCATATCAACTTATATATAGTAATATATATTTATATTTCAATTGATATTGTCTTTTTGAAATTAAATAAATTATAAATAAAAATAGATTTACAATAAAATAGATGAAATTTTAACAAAATTAAATCTCTTTTAAAATTTTACACTTTAAAATAAATTTAACATATACTGATTTGATCCTTAGCTCTAAGATCAAGAGATAAAAGTGCTTGAAATAACATAGCAAAGATGAGTAAATCTAAAGAAAACTGAAGAGGCAAAAGGTATGGTAGTGATGCCCATGAATTTATAAGGCCGTCCCCTACTAGAGATATGAAGTCGGAAAAGAGTAAAAAATGTCTTGGAAAATTAGGAAATCAGTGAGCAGCTATAATGACAATGTCGATGACACGGAATTGTATGGATTGATTATCTAAACGGAATCAAACCATATAATTCACCTTGTTCAACAAAATCTCCAGTTTTTCATATTAATTAGCCGACCAATCCGAATTTGATAACCATGAATTCAAATGCAATTTTATTATAGACACGTTTAGTAAAAAAATTAATAAAATAAACAATTTTTTGTGATCCTTTATTGTACTGTTTAATTTCATCGAAAATAAGTTTAGTTAACGGATCCATCTTTGTCCAAATATCAAGTACACTACAGTTGCTTTTTTTAATAGTGTAAATCCATACATTGGTTTCTTTTCGATTGAAACCGAATAAGACAATCACAAAATATGCATGAATGTTGCAGAACTTGTCCGTGATAATCCTCAACCATAGTGTAGATTAGATAATCGGAGGCCCACCCGAATCAACAATCGGGTCTGTATATTAGAACGCTTACCAACGAGACTCAATCGTTCTTCGCTGTATGACATCGTTTATTATTTTTACTTCTTAGAGACAGGTACCATATTAAACAAGGGGTGTTGCGAAGCAACAAGTCCCTGCCCCAGTCAAAGTAGTTGTTCGACGATTTGTAGAATAACTGTTTCATGGCCCAGCTTGTTAGGTGGTACTTTGAAACTTCTGAAAAGCAGTGGCTTGATGTCTGAAAATTCTCTGGTACCTGGGCAGGGTACATACCAGAGGTATATCTTTTTTGAAACTGTTTGGTCATGATAGATATTGATTCGACGATATGGAAGATATTGAAAGGCAATTCCCTGACCACAACAGAGCTTTCACACTTCGAAGAAGGGCTAGAAGCATAGGCATCGAAGGCAGAGGCCATGTCAGTGATTAGAAATAGAAGTAGCCGAAGCAGAGCAAGTTTACTCAGCAAAAGCAATTGATAATGCCAATTGATAAAAAATACAAAAAAATGGAATTATATTACGCAACTTTGGCTCTTTGACCAAGTGAATAATTTAAAATAATTTATAAATGGCATTTTGATAAAAAAAAATACCAAAAAAAATGGAATTAGATTATAAATTACGGTACCAGTTGGCAGTGCTCATCAGAGACTTGAATATTCAGATATTTTTAATTACGTCAATGAACCCCAGGTGGTGTATTTTCCAAGGAGCTGGTGTATTTGCCAAGAACCCCAGATTGTATTACCGCAACTATTTATTACATGTCTTTAAAAGTTGACGTCCAAATCATTCTATCAGTGGTTTCATTTTTTTCAATGCCCAACTTGATAATAAAGAATTACATGCACGTTTATGAAATTTTCTTTGCATTCACAATTGGTGCACAGAGTCCATGATACATGCAGCTATGCAGCTTACTAATGATGCATGATACCACGTGCCCAGGAATACATGCAGCTTCCTGATGATACACGATACCACCTGCCTAGGAATGGGGTGGTATGTTACAAGTGTCCGAATTCATTATTCGCATTCATTCCTGACAAAACATTTGAACGCCATACTTGTTACAAGGGTTTCAAGGTATCTACATGCTGAGAAGAAACGAATGATCAGACAGCAAAATACGACAAGACCCAGTAGTAACTTGTATACAGACCATTACAAGGGATTCCATTGTTTTTAATGACATGTGTTTTCATGGCAAACAGTTTGAAGATGAAGTTGGCTCTTGGAATTTTCATGGTCATGGCGCTGATAACTGCAGTTGTTGCATAGAACGAGGGATTACAAATTGGTCGCTTCTTGGTTGAAGATGGTAATGAAGAAGGCAGGAAAGCACAGACATGCAACAAAAATCCATACGTTTGTTTTGCTAAGAACTCTGTTGCTGCGGGGCATACTTGTTGCAATAATAAGTGTGTAAATGTACTTACAAACAGTAACAACTGTGGGAACTGCAATGTTAAATGTCAGTTTGCCTCTAGCTGTTGCAATGGTAAGTGTGCTAATCTCGCATATGATGCCCAAAACTGTGGGACATGCGGCAACAAATGCAAGCAAGGAGTTTGCTGTGTTTATGGAATGTGAAATTATGCTTAGGGTTTCAAAATCCAACCAATTCAATAAGAAGGAACAATCACAATCTGCATGTCTGGTCTGAATTAATTTTCCTATAGGCTGCTCTTGTTTCAGAAATTTGCTGCTCAAATAGTTTGGAATAATCGTACCTTAGTTGTATAATTTGGCATAGAATAACTTGGAGGATGGAGTTTTTAATCTGCATATGTATGTTGTGCACTGTAACTGTTACTTATATGGTAGTTGTTTGTTAATTTAAGTGGCCTACAATAAATAATGCTGCTGCATAGGTTCCAGGTTTTAATTTCATGGATACGTTAATGTTGTTGCCACCTGAAACGAGGGAGTCTACAAAATGCAATGACTCTACATGCATGAATTTTTATTAATGCTTAGATTTATGAACTGGTTGTTTTGAATTTATTTATGGTGATTGTAAATATGATTGGTTGAAAACAAATGAGAAGTATATGACCTTTTGGTGCTTGCATAAATCAGATCTTGATCTGGTGATACTATATATTAGGATGAATATATATCTATGTTAGTAACAGGTCTGGTTAGTATTAAAGGTCAGTGATACCGTTAGAATGATTGACCGGTGTTTAAATAATCATAATGCTCTTACTGCCATTTTCTGAGATCAAAGGGCGTTGTGGCTATGAACCCTTCTATTCTCAGGACGAGATGAATCAACGGAAGATGGTGTGGAATCATCAAAACTGCGTGATTGATTCTCCACAGCCAACATTGTGCATTGGAGAACCCGGAACACAACGAAGCCATAAGCCCAGGGTCACGTGAGCGCACCTAGAGGAGCAGCCAGGATGACTTAAAGCCAGGCCTGAAAAGTAAGCTGATGATCATACTCATGAACCACTGTTATTAATTTTTTTTTAATGTTTAAATCTCTTTGTTGTGCTCCTTAACACTGTAATTTCATTAAAATGTTGTTTTTGTGCTCTTTTAACACTGTGATTTTGTTAAAACGTACACTGTGATTTTGTTAAAACGTTATTGCTTGTAACAAGTTTAACATACAAGTTTAAGAGGAGTACAAGCTTTTCAAGAACCGAACCAGGAACACAACGAGCACAGGGCCCTGGGAGCACATCGAGAGGAGCAACGAGGATCAAGATTGTGTTTATGGAAGATTATTAAACACAGGTAAAAAAAATAGACATTCATGTATCAATTACCAGTTTCTTCCACTTTGAGTGAATTTCAGAGTTATGTCTAATAGCATAGAAGAATTATATATGTAGCATAGAAGAAGTGTATATGTAAAAAATGAGGAGTTTAGAGCTCAATTACCGGTTGCTTCTTCTTGAGGAGTGAATTTCAGAGTATCAGAGTTAGCTCTACAGGCATAAGCCAAGGCCCAGATAGGGAGCTCAGCATCTGTGGAAATGGCGCGCTAGCTGGCTGCTGGTAGCAAAGATCCAGAGCCCCTTGGAACACAAAATTCGCCCCCGCTTTGGGTTATTTAAGAAGCCGCCGTGTGAGATAGAAACGTTGTAGTGATGTGAGAGGTTGTAGTTAGGTGACACAGATGGTCTGTAGATGTCGGAAGCCTGGCATATGGCTCACATGCGAACAAGTCGGACAAGTCGTTACACGATACCTGTAACTATAACTATTAGGTCTAGTCGGTTATGAGATAAGTCGGTCACAAGTTTGGACGAGTTTAATAAACAAGATTTGTAACAAACATTAAATGTCAGCGAAGTAATACTAGCATTACTTCACTTGATCTCATATGCTCATACATGGTAATGCCAATGCCCTGCACTTCTGTTGCACTTACCCTAAGTTTGGAAAGGTCTGGCCTCGATATGAGGCCTAATAAGACCTCAGAATTGTTGATTGGCTCTTACAAGCGGCAGGGATTAAAAAAAATGATCTAAATTAAAAAACATTGGGATAAATTGAGTTTATAAGCTTCGGTTAACGTGCAAGACTAATGAAAAGATCCATTTCGATTACAATAGTCCCTGCCATGCCGCAGCCGGCAGGGACTAATAACGTCAAGTATATATACATCAAGGGCTATTGGCCGGAAAATAAAAAATCAATATGTTATGGACAAAATTTAGTATGTTCACCAACTTTTTGAGCTGTGACTTTGGTTTGTCAAAACAAAACTTTGTTATTTTAATGGAGGAAGTTTGCTTTGAATTTTGTGAGTTCTTGAGTGCGAATGTTTGTTAAAAAATTAAAATTGTCACTCCTTAAGTTGTGAGTTTTGTTTTGTAGTGTGTGGAAAAAAAAATAATTTCTTTTATTTTTAATTAAGAGTTTTTATTAAATAAAAATTAATACTTATAAACTAAATAAATTTTAAAATAGAATTTATAATAAAATTAAATGGTTATATTTTTTTTATGTTATTAATTTTTTTCCTCTATTATGTGCATTGATATTAGTCATTCAAATGTATGAAATGACCATTGGTGTATAGTTGCTTATTGATTTTTTTTGGTTAAATTTTTGTAGAAAATAATATCTTTTGACCTAGTTTGAGTCTATTTGCTATGCTAGACAACTATCTAGATTGTGTGGACTATTTATTTGAATGATATGACGTCACAATAGTGATGGAATTACCTTATTATTTTTTATTGGATGTGTTTATTTTGTTCATTCATTAATTAATAATTTAGGTTTTCTTGATTATTGATTTGAATGATATGATGTCACAAAGGTGATGAAATTACCCTATTCTTTTTTATGAGATGTATTTATCATGTTCAACCATTCATTAATAATCTATACCATTGGTTATATTTGAAGTTTGCGTTCAATTTCTGCCAATAGAAATTATATAAATTTAAAAAGTATCTTTTATGTTTGAAAATATCTTTTAAAAATATAATTTATCATAATAAGGCTAAAATGAGTGTACCATATGAATAAAATAATTTTTATTACCATGTGAGGGAATAACAATTATATAAATTCAAAAAGTTTCTTTTGCCTATAGAAAAGTTTTAGAAAAAAATTAGAATCCATCACATTTAGGGTAAAATCAATATATTACATGAAAACAAATTTTGGTGCAATTTGTCATATTGTAGGGAAATGAAGCTTAGTGAAATGAAACATATCATAAGAAAATGAATTTTTGTGCAATAGACCACAAAGGAGGAGGAAAAGTTGGTCTCATGTGCTATGTCAAATAGATAGAAAGTTTTTCATGGTGTGATATCTTGCACTAAGAGTAATTTTATGACCTATGCATTGCATAAATGAAAAATTTAGATTAATGTGATACATTTCCACACAAGAAAGACTCAAGAAATGTGACAAAGAAAAATGCACAGAAAGTTCTCTATGTTGTAATGAAGGAAGGTTTGGATTAATGTGATGTTTTTACAAAATGCAATATGTCACAATGAAATAATGTGTAAGTAAGATTAAGGGTGTCACATAGAAAGAAATTTTAGAGTTATGTGCTATTTCATAGGGAAAATAACTTTTGATGGGACCGACAAATCAATGAAATACACACATGATTGGAATTTTTAGGAGTTGAATGTGTTTAAGTGTGATACACACAATACATTTCATATCACATAAAAATTTGAAAAGGGAGTCATGTCACACAAAATGATTTTTCTAAATGTGACATACAAAATATTTCCTATGCTGCATCACACATTTTAATTTTAGTGCAATACAATGGAAAATGTCATAAACATAAATAGAACTAGTGCAAAATTAGAAGTAAAATAATTATATGGTTAAACATTTCATTGAAAAGAAAATATAATTACAAGAATTATATGTATGTTATTTGAGATAATAAACCCATGAACATGATAGACAATAGAAATATGAAATTCAATAAAATATCATGAATCCATATCTTGATTCATTAAATTCTTGCCTTAGTGGGTAACGTCATTAACATTTTGACCATCAAACACATGAGTTGTAACCAACACTCTTATTGATTTTAATGACATGATGACTCTTATTGATTTTAATGACATGATGTCACACTCGTGATGAAATTACCCTTTTTTTTATTGAATGTGCTTACCTTGGTCATCCATTCACTAATAATATAAATGAAATCATTTTGGTTATTTTTAAATTTTGTGTTAAGTTTTTGCCAATGGAAATTTTATAAATTTAAAAATAACTTTTTGTGTTTTAAAAAATATTTTAAAAATAAAATTTATTATAATAAGTTAAATTTAATGTAGCACATGAACAAAATATTTTTTTATTATCTTGTGAGGGAATATAAATTAGTATAAATTGAAAAAGTTCCTTTTGAATTTAGAATTTTTTTTCGAAAAAAGTTGCAATCCATTACATGTAGGGTAAAATCAATATGTTACATGAAAACAAATTTTGGTGCAATGTGTCATATTGTACATAAATGAATTTTAGTGCAATGCAACATATCCTAAGAAAATTAATATTTGTGCAATAGACCATAAAGGAGGAAATCTTGGCCTCATGCAATGTGTCACAAAATAGAAATTTTTTCATGGTGGGATATCTTGCACTAAGAGTAATTTTATGACCTAAACATTGCATGAATGAAAAATTTGAATTAATGTGATACACTAAAACACAAGAAAATCTAGGGAAATTTAACAAAAAAAAAAAAATGAAAAGAAATTTATCTATATTGCAATGAATGGGTTGTGTCACATAGAATGAAATTTCGACATTGAAATAATATGTAAGTGAAATTTAATGTGTAGCATATAAAGAAATTTTAGAGTGATGTGATATGTCATACAAAAATAAATTTTTATGGGATTGATGAAATCAACATGATACACACTAGATTGAAAATTTTAGGAGTTGACTTTGTTTAAGTGCCACACACATAAGGCACATTTCACATCACATAAAATTTTGAAAGGGGAGACATGTTACCCCAAATCCCTCCTCTAAATGTGTTATAAATTTTTTTCCTAACATAGCAACATGTTGCAATAAATATTTTATTTTTAGGGCAATAGTATTGAAAATGTCATAAATTTTCCTAACTAACAAAACATAAATAGAAATAGTACCAAGTCAGAAGTGAAATACTTATATGGTTAGGAATTTCATTGAAAATAAAATTTTAATTACAAGGATTGGATTTCAATATCAAATGAATTATTATTGCATGTATGAAGACTCATAAACAAATGATTATAGATGAAATAGTGACTATGACAATACATATGATTTTCATGAAAAGAAACATATATCATGATATTATTAGTAAATATCTAGTTAATAGATGAATCTTAGACAAGAATAATAGGTATTGGTTATAGGTTAACTTCTAAAGAGGAAACATCATGAATATGATGAGTCTTTAAATCCAAATTTTGTAGTAGATTTTCCTTTCGTGAATTTTCTTCTTTACAACCTACATTGAATGAGATTGTATGAATAGTTTCCAATTGAGAGTTGCAATCTAAATCAATTTCATATTTTCTAGAAAGTGGAAGATCAATTCTTGGTATAGTTGATTGTGAAGAGATTTTGGATTCACCAGTTAGTACTAAAGATTTCAACACAAGATTATGAATAACCATGGAATCAAAATCTATGTTCTTTTCATTATCTTGTTTATTAATAGAAATAAAAGATTTAATGAATCACAAGGTTAGCTTATGCCTAGAGGGAAAATATTCTAAATCAAATCTACTACAAAATATATGAAATCTAGAGGAGAAATCTTCCAATGATTCATTTTAATGCACAAATAAAATATTAATTTCTAATCACAATGAACCATAATCATAATGTTGATGTGAATTAAGAAATATATCAATGAAATGGTCTCAAAAATTAATGGATTTGGGTGCAAGTTCTTCAAACCAATTAACTATCCTCCCCTAAAAACTAAGAGTAAACAACCCTCATAACTAATCGTTAGTAAAGTATCCAAAATATTTAACTTTAAACAAAAAATGACTAAGATATGCAAAAGTAGAAAAAATTCATCTTCACCATCAAATCTTAGTTTTGAAAAAAAATTGTTTTCCTCTTTGGGAATGATCCTATTAGGATGGAACAATAAAAAAGAATGCTCCAAAACAAAGGTATGGAAATGAGCCATGTAAAATTTAAAAACAAGAAAAAAACCAAGACTCAGTGAGGCCAACTTATCAATCAAGCTTTTGTTAAAATGGCACTGAGAGGAAGAAAAATAAATATAGAATTGCAAGAGGCTAAGGAATTGATGATTTAAATAATAATTTTCCCCTAGCACCATTGTGTTGATTGTGTTGATGAGAGTTTTATGCACCCTAGTCAAAAAGGAGAAAGTGACCCAATACTAGGCTCTTTAAAAGCCCAAGTAATTTGGAGTTGTCACCTCTAATGAGTTTAGAGGCTCCATTAAGTCCGTTTTCTCTCACTCCATTACCTAGGTGGTTCCCTATGTGTTACTAATTCCGTCACGATTTCATGGTTAGGTGGTTTCATTTCTAATTGGTAAGTGTTTATTATCTTTTAGTGGTTGCATAAGAGATATCATGGATCACTAAATTATGGTGCATGTTTAAATGCGTTGAACCATGACTCTTTAGATTACTAAAAACTATGCAAGGTAAATTAGTGAATTATATTTATATATTATAGAATCATGTGTTTTATCATTTTTCTTAAAACCTTATAATGCTAATTGTTTTTTCTAACATTGTAAGAGATCCCAAAGGGATTGTAACCTCCAAATGCTCCTTTTTCTTTATCTAGTTATTTTTCCTATTTTGGTGATTTATTTAACTTGTTATTTTTCCTATTTTGGTGTTTCCTTATTTCACATACATTGTGGTTATGTATTTTATAAAAATCTAACAACTTATTTAATATAATAACTGTTGTTTTTTTATCATGAAAAAAACAAATTCATAAGCAAATAATCCCAACTATAAGTGGGGGAGTCCAAACCATAGGGTAAATTCACATCAATAAAATTATCCTGGCAAGTTTTTAGATGTGGTTAGGTAATGGCCTGTTTCTGGATTGTTTTAAATCCTAGTAAAAAATATTGTTTCAATGTCCAATAAATTGGTAACCCACAGAGGAAGGGCACAACTCAAGCTCAAGAAATTTTTGATCTTCTCACCTTAATTTCTACGACATCTACACTGATAAGAGCTTGCCCAATCGCCCTCATTTCAATGTTATGGATTTTTTTCTTTGATTTTTGTGAGGTTGATATAGATATTGAAGTAATGAGGATTATCCACCGAGACCAAATGAATTGAATTTATATTTACCCAGCTACATTGAATGGATATTGACATCACCTACCTTTGTGGTAAGGAAACCGATTTTTACATAAAAGTTCGTTTTTTATTGAAACTCTAGTACTAGCTATATTTTCACATTGAATGAGTTTGATTTCATTGTGATGTGACATCTTGTTGCCTTGTTGGTAAGGAAACTAGTTTTATGTAAATATTAAATGGATTTACCTTCATTGTGATGTGAACCCTTGTTTCCTTTTTGGTAAGGAAATAAATTTTTACATGAAAGTTATGTTTTTATTAAAACTCTAGCACTAACTATATTGACACATTAAATGTGTTCACTTTTATTTTGATGTGACACCTTTTTCCTCTGTCTACTTTTCATTTTAACACACCTTTGCTGGTATTGAACATTATTTTCCCTCAATGACAACTTTGAATGGATACACGTCAACCCACTTGCTCTCACCATATTTTTGCATGGAATTAGAATATCCACCTTCTTCAATAACTTGTTTATGAGAATCGAATATGAATTATGTACATCGAATGTGCCTTACATATTTACATTACTGTAATTTTATTGATTATTAATATTTACATTATTGTAATTTTATCTATTACTAATTGATTATTAATACTATATACATCAAGGAGTTATATGGACTTTTATTGCCGATAGGAGTCCATAAGCATTCTTCTTGTTTTAAAGCTTCTATTTACAAAGATAATTCTTTTATCTACCCATCTCAATTTTTTTTCCCAACTAATAATTATTGGGCATTGCATAATGAGGTTAGGTGGGATTTGTTCAGGGGTTAATAACCAACACCTTAGGATTTTAGTTTCAATCTTGTTAATAAGAGATAAATGTGATTGATTTATAGAATTTACATTTTTTATATTCTAAAATCTCTATTTTAAAATAATTTATGATATTAATATATTTTTTTATTTTCAATGAATTCAATATTTTTTAAAGCCACATTTATTAAGTCTAAATACTAAATCTGCAATGTATACTCATCATTTTTTTTCATGAAGATTGCCTCATTCTCCATGTTCTCTAATTATTTTTTAAGAATATACACACATCTAAAACATCTTGAAAAATTCTATATAATTTATGAGAATCAAATATCATTCCTCTAAATTACATTTTATTAATATATTTACAATATTATTACATTTTCTTCATATATTTACAATATTATAATTTATTGATTATTGATAAAAAAATTCATAAAAATCATACTTAACTATTTCATTTTAATATTGATAGCTAATTATATAACACAATATTATATGATTAATGGTATTATTAAAATAGTTTTAACTTAAATATTTATTAGTCATAATAAATTAATTATATAAATCTATTTAATAATAAGAAAAAGGTAATCATTAAAATTAATAGTTTAATTTAATAGCATAATAGCCAATATTTAAAAGGAAAAACAAAACCTATTTAGTATAAATATTAAATATTAGCGAAGTCATAAGCTTTTATAATTTTAGGCTATTAAATAAAAAAAAAAAAATCAATACTTCAATTATTAAATATCAAGTTGATAAATGCCATAGCTTTTATTTTTATAATTTTTTTTTTAGGTTTTATGATATTAGGTTTTTATTAGTTTAAGTTTTTATAATATAAGGTTTTTATAATTTTAATTTTTACAATAATTAAATTTGCAATGTATATTCATTATTTTTTTTAATGAGGATTGCTTTATTCTCCAAGTTTTCTAATTAATTTTTAATAATATATGGATATCACAAATATCTTGAAAAATTCTCAGTATTGAAATTGAATTAATGAGTGAAGCCAATTACAATTACAATTAAAAATGGCAGCTAATAACCTTTCTCTTCAACCTAATTTATGAGAATAAAATATCATTTCTCTACATTATATTTTCTTTGTATATTTACAATATTGTAATTTTATTGATTATTTTTATAAAGATTATAAAATTCAAAGAAATATTCACAATTTACTATTTCATATTAATATTAATGTACATAACTAATTATGTAGCATAATATTATATAATTAATATTATTGTGAAAATAATGTTAAATTAAATTTTATATTAATAATATTATTATTAACATTAACAATAATATTATTAAATTAATTATATAAACTTAAGTATTACTGTTAATTTAATAGCGTAATATTCCATCGTTAAAAAGAAAAAAGGCCCACATATAATAATTATATTAAATATAAAGTTAATAAATGTGATAGTTTTGGTTTTTATACTTTTTACTGTTTTATAACATGAATTTCTTCAGGTTTTATAATAGTAGTTTTTAATATGTTTTTTCATCAATTTAAGTTTATATAAAGTTAATAAATGTGATAGCTTTGGCTTTTATAATTTTACTGTTTTATGACTTTATTTTATTTAGGTTTTATGATATTAGTTTTTTTTATAATAATTATTATAAAAATAAAATTTATAATAAATATTATTATATTGTAAACTAGTTTATAATAAATATTATTATATATTTTATATTTTTTATAGAAGATTAAAAGTATTTCTATTTTAATTAGGTCAAAGAAGAAAATTAATATAGCCAAGATTAGAACGAACGCTCGTGAGTTCCATAGTGAAACACATGGTTGGACAGTTACTAAAACACCATGGATGGAAAGGATCTGCCATTTCTATGAGAATATGAACATCTAGGATGAAAATCACTTCCTCTTAGAGTGCCGAGGGTACAACCACATTAGAGCTCAATTTCATAATTTTTGTTGCAATAGTGACCTTCCTAGCCTTTTAAGATGTCAAAATTATAGTGAGCTCTGGAGGCTTCTCCAAGCTTTTTCAGCAAATCAAATTAAATAACTCTTTTCTTTAGGTCCTATAAACCAAAGATTGATCTCAGTGATCATTTTATCTAAAAAGTAAAAATAAAATAATAACAATAATAACAATAATATTCAAATTTTCCTGATGAGGATGCCACTAGTGTTTGATGGGACGCCCGTCTCTTGCCGCCTCTTGAGGCTGTCGATGTGGGCTAGCCATCTAGCCTCCCACAAGCTTATTAACGAGGGCATTCAATATGCCACCCTGTGAGCCATTAACATAGTTATCTGGAATCGTCAACGCTCAGTGCATTTCACCTCATTCACTTCGGCTTCTGATATGGATTTCGGTCTCTTGTATGGCGATTGCTCTGTCTGATCCACCACTGCTCAGCACCGAAGTTCTTTCCCGCCCGCCTGTGCTGAGCGTAGCTCTCGAACGCAGACTAGCAGGCGATGTGAGCTTCTTTCCTGCTTGGAGACTATTCCTGAGTTTCATTTCACGCATAGTAAGTTCTGCTGTTCGAATTCTCTGTCCGTTTCTTCCAGCCCCCTTCGTCGCTTCTCCTCTGCTCTTTCCATCAACCTCTCCCTTTCACCATGCCTAGATTGCACCATCACATGTGATGTCGTCGTGGTTCTAGGCGTGGCCGTGTCATTCAATCTCGGTCCTCTCCCAGTTCGGAATCCTCCTCTGAGGATTTCCTCTGTGACCACATTTCGAAAACTAGGAGTCGTAGAGGTCGAATGCCCCCCTACACCCTCCCCCATGATGTTATTTTTCGATGTGATTTTTGTAATTTTGTGGCTAATAACAAAGTGCTTGAAATGCCTTGACAAACACCCATGTTCTATAGACAATATATGGATTTTGGGTTGCATGAATATAATTGAGCCATAGTGGCTAATACTGTTAATTTTGTTTTTGAAATGATAATATAATACCATACTTTAATTGACAAAAAAACATTAAATTTTAATAATTAAAAAATATATATTAAAATAGTTATGATTAATAATTTTATTACCATTGTTTTCTTAAAAATCATTAAAATAGTTATGAGCTCAGGCTCTCTCAGCTGAGGCAGCGACAGTTTTGTACTTATATGTTATATATTAATAGATTTAGCATTACTCAGAAAAAAAACAATAATATTCAAATTAAAGTATTATTAATAACATCATTAATATAATATTAATAATATTTTAAAAATGTTAATAACACTATTGATCATAATAATTTTTAAAATAGTTAATATTTATTGTCATTAACCTAATAAACCTAAAATTTAAATTATTACTAAAATTTAAATCATACCATAAATAATAATATTAATATGAATTTATTTATTTAAAAAATAAATTTATTTTTAGTTGTTTATAAAAAATAATTGATATACAAAATTCAATCTATTAGTAACATAACTCATTTCATATTCACATGTTAGATATTATTTATAATACATGCGTTTTCAATCTTATTTAATCATATTCATTCTTATTCAAACTATTAATATTTACATTTTTAAATTTACTCGATAATAAAATTATTAATAAGAATAATTTTGTGTTGTTGAATACAAACATTATATTTTCATCGTTTCATTAAATTATATTTGAATGCTTCAAACCTAATGGCTTCATATCATAATATTTAATATTTATAAACAATATAAATATTTAATATCTAAAATATTAAATATCGTGTTCATGAGTGTTATTCTATGGGCTTTCATAATCCGTAGATTTTAGGGTTTTATAAGACATTAGGTTTTTATATTTTTAGGTTTTAATAATTATTATATAAATAAATATTTGGATAAATAAGTTCATAATAAATGTTAAGATAATATTTATTTATTTATAAATGGTTTATTTTATATTTGTAAATCAGATTTTATAAATAATATTTAAAAAAACATAAATAATTTTTTTTATTAATAATAATAATAATAATATTCCAATTAACATTCAAAATTAGTAATATTATTAATAACATTATTAAAACATTATTAATGATTTTTAAAAAAACAATGTTAATAAACTTATTAACCATAAATGTTTTAATATATATATTTTTAATTATTAACATTGAATGTTTTTTTGTCAATCAAAGTCTAGTATTATATTATCATTTCAAAAAAAAAAATAGCAGTATTAGCTACCATGGCTCGATTACATTCATGCAACCCAAAAGCCATACATTTCCTGTAGAACATGGGTGTTTGCCAAGGCATTTGAAGCACTTCGTTATTTGCCACAAAATTACGAAAATCACATCGAAAACGAACATCATGGGGGAGGGCGTAGGGGGCTAGGCAAAGAAGCCACGAAGAGATGATCTTGATGGTGTAGGTGGTAGTTTATGTGATCCAATTGGGTCTCCAAGGCTTAGAGGTGGTCTTGAGAGGGCCTCAGTATACAATGCAAACTCTCCAAAGCCTCAAAGGTCTCTGTTTGCAGGATTTGGACAACGTTAATGTAAGCCAATAATTCATTCTGGTCCTCATACTTTTGATCTCGCACGGTGTCCAATTTGAGCTGAATCTACTAGAGTTGGGCGGAGATGGCTTCAAGGGTGACTGGGGCGTCAATCTAGCCAGCAGATTGGGCTCGGGAAAATGCCATGGGCGCTGTTCAGTGTTGGATGTCTGTAGACTCCGAGTGGAAACTAGGGTCTATGGGAACCTCTCAATTATCAATACCTTATCCAAAACCATGGCGATGGGCCTAACCATGCTCTCTCAGCATATAGGCGCCCTCCTCTTCTGCTCGTTGTGTTGCATTAATGCGCCAAGTCTCTCCAATTTCGCTCATCTAGGAGACCCACGCTCCACCTCTGTACCCTCAGCTGAGCTTGTCTCGGACAACGTCCTGAGTCTCTTGAGTCTCGTAGACGAAAGACACATAACCAACCCCAGTCTTTCCAATTTCGTTCAGGGAGGTGCAGAAGCTCCACCACCCAAAGATATGAATTGTAGGAAAGTTGGATTTATCAGCGAGCCTAAGGCCGAACCACCTAGGCGTTGGGTCACCGAGCAGTAACTGTTGCGTAGTCCACATATTTGGAGCAGGAGTCGAGGCTGTAAACCCAAATCTCCCAGCTAGAAAAACATCCGCTGCTCGGAATTCACTGCCACCTCCCTCATCCTCCTCCTCGTGTAGCGCGATCATTCCTGTGCCATTGCTTGGAAACCTCCCCGGATCCCATCTTTTTCCACCACTACCCGATGGGCCTGTCCCTCTACTCTTTCCAGGCTAACGAAGCTCAAGCCAAGGCGTGAGAGCCACTGGGTGATCGTCTGCATAGAACACTGCATCAACCTTCATCATAGCCCGTAGAAACGAAATGCACAACGATACGTCCTTTGCGCATTTAAACAAAATAAACCTGATGTGAGATCTACATTCCCGAGGCTATTTACCACTCGTGCGTGTGAGCATGGTGAGTTGGCATGCGCGTGGCTTGGGGTCGGGTGGGCCTTAACTGCCCAACTCCCACTTGTTCGATGATTGGACACCCCTAGCGGGGAAACATTTAATGTTATTAACATAATAACATTCAAATTATTAATAATTAGGGTTTAATATGTTTTCTTATAATATTTTATTTATTCTTTATAATATTAATACTAGAGATTTTAATCCTTTATTCTTTTTATACTATTAATCCTACAGTTTCTAGTCCCTTTGGTTTATACTATAAATCATATGGTTTATTATTATTCCAGTAGGTTTATTATTAATTGGGTTTATAATATTAGTCTTTTGAGTTTATTAATCCTTGTAATTATATTAATAACTATTGTGAAAACAGCTCCAAAAATAGAAGAAAAGTGAGATCAATGCCTTAGAAATCAACCACTTCGAGGGGACAACCTCCAATACATTACATAAATGAAAAATCCTTGGATGATGCAAATGAAAAAACCTCCTTTCTATATATAGGAGTCCATGGGGCCATAATGTAATCCTAACTAACCTAACAATAATAATTTAAGGGCACAATAATAACAATATGGGGGTTACAGGGGTACAACAATAATAATAAGGGGGTTACACTAACAACAATAAGGGACTATACTAGTAATATAACAACCTAACATGCTCCTCTCCTTCAAAAAAGTGTTGTACTCAACGCTTGAGTAGCTCCAGGTGCTTTTGTATAGAATTCTCATCCTCCCATGTAGAATATTTAGTAGGTAAGTTCTTCCATTTGATGAGATACTTTGAAATTGATTGATTTCGTAGTTGTCGAGTTCTTGTTTCTGTGACTGCTTCAGGTTCCAATATAGTTTTTACTTCCTCATCAAGTTTTCGCAATATTGTTTGAACTGGAAGTTTGTCCCCTATAACCTATTTTAATCTTGAAGCATGGAAAACTAGATGCACTCGCGAAGAAGCAGGAAGCTCCAATTTGTATGCCATAGTAACAATCTTTTGCAAAACCTTGTAAGGACCATAGTACTTTGGCGATAATTCATTATCCTTATTAGCTTGCTTGAGGGCCATTTGTTTGTATGGTTGTAGCCATAAAAATACCCAATCTCCCACATCAAAGCTTCTCTCACTGTGATGTTGATCTGCCTGTTGTTTCATTCTATTTTGTGCCAAATTTAAGTTATCCTTTAAGAGTTGGAGAACTTCTTGTTGATGCTCGATGTGATCCTCCACTGCTTGAACCCTAGAATTTTCCCTTAAAGAAGATGTGATGGATGGTGGATGATATCCATAAAGTGCTATAAATGGGGTCATTTTTGCTGCAGTATGGAAGGAAGTGTTATACCACCATTCAGCAAGAGGTAACCACTTGACCCATTTTTCTTGCTTTTCAGATAAAAAACAAAAAAGATATCCTTCCAAACATTTATTCACTATCTCTGTTTGACCATCTGATTGAGGATGATAAGATGAGCTATGAGCTAGTTGAGTACCCAAACAAGAAAATAATTCCGTCCAAAAATTTCCCGTAAAAATGGGATCTCTGTCACTTACAATAATCTTCGGGTTTCCATGTAGCTTTTGAATTGTTTCCATAAATGTAGTAGCAACTGTACTCGCTTTAATGGATGAGATAATGCACAAAAGTGCACATACTTAGTAAGTCTATCAACTACCACCATGATGACACTCCTTCCTTCAAACTTAGGTAAACCTGTGATAAAATCCATTGAAATCTCCTCCCAACGTTAACTTGGAATGGATAAAGGTTGTAGAAGACTCGGGGTCTTAATTTTCTCAACTTTATTTTGTTGGAAAACCAAACATTATGCCACAAAATTTTGAATATTAGATTTAAGGCCATCCCAAAAAAATGCTTTCTTCACCCTGTGGTAAGTTTTTAAAAATCCTGAGTGTCCTCCTAAAGGAAAAGTGTGCTATTCCAAAAGAATATTTTGTTTTACTTGGGAATTATTGCAAATATATAAGCGATCCTTGTACCATAAGGAATCATTTTTCCAACTAAATGTATCATATGTACTAGGATCTTGCTACAACTTTTGAATGAGAGTCCACACTTCTTCGTCCTTCTTCCATTCATCCCTTGCTTCAGTTATCCAACCTGGTTGGATAATTGAAATGGCACAAAGCAATGCTTCCACCTCTTCATCCTTTCTTGAGAGTGCAGCTGCAGCAACATTTAGCTTCCCTTTCTTGTAGATGATTTCAAAGTCATAACCCAACATCTTTGTGAACCGTTTTTGTTATTGTTCTGAAGATAGTCTTTGTTTCAAAAAGTGTTTAAGACTATCATGATCAGTTTTTTCCTTGAAGTGTCTTCCCATTAGGTAAGGTCTCCATTTATTTAGTGCATGTAGTATTGCCAACATTTCCTTCTCATAAATAGCCTTTTGTAAATACTTTCCTTTGATTTAACGACTTTCAAAAGTAATGGGTCTTCCTTCTTGCATTAAAACAACACCAATTCCATTTCTTGAGGCATCACATTCCACAATAAAGGTTTTTGTGAAGTCTGGAATAGCTAAGACTGTTGCTAGGCACATTTCCTCTTTAAGATGTTCAGAGGCCTTAGTTGCTTCAGGAGTCCATGAAAATGCATCATTCTTCAATAATGTTGGTAGAGGTGCTGCTATTCTCCCATAATTCTTAACAAACCTGCGATAATACCATGTTAACCCGAGAAATCCTCGCAACTGCTTTATGGTTGTGGGGAATTTCCATTCCTTAATGGCTTTAATTTTGTTAGGGTCTACCTTCACACCCTCGTGAGATATAATATGACCCAGATATTCCACCTCTTGTACTCCAAAGAAACATTTGGATTTTTTTGCATATAATTGTTTCTCCTCCAATAGTTTTAGCACCCTGTCAACATGTTGAACATGATCCTTCCAAGACCTGTTGCAGATTAGTATATCATCAAAAAATAATAGCACAAATTTTCTAAGGAAGGGTTTGAAAATGAAATTCATCAACCCTTGAAATGTAGAAGGTGCATTGGTAAGGCCAAAAGGCATGACCAAAAATTCATAATGACCCTCATGAGTTTGAAAAGATGTTTTCATAATATCATCATTCTTCATTCTAATTTGATGATATCCTGAACGAAGATCCAAATTCATAGAATAAATTGCTCCATGTGATTCATCCAATAATTCATCAATCACATGAATGGGAAATTTATCTTTAATAATGAGCTTATTGAGCTCCCTATAATCTGGACACATGCACCATGATCCATATTTCTTGTGCACCAATACTCTGGAGTAGAGAAAGAACTTTGACTAGGTTGAATTATACCAACCTCTAACATTTCTACAATCATACGTTCAATTTCGCTCTTTTGGACATAAGGATATCTGTAAGGCCTAATGTTTGGAGGAACACTTCCTGGAATCAAATGAATAGAATGATCATGATCATGAATAGGTGGGATTCCTTTGGGAGTATCAAACACCTTGGAATGATTGTCGAAGACTTTTTGGAGATCTGGAGAAATAGATGATTTTGATGTTGGAACTTCTAGTGAGCATAATTGTGAAATTATGCCCCGTTGTTCTTTCTTCAGAAGTGTTGTCATGAAATTAGAGCTTATTATCTTTCTTGGCTTCCCTGCGATACCCCGTAATTTGATTTCCTTTCCTTCCAAAAAAAATATTCAAGAAAAGTTCTTGAAAATTAAAAGCTACCGTCCCCAAAGATTGTAACCATTGTACTCCTAGTACAACATTAGCACCTCCAATTGGAATGGAAAGCATTGGACTATTCAATACATATTCCCCCATGGCTAGCTTGATATTATGGCATTTTCCAAAGAAATTTATAGTTCCTCCATTTGCAACCATCACTTGACATTCTGGCGCTCGGTATAGGAAACAATTTAATTCCTTGGCTACCTTACAATGAATAAAATTATGGGTACTACCCAAATCAATCAACACTATTACCTTTTTCTTCTTGATATGTCCTTCTATATTGAGAGCTTGAGGAATGGTAATTCCTGCCAATGCATTAGATGATATGGTCGAAATCATTTCTTCTTCTTCTAGGGTTTCTTCCGGGTGTATATCATCTACTTTTGAAGTTTCTTCTTCATTTTCTTCCTTCTCTTCACAATATATGTAAAATAATTTCTTCTCAACGCATTTATCACCTTTAGTGTATTTGCTATGACAACTGTAGCAAAGCCCTTTTTCTCTGTTTTCTTCCAATTGTTGTGGTGTCAAACTTGTAGGTTGTGGAATTCTAGGAGTAGCAACACTTCCATCTTTATAGATGTGAGTGGTAGGCTTCCTTGTCGCCATAATTTTACATTCAATTTTTCTTGCCAACCTGAATTCCTTCTCCAATGAATCAGGTTCCCAAATGCAAACTTCATGTTGGATGTTATCCTTTAAAGTCCCTATGAAGACATCAATCCTGTGTTCCTATGGAATATCAATTATCCTTATATTCAATTTTTGGAAGTGCTCAATGTGCTCCTCCACTGAACCCTTTTGTTTGAGATTTATCAATTGGCTAAATAAGGTGTTGCACTTTGTATCCTCATAATTTGCTATCATTTCCTCCATAAAAATTGACCAAGTGAATTTTTTTTTACGAGAGAAAAGCCATCGATACCATACAAATGTATTTTGTTCTAAATGTAAAGTTACAACGCGTAGCTTTTGTGTGTTTTTCACATTATTGAGATCAAAATATTGCTCCATCTGTAGTATCCATGTTACAGGATCCTTACCATCAAACTTCCTCATATCCATCTTTGGAATATGGTGTTTCTTCAATCCAAAATTTGAGTTTATGAAATCACGATTAACATTTATTTTGTTCTCATCATGAGTTTCCTCTACTATCTTTTCACCATTAGGAATCATTTATTGTATCAACTTTGTCAAAACTTCGATGTCTGCTTTTAGATAATTCTTCATGTTTTCCATGTTTTCTTTCATTTTTTCTTCTATGTCCTCAATCTTAGCTTCCATGCCAACTTCCATGCCCTCCATATTAGATTCCAAACCATTCATCTTAGCTTCCATGCCTTTCTTCAAAATATCCATCTTAGTTTCCACGCCAAAAATTCGATTTCATTTTTTGTTTCTCTTTGCGATAGGTGCACGTGCTCTTGTAATTTTGACATCTCATGTTGTATTTCTTAATATTCATGAGTCATAGTAGAGCCTTCTGAAGGCTTAATGGGTGTTGGATTCTTTTTAGAGGGCATTGTATAACCCTATATTGATATATATTCTTCAATATTCCATTGGAATAAATTCAAACTAATTTTTTCAAATGAGACTTATGTAATTCGAAATGAAAATACACACCTTTTTCTTGCTTTTGAGGAGCTTGATATTGAAACTAAATTATCTATGTTATCTCAGATCTTCAATATCTGAAATTTTTCCCCGAGGTAGCCCTCTAAATCCTCTTTCGAATGCCACAGGTTTGACCTGATTTTTATTCTTCAAGACAAAGTTATGTCCAATTTCTCACAATGACCTTATTATAGACTAGTTCAGTAGAGTGAACTTGTATGACTTTCCACGTGTCACTATTTCCTCCTTCGGCTCTGAAATTTATAGACATGAAACTACATTCCGTGCACTTTTGGCCACTTTTTCCAACATTCTAATCTGATGCTCAGAGAGAGAGTTATGAACATTTTCGCATGATCACCTCTTTGAGATGAAATTCAGGAGCCTAAACAATCCCTAACTTCCATAGATCATATCTCCGAAAATATTGCGAACCAAGATATGAAATTTTTCAGCAGTGTTCCTTAGAATTTAAGTGCGCTCTAAACATTTCAGATTTTAAAACCTCATAGAAAAATATTTATAGAAAAAATTCTGCAATGACCTGTTTAGGTTAAATTCAGGAGCCCACAAAAATCCCTAACTTACACAGATCATATCTTCAAAAATATTGCAAACAAAAATCTGAAATTTTGCGACGATCTTCCTCCAGCTTTCTGCTTTGTGCTCTAAAAATTTCAGCTTTTGAACCCTTGTAGAAACATAGTTATAGTGAAAATTCCACAATGACCTGTTTGGAGCAACAAAACCCTAGAATCCAAAGTTCTGATACCAAATGTTGTGAAACCAACTCCAAAAATAGAAGAAAAGTGAGATCAACGCCTTAGAAATCAGCCAATTTGAGGGGCAACCTCCAATACATTACATAAATGAACAAGTTTTGGATGATGCAAATGAAAAAACCTCCTTTCTATATATAGGAGTCCATGGGGCCACAATGTAATCCTAACCGACCTAACAATAATAATTTAAGGGCACAATTATAACAATATGGGGGTTACAGGGGCACAACAATAACAATAAGTGGGTTACACTAACAACAATAAGGGACTATACTATTAATATAGGGACCTAACAATAAATAATATCTATAATAATATATTAGGGTTTATAATCTTAGGTTTTATAATATTGATATTAAAATTGATATTTTAATCCTAGGGTTTATAATATTAATATTAGGGTTTATATTCATGGGGTTTAATACTTATACTATGTTTAGAGTATTAAACCTAGTGTTTAATATTAATCACCTAGGTTTATAGTATTAATACTACCATTGGTTTATGAATCTATTGTATTTTTAATATTAATCCCTTGGGTTTATAACATTAATTTCTTGATATGTTACATTGCAATTTATCAATGTCATTATGCTACATTGAATAAATTTGATTTTAATATTATGCTTATAATCGATTTATAATACTAGTCTCTTAGGTTTAGGGATCCCTTGACTTTATAAAATTAATCTGTTGGGTTTATTAATCCCTTATGTTTATAATACCGATAACTAGTTGGGTTTGTTAATTCCTTTTGCTTTTAATATTTTAGGTTTATAATATTAATAATTAGTTGGGTTCATGAATCCCTTGGGTTTTTAATCCCTAGGTTTTATAATATTAATACTTTGGTATTATAGATAGCTTATGTTAATAATACCTAATGTGTATAATATCAATCTTTGATTTATAATATTCATAATTTCTTGGGTTTATTAATCCCTTGGGTTTGTAATTTTAATCGCTTGGGCTAAAGAATTCTCTAGGATTTTAATATTAATCCCTTGGGTTTTTAATCTTATTGGTCTTTAATATGAATAATCCTTGGGGTTTATAGTAGAAATCCATTTAGTTTATAATATTTATTCGGCTTACGAATACTAATTATAATTATTAATAATTATTAACCATTATAATCATTGAAAATTAATAATAATTATTTATAATTAATATTTAATAATTTATAAATATTAATTATTATTTCTAATTACTAATAATTACTAACTATTTGTAACATCTCCGCTTCCAAAAATTATTTATTTATTTATTTATTTATGGAACTCATACTATTCACACACAATAGAATTACTATGGTTCATCACATTCTCACGATTATCGTCTACTAACATTCTAGTTGCTGTACTTTTAATATATTTAATTTTCAGATTCTCGTTCCATAATTAGTGTCATTTATATTTTCTTCTAGTCGTGATTTATATAGTGATGCCTCTTTCACGATTTTAACATCTTCTCTTTGAGACTAAAATTCAATTTCATAATTTCATCGAGTAAGCATGTCAATGGAATAATCCTATTTTATTTTTAATGGAAACTTGTAGCTTACTAGTTAAGGCCCACCCTTAACTCTTAGTGGCCAATTTCTCTCTAACTTATCTATTTCCTAATTTGGTCCACAATTTGATTATTTATCCTTCCCTTCGTTGTATTATTTATAATTCACACCATAGATAAGGTATTACCATATACCCATCTATATCATATTACCTCTACTCCTTTATATATATGATATTATTCATAATGGAACTTACCTTGTTGACTTGGCATCATCCTACATTAATTCCATTACCACATTTTTATTGTTGCCACATATTTCAAACGTTATAATTTAACCTTACCTTTATAAATGCTCTACGTTAAAGGGTATGGAGATTTCATTTAAATCCTTTAACCCATACTCATAAATACATATGATACTTTTGGTTCGATGTGACTTTGTTGGTATTCCCATGTCCCTATGGTAAGGGTTTCGTCCATGCTATCTTATATTGTACTAAACTTATGTTAGCAACCTTGCGCCTTCTCCATGTTAGTGAGTGTAGTCAGTCACTAGATATGTGACTCTGCATTGCAAAGATTTAATAATTACGAAGGTGTTAATGCAACTTTGTCTCCGTATTAAGTTAAATCACTTTCTAGATTTTATTTGGTCTCAGGATTGTATTTCATTTAATTAACTGTAAAAAATCACATGGCTCATCCATTGGCCCGTTCATTGGTGATGGAACCTTTGAGCTATGCGGGAATTTCCCAACGTTGGATTCCTCCACTTGGATGGTGAGGATCTCCTTGGAATTGGGATTTAGGGTTTCATTTATCATTTCATTTTTTTTTATTTTTTTTTTGTCTATTTTTCGACTCATTAGTCTTTGCTACGTCTTTTCTCTTAGCTCTATAATGATTTTTGTTTCATGATGAGGGGCGAGTTTAGTCTTCCACAACAACAAGAGTGAGCTCAAAACCCTCGTATATCTTCTCAGGTAAGACGTAATTGTCATTTCTTGTTAATTTCTACCTCCTTAACTTAGTTTACTGCTCTTCTTTTTCTCTGTTCAATTTAGTTTTCGACCCTTTTTCTTTTAAATGGATTTGATGGATTTGTATTTGGTAATCTATGTATTCTAGTTCTTTCCTCTAACTTGTTTGCTTGCCTATTCCAGTGTTTCAGAGATGATTTCATCTCTTAACTCACGGTGTTCTTCTACACAAGGTTCTAGTTATATGTCGATTGTTAAAATGCAACTTCGACCGGTAAATTCCTTGTGGTAATAATAGAGTTAAACGATTTCTGTGTATAGGAAATTTCCCAATACGTTTACTCCCCTCATAATTTATGAAATAAGATTGAAATTCTTGTTTGTTTGATGGTAGTAAAATTTTTTTTAATTATTTCTTTAGTCATATGGATTTATGATAGAGTATAACGTGATATGTACGTCAATGGAAGTCATGGAATTATTCACGCCCTGCGTTTAAGCTCCAATGGTTCTCCTTAAGTAATCACCATCACCTACAAGTAACGTCCATTTATTTTTCCTGTTCTTTCTCCCTTACACTTCTAGTTTACGGTCTAGGCGTGCTCCCTCAGCTTGGGATTTTTCGAGGCCACTACAAGGTTAAGAATAATTTAGTTTCCCTTAACAATTTTTGTGTTAGTGTTTTAAATATTATTTGGAAAACACATTCAAATTTTCCAGAATACGAAATTGCATCTTATTCTCAACTAAGAAATTTTGATTTATCCTCCAAAGTTCTCGTAGAGCTATGTTATGTCCTTTAGTTCATAATAATCTAGCCTTTATAACTATAAGGAATTTTTACATTGGTTCTTACTGTTTCAGCGATTTCTTAGGTAGCTATTTTTATTGGTTGTACTTCAATTTATTGCACCGACATAGCTAATACCTTGAATTATCTTCAAATTGTACAGGAATTCTACCATTCCTTACATTTCCAATTTGTCTCGTTACTCCTCTAAGGTTGTAAGGAAATAAGTTTCTTGAGTTAAATTAATTTTTTCATGAATATGGTGTTCCTCACATCTTTCCTTGTAACAATTTAGCTTTCTCTTGTTATCACAGATTAGATTTTCCCTCTCTGTGAGCAAGGTAATTATTCCTTATCCCTTTTGATGTTGTAATATTTTACTTAATTTTATGTTTATGATCATGCTCCAGAATTAATTTATTTATATCTATTTTCTGCATGTAATCCCTACATCATCTTTGGTTTGAATACTTCTGGTAGCAGTTTCATATTTAGTCATAACTTTGGACTTTTCCTTTTCAGGTTGGTCTAGTAACCCATTTTGGGGATTTCTGTTATGATACCTCTACATATATTCTGGAGAAATTATACACTTTGTGACTGGTCGTACAAAGTCCTCAATTTTGTATAATTAGTTAAACCAAAGTTGAATTAGAATTTATATGTATATGGATTTATATCCTTGAATTTACATAACTCTGTAATATATTTAATATAAACTTTTCTCCCTTCCTGAAGTTATGTTTTCAATCCATGTCTCATACTTTTTCTAAAATATGTGGTTTAGTTCTAGTAATAATTTATGAGTTCCTCCTTGAAATTATTACTATTTATTATGTCTTAGTTAGAGTATTAAATTATTCAGTTCTATCATAATAGAAAATTTACTTGAATGTTCCAAATTTACATTGACTATCAGACATTGTTGTTTTCATTATGTACTAGTGTGCTCACATAATTTCATGATTTTTAAAATAATGCTAAGGCACTTTATGATGCATAATTAATTCTGAGAGTTCAGATAACCTCAGATTTAAACCTACATCAGGGTTTATACATTCTGAGAGTTGGTGCTCTTCATATTATTGTCTGTACAACACTACATATTAATAATATATTTATTATAGACTACTCTCTTACATGTATAGACCTACCGGTTCACTACAACTTAGTATTTTTCACATTATTTTCATATACAACAAATGCTCCTGAACAGATCTAGTCAAATTCCTTACTACTAATTAACTTCACATTAATAATAATAAAATTCTAAGTCAAAATGAATTAATGTGTGCATACCAATTAAGGTAGACTAGTTTCCAGCCAACCTATGAGCTCTTTCTCCACAACTACCCCCGAGCAGATATAAGTCTTCGAGTAGTTGACAACCTCTATCTACCCAAAATTTTCTTATTTAAACCTTATTTCCCATCAATTTGTTTTCATAACCGTGTCCAGTTAATCATGATGCTATTTTCCTTTTTCCGTAGGCTTTCCTTTTGATTCTTCCACAAAAGTACTTTAAAACTAGATTTTTCCTCTTTATAGGTTTATTCCACCTCTTCCCAGTAACTTTCCTCTTTACCAGGGTATCCTTTCAGATTTCTATCTCCAATCTAAAATTCAATATTTAATTTATTTTCTCTAAGGATTTTTGGAGAATTGGGAAACTCTTACGAACCTTATCCATCCTCATGGATTTGGATTCCTAATGTCTAATCATAATCTAGTCTTTGCAAAATTAATTCCATTTTCATTTTATTAAATTAAAATAAATAAAATATGTCCACAATAATTGTTTTCCTTTGGGTCCACTTTACCCTTTAGGACTATTCAACTGTCAAATAAAAGAAGAGAAATTGAGGACATTACACTATTAGTTACTAGTAATTTATAATTATTAATAATTAATAATTAATAACTAATAATTATTAATATCAATATTAATTATAAATATTTAAATTTATATTGTATTTAAATTTATGTGATTAATACCAATATCACATTATTGTATTTATAAAATTAATTTTTTGGGTTTATAATCTTAAGGTTTATAATACTAATATCAAGATTTTTGATCTTTTAGGTTTATAATATCAATCCTAGGGTTTATAATCTTTTTGGTTTATAATATAATTTCTAGGGTTTAATATTCCCCGGATTTATTTTCCATTGGGTCTATAATATTAATCTCTTGGATTTTTAATATTTGGTTTTATACATAGTATTTAGTATAAAGGTTTGAAATGTTCAATTTTTAATATTCGAATTTATAATATCAAATTTTATAATTTCAAGGTTTATAATATTAATATTAATAGTAATATTAACCCTTTAAGTTTAATAATCTTAAGGGTTTATAAATTAATCCATTGGGTCAATTATTTCCAAAAGTTTATAAGATTAATCACTTAGGTTTATATCCTTAATATCTCGGGTTTATTATTATATTTTATAATACAAATTTTAGTGTTTCGTTTATATCATTAATGTATGAGGTTTATTATTAGAGTTTATAATACTAATTTTAGGATTTACACCGTTATCATTTATAATATTAATTTTATGTCTTATAATATTTATTTGGTTTAATAGTGTTAGGGTTTAAAATATTCAATTTAGTATTAAAGTTTAATATCATGATGTATCATATTTTTCTTATTAATAATGTAACATTTTAACCCTAAGGTTTATGTTTTTCCATTTAATTTATTTTCTCTTGGGTCTATAATATTAATCATTTGGGTTCATTTTTATTAATATTAAGGTTTCATATTTTTCTTTTAGGTTTATTTTAAGTTGATTTAAAATATTAATTCCTAAGACTTATTTTACTTGGAGTTTATTAATCCTTTGGGTCTATTATTATTAATCTTAGGGTTTAATATATTTTCCTTGTGTTTATGTTCCCTTGGTTTTATAAGATTATTTCCTAGGATTTATTTTCCTTTGGGTTTATTATTATTAATCTTAGGGTTTTATATATTTTCCCTTGTATTTATTTTCCCTTTGGTTTATAATATTAAACCCTTGCATTTATTTCCCCATGGGTTTATAATATTAATCCCTTGGATTTGTGATATTGCAGTTTTTTATTTTTGGTTTATAATATTACATTTAGTATCAGGATATGAAATGTTGGGTTTTTTAATACTCGGTACATAATATTGGGTTTTCTAATATTAGGTTATATTAGGTATATAATATTTGGATTTTAATATTACTATTTATAATATTAATATTTCCATTTATAATATTAATCCTATGGTTTAAAATATTTATTGTAAGGTTTATAATGTCAATCTTACAAATATAATATTAATATTAGGATTTATAATGTTGGAGTTTATAATATTAAGGCTTATAATAATTTATTTATTTTTATATTGGAATTGGTTATAAATCCATCATTATGTATAAGAAATATCGATGCTAATATTAATAGGCGATAATGGTGAGGGATAAATAAGTATTATTAGTACTATTATAACATTATATTAATTTTGTTATTATTATATATATGTGTGTTATTATTTATATAGTAAGTATAATTAATCAATCTCTAATAGTGACATTAACACTATACATGTAATAATTATTAGAATGATTGATAAATATCTATTAGCTTATACAACCACTTTTATTAACGTGGTTGTATATGTGGTTCATATAAGCCTATCAGATTATATTAAACACATTAAATATAATTGTACTAGTATATATTTACATTTCAAATAATTTTGTCATTTTGAAATTACATAAATCATGAATAAAAATAGATTTATAGTAAAATATATTAAAATTTAACCAAATTGAATTTCTATGCAAACTTTACACTTCAAAATAAACTTAACTTATACTGATTTGATCCTTAATTCTAGCATCAGGAGATAAAAGTATGAAATAACAGAGAAAAGATGAGTAAATCTAAAGCAAAATAAAGAGGCAAAAGGTGTGGTAGTGATGCCCATGAATTTATAGGGTGGTCCCCAGACAAGAGATATGAGGTTGGAAAAGAGTTAAAATGACGAGGAAAATTAGGAAATCAGTGAGCAGATATAATGACAATGTCGATGACAGGGAATTATATGGATTGATTATCCAAACAAAATTAATCCATATAATTCACCTTGTTCAAAAAAATATCTAGTTTTTCATATTAATTAGCGCACCAAACTGAATTTAATAACCATGAATTCAAATGCAATTTGATAATGGACACGCTTAGTAAAAAATATAATAAAATAAATAAATCCTTGTGAACCTTTATTGTATTGTTTAATTTCATTGAAAATAAGTTGAGTTAACAGATCCATCTTTGTCCAAATCTCCAATATACTACATGTTTTTTTTAATAATATGAATCCATGGGCAACCAAGGATGCAAAAATCAGCAACCTCTCACTACTTGGGCAATGAAGAAAAATCACACTCTTTCTTTGGAAACATCTAAGAGTAAAAAAGAGGGAAACGTCTAAAAATATAGGAAAGAAGGAAACAACTCAATGTATTTTCTTTATCTAATAATGCATTTGATTTTCTAAAAATATAATTTGTAATTAAAAAATAAAAAATAAGGAGAATGATTGCATTGGTTATAAAATTCTCATCTCTTCCTCATAATAAAGACTATGGTATTATTTCCAAAGCTATGTTATTCTTGTTTCGTGTCTATATTATGTTCTGTGATTTTCTCTGCATTAATTTTTAGATATGAAAGTAGATCAATTGGTATCACAACATAAGATCTTGGAAGCCATACACCTGTTCGAAGATTTTTTTTAAAGGGTCATACATTTCAATCCATTTGGTGGATGAAAATCATGCCACCCAGTCAAGAGCGTCAAGAGCCCTCCACTGTAGACTCGCCAATAAATTATTTAGCTAGGGCCCTTCAAGAGCTAATTACGTTGCAAAAACAACAACATCCGCCAGGGAAAATGCAGCTTGATACACGCTTTCAACTGCCCAAATTCTCACGGAAAATGAATGGTGAGACTATTGATTCTTGGCTCCAAAGTCTCTCCAAATATTTCAAAACTTGTCCAACGATGGAAGAGGGGATGAAACTTCAGATTGCTGGTCTAAAATTGGAAGTCTTGGCACAAACATGGTGGGATACTCATCTTGAGAATATTTCCTTAGTTTTCGAACTTGGAGAACAAGCCGAGACCAGATCGACGCCTATCACATATTGGAATCTCTTTTGCGAGGCCTTCAGAGAAAACTTCTATCCTCTAGGATATATACAAAATCTCCTTTCCAAATGGTTAGAACTTTGACAACTACCCAATCAATCAGTGCAAGCTTACATTGATGTCTTTTTCAAGTTGTGCATTGAACTCCATGTCTTCAATCCCGAAGAGGTACTAATTATCAAATTTAATTCTGGTTTTCTAATGATTTTTCGACATGAAGTTGATTTGTTTGATAGTACTTCATTAGACAAGGCCTTTATTCATGGTTGTGGAACAAAATGTGGGTACGCTAATCTGATCCCCTCAAGCTAGAAATGGTCCACCTCCCTCTGGTTCTTCTAATTTATTCATTGTGTCATCCCCCACACCTCACAATACCCCCTGGTGTACTTTTCATAAGACCAACTCAATACTTCTACAGATTGTCGAGTACTGAAAAATCTACGCCATGACAAGACTCTTTTTATAGAGGTGGAGAAATTAAAAGCCACTACCCAACGTCCAGCTATTTCTCTCGAAACTCCAACCGAAGTGGACCCCTCTCTCATCCTCATGACTTCTAATGAAACAAACACCTCTGTTACACATTTTCTTACCCATAATTTTCAAATAAAACATGAGCTGGCCATGCTTATTCTTGACAATGTGAGTCAAAAGAATCTTTTGGCACAGGAATTGGTTGAACACCTTTGCCTTCCCACCACTCCTCACCCACACCCGTATCATCTCGGTTGGGTTCAAAAGGACTGTCCTTGTATTACCATCTCCCAATGTTGTGTTGTCACCTTTGCTATTGGACCTTTCCGTGATACTGTGGTATGTGGTGTTTCTCCTCTCGATTGTGCCGATTTATTGCTAGGCATTCCATACCAAGAGGATTGACATGTTGTTTATCATGCTAAAAATCACCAATACCACTTGCAGCACGATGGGCGCACCTATGTGCTCACATCCTCAGCTAGCTCATCAACCCAAACTTCTATTGGAAAAGCTCCCATTATGAGATTCAATTTAAGCCAAGGTGTTTCTTTGTGCTTGGTTCGCCCTATCAAGCCAGACGACATCACCAATCCATTCCTTCCTACAATGGTTCCTCTACTCCAAGAATTTATAGTTGTATTCACCCAACCCATAGGGAACCCTCTAGCATGCTCTGTTGAACACCAAATTGATCTTATTCCGGTGCTTCCTTACCCAATAACCCATCTTATTGCCTTGCTCCTTGAGAGGCAGAATTTAAGCCAAGTGCACCCTCTGAGATGCCATTGACGATCACCCCTTTTGGGTCTGTGCATAAAAAACAGGAACAAAAATAAGCTCATCATTTTATACACTCCATTTCTCAACGCCAAGCACAAGTAACTGTTGCTTTGTAGACAACCCAAGATTGTGCCAAAAAGAGGCTTGAAAAGCAACGAACACCCTTGTATTTTAAACCTGGAGATCGTGTGTGGCTCTTATTGGAAAAGAAATGCTTCAAGGGCCAGCATAATAAGTTGCACCCTCTACGATATGGCCCATTGTAATATCCCCAGTTTCTATGCTTTTATTAGACATTTGAACAAGTTCAAAAGGGTACAGTGGACCCCAATGGAAAACAATTGTGTGGATTTATTTTATTATTTCAAGTTAATAAAATAAAATGGAAATTAATGTGCAATGACTAGATTATGATTATATATCTGGAAACCAAATCCATGAGGATGGATAAGGTTGTAAGAATTTCCTAGTCTTCCAAAAATCCTTGGAAGAAATTAATTAAATACTAAATTTAGATTGGATATAAAATAAAAAATGTTTCCTTGGTAAAGAGGAAATTACTGGGAAGAGGTGGAATAAATCTAGAAAGTAGAAAATCTAGCTTTAAAAGCATCTTTGTGGAAGAAACAAAGGGAAAGCCTAGGCAAACAAGAAAACAACGTCCTGAATTAACTAGATGCAGTTAAGGGAAACAGGTTGGGGAAAGAAAGCTTAAATAAGTTGATTCATGATAGAAAAAGGGTTTTCTATCACTAGATCAAAGGATCTCTGCTCGGGGGTGAGATGTGGACAAAGAGCTCTAAGGTTCGGAGACACCTAGTCTACCTTAAGTGGTATCCACAGTTAATTTGATTTGTTTTTTAATTATATTTTAATTCTGTTGTTAGTTACTGAAAAGGTAAAGTAGCTGGATCTATATGAAATTCTGGGTCTGGATATGTGTATATGCTGTGGAAATTAGATGAGCTAGAAATATATTTTGGTGGTATATACATTGAACAAAAATAACTATAGGGAAAATAGTTTATTCTATATTGTTGTACAGACATACTCTGTAGAGGACCAAATCTCACAATGTCTAAAACCTATTATTGGGTTTAGATATGGGGTTAGGTACCTCACAGCAAACTGATATTTTATTAGGATAATTTAGTATTAAGTTACTAAACTATACATTTCAGTTTAAAAAAAACTAGAAACAAAAATGAATATACATGAAAAATAAATGTATGTATGGCATAGTGAAATAAAGTTATGTACTGTATAGTTAACCAAGCTCTGTACTATATGACGAAATATAAATTACAAACTAACAAATCATTAGACAGAATAATTGGCACATGCATATGTTTAAAGGATATTATTATACTATAACTGTAAGTGAAATTATATTTGAAAATAGTATATTCTGGTATTTTAATTGAAGGTAAAGAATACTGCAATATACAGGACAAAAAATCTATATGCATAAGATTAAATTAAATGTACTACTATTATGAAAAATGTTACCATTGACTGCTAGTTTCTATATAGGAAGAAATAAATTTCTGGTTGCATGCAATTATTTTGACATTCGGGGAGTAATATTAAACTGGAAAATAAAATAATATTCATTGAGAAGACAACAGTTATGTAATAGGTACTCAAAAAATACGAAGGGATTAGTCCCTATGATATATCTTTATGAATGTTTCCATCTGTAAAATTTATAGTTTAAATAAAAATTAGTTACAAAATATTTTATACATAGGGCACTCAGTCCCTTTAGAGAAAGAGCAAAGACTATCTGACAACAACTTATGCTGGGGCTGCATATGAAAAGTAACCATATGTATCTGGACCCACCTGGAGTATAAGATTCCAAGTGTCAGAAACTATTAACAAGGAAAAGTGGAATTATACCAATTTCAAATTGCAAGTGTTGTGTTGACATACCTGCACATGAATGAAGTTGGAAGTCAGAGTCCAAGAACTAATAACGGAAATGAAAATTATATAGATATATAAATGAGGTAGAATTTGATCAACTGAGAAAGTAATGGAATACCTTATGAAAGAATGTCCCCACATTTACCTGTATTCAACAGATAAGCAAAGTTAGTGTTCGTGCTGGACATAAAAGCTCGAATAACTATTTTTAAAATTTTGGGTAACAGAAAGGAAATATATAAGAAATTTCTAATAGGCACAAGTAATTATACTAAGATAAAAATCTTATGTAATTACATTGAGAAACAATGTGAAGTATAACAGAGAGGAAATATGAACACGAGGAATGGGAATAGAATATTACAAAGAGAATCTCTGAGTAAGGGAAGAAAAAAAAATGAAAGAGCTCAGAAAAGAAGAGAAAGTAGGAATTTTTAAGTGAAAAGAAATGAAAGAATAGTTCGTTTCAATACTCGGTTAGAAGAAACAAGATCAAGATTTCCATTATAGAAAGCTAAATCCATCCTAGGAATAAATCGTACACACAACAAACGAATAATTTATTAACTTACTAATCGTGAAGGCGACCATCGCAGAAATTAGCGTGGGGCAGCAAGGAGCTAGTTAGCCATTCCCGCGTTTCAATGAAACGTGGTCAGAACATATATTGATAGATGGAAACAACCTATCAATAACAGTCAACAATAGAGGAAATAAAATAAGAAAAAATAGATTTCTGTTTTTAAATAAACGCAGAAATGGATTTTTCCGAATAATCTCTAAACCATATATCCCTCGAAACTATAGGTATTGGAAAGTATAAATAAAATCTAACCGAAACAAAAATAGAAACTCTATGAGCTAATAACCATTTAAAATCATAAAAACAAAAATGGAAGAAACATAGTAGCATAGGACACTGTTAAACACTTTCCATAGTCACATTATAACGGCTACAATCCATTCATTTGCAAAACATCCACAATTTGAAAAGAAAAGGATTCAAAGGGACTGAGGTTGAACACTTAGACAAAAGTGAAAACCAGAAGGAAGGTTATCTCTATTAACCAAATGTCTATAAAAAAAAATAAACAGGCATCTTCAATCGACCTGGCATAATACATGAATATAATTTACAATAAATTACACTAATAAGTTCCAAGGATAAGTTTAAACCTAGTCCATAATAATAGAGATCAGATAAAAATATAAGACGAAGATAATTACCTGGAAAAACAAGGAGAGCGGCCTCCGGCTGTAACATTGAAACTTTTTGGTATACCAGGGCCTTTCAATTCGAGTACAACCCATATGATTTGCAGAAGTAATTATGGATAAATGGAGTGAAAAATGACACAGCGTGAAAAGTATTCGCCAGAAAACAACAAGTGAAAATGAGTCACATTACAAACCAGGATCCTTTATGGACCAAAAAACACTAACCGAGGAGTGATATGAAGCATCCATGTGTCAAATATCGGGGTTACAAAGAGGTTCCCGCAGCTCAAGGGGTTCCGTCAAAGACCCATGTGACCAAGTACATTGCAATAAATACAATTATGCCCTAACGCATCAACTGTGTAGTGATTCTATAACCAAGGCATACAAATTAAGTACCAAGTCATTAAAACAAAGTAAATGGTCCTATCTCGAAAATCCAATTCATTGTAGTTTCTGACTCGTATATTTATTATTAAGGGTTCTTGAAAACTGAGTTGAAAACCATATAGTACTTTGCATAAATGCATAGAGGGGAATAGCCTAATATTACGCCACGTTGGAGAGCTTAAATCCACATGGGTAGATACATTGAATAAGGTCTAAAAGTAGGAGTCAGTATAGATAATGGAAGGTTATGTATTTTTTGGTCGAAAAATTATAAGGGTTTAACCTTACACTAAACCTAAGTGGTAGTTGAAAATTTAATGAAAACCAAGCCTTTATTTCCATGAATCAAAAGGGTAGTTGGTTACAGAATGGTATTTAGTGAAAGAGAATTATTTTTAAAGGTTAAACAAATAATAATACCACTTGTGAAGGGAGGATAAACTTAGATGTGTTAAGTAAATTTGGTAGATGTATTCAAATACATATGTGAAAAGGGTATGGTAATAACATTATTAATGGGAGAGAATAAATGTAAGAAAGGTGGTGGTTAAAATTAAAATAAGAACATTATGTTCATAAATGGAAAAAAGGGAGACTTATTAATATTCCAGTTCCATAGTAAATAAGGAAAAAGAATTCTATCTTAAAATAAAATTGTACCCGACTCTGGAAAATTGAACATTGTCATGACCATTAAATAAGTGAATAGCTACATAGTGAAGTAAAGAAATTTGTGTGCGACAGAAATATGTCGAAATGTGACGAATAATAGTCTAAACATAATAATAAGTTAGAGATGTGACTATAATAAGACAAAAAAAAAAATTGTCGAAATAGGAGGTATTACAAATGGTATCAGAGCCCATGTTAAAACACTAGGAAAAAATGTGTGCTCACAACACAAAATTTTTGTTGCTGTAAATTTTTGTTAAATTTATTTTTCAATAATGTTTAATTTATGTACAGTGAAATAGTGCTAAAACATACAGCTGCAAACCATAAGTGAATAGGACGAGCTATATGTGGATCTGGGTGGTGGAGAAAACCCAACAGATCCAAATGCTCCATTGATGGCAATGCTGCATCGAATGTAGAGAGAAATGATGCAACTAAAAAACCACAATGAAAGGCTATCTTTAGCCAATGAAGAGCAAGATAGGTTATTAAGAGAATTGACCTCCTGAAATAGTTACGAAGGTGAAGGTTCTGGGAAAAACAGAAAGGGAGCTTTAAATTACTTAGACGATTCTAAGGAAGATGCTGCCTCTAGACAACAGTCTAGGAGGAATAAGAAATTACAGGGTGATTTACGGAAAATCAAGCCTCCCTCCTATGATGGAGAGAAGGTGGAAGATGTAGAAGCTTGGCTTCTAAACATGATAAATTACTTTCAGGTTTATGAATATGAAAGTAAATTGAGAGCTAGGCTGGCTATCTATCAATTGCAAGGAAAGGCTACATTGTGGTGGGAAGAAACCAAGATGGTTCATGTAATATATGAGAAAATTGTTACTTGGGAGGATTTCCAAATAAAATTCAAACATAGATATCTGAATGAATGTTATTATGATGATAAGGCAAAAGAGTTTCATGAACTTAGGTTGGGACAACTTACCATTGATGAATTTGTAACCAAATTCATCAACCTGCTTCACTATGTACCTTACATAAGGGAAGAGAAGGCAAAGGTACAATGTTTTTTAAATTTTCTACCTATTATATACAAGGATAAGATAGAGTTTGATAATCCCAAGACCATGGATGAAGTGGTGTGCAAAGCAAGACTATGTTAGTAGTAGTTCAAAGTTAAAAATTAATAAGTAAAGAATTAGCAGAACAAAGAGAAGGGTGACTCTAGTGGGAAAAGAACAAAACCAACATACTTAAAGAACTTTGGGAGAAATCACCAAAGAAATAATTTCACTAAAACTGGATAAAATCAACCAGCTCATTCACAAACATGGTCCAAACATATTAATGGAAATAATAAAAGAGAAGGAACTGTTAAAATGAGGGAACCTCTAAAGTACCGAGGTTGTGGAGAACCTCATTTACTGAGATATTTTCCACATAGAAACATTTATACCATACAAGTGCTAAGAGAAGAAACTACTGTAAGTGATGTGGTAAGAAACATCCCCAAAATCAGTGTTGCCCTAGAATATTGTTAAGTAGAACACTAGTCCACTATGGTCAAATTAGAAGGTATGATTGTTGAATAACCTATTTATGTTTTAATAGATCGAGGTATGTATTTAAGTTATATAAATCCTCAAATGGTAGAAAAATGCAAATTAAAGTTAGAGAAATTTCAGCAGTCATGGTTGGTTCAGTTAGCTATGGGGACAAAAAGGAAAGTGACTCATAAATTACCCGAGACAGCCATAGATATGAATGGGTACAAAAATTAATTGAATCTGAATATTCTACCTTTAGGGTCCTATGATGTATTGTTAGGAATGGACTGGTTAGAAAAATACAAATCCATGTTAAACTGCTAAGGCAAAACAATACATTGCATAAATGGGGAGGGAAAACCTGTGATAGTGAAAGGAAAACCTAAACCCATATCTGTGAGACAAATCTCAACACTTCAATTGAAAATAATTGCAAGAAAGGGTTACCAAGTGTATTCTGTGCATGTAGAATAACTGGGACAACAACTTGAAGATGATCCCTTTGAAAAAAAACCAGTTATCAGAGAGTTTAAGGATGTGTTTCCAGATGAAAGTCCTCATCTGCCTCCTAAGAGAGAAATTGATTTCTCAATTGATTTAGTGCCAAGAGAAACACTAGTTATAGAGCTCGATACAGAATGAGTACCCTAGAGTTGATGGAGTTGAAGATGTAACTACAAGAGTTGCTAGATAGAGGTTACATCAGACCAAGTGTATCCCCATGGGGAGCACGAGTATTGTTTGTGAAAAATAAAGACGGTACTTTCAGAATGTGTATAGACTATTGTCAATTGAATAAAATGACAATCAATAACAAATATACTATACCTAGGATAGATGATCTCTTTGACCAAGTTAGAGGAGCAGCAGTCTTTTCGAAAATTAATCTAAGGACAGGCTACCATCAACTAAGAATTAAATATGAGGACGCAAGTAAAAATGCATTTAGAACCAGATATGGACACTATGAGTTTATGGTCCTACCTTTTGGGTTGACTAATGCCCCTGCTACTTTTATGTGCTTAATGAACATTGTCTTGAATAAGTACTTGGAAAAATTTGTACTAGTATTTATCTGTGACATTCTGATTTATTCTAAGAATGAAACTGAGCATAAGGAACATCTTAAAATTGTTTTACAAACACTCAGAGAAATAAATTTGTATGCTAAGTTTAAAAAATTTAATTTTTTCAAAGATAAAATTCAGTACTTGGGTCATATAATTTCAGAGAAGGGATTAGCAGTAGACCTAGAAAAGATACAAGCGATAAGAGAATGGATTGTACCTACTGATGTGTCTTTTGTAAGATCCTTCATCGAATTCAGAGTGACATCGGACATAATGAACCATTGGAGGAAGGTTGGGGATGGGTAATTACCCTAACCCTACCCCTGCCAAGCTTCCACCGTCGATTAAAGAGGGAAATATTGGACGCTCCAGAACTGGCCAATGATGGGAGCTAGCAAGTGTGGAGAATCCTCGTGTCACATGAAGACATGATTGTTATCTGCAACAGATAAGACATAATAATACACTTATTTACCTTTGACAGCTAGCACCCAATGATATGAGGGTATGTACGATACAACATATGGGCATCAATATTTATTATCCACAACAAAGAAAACAATAAGGATAGTGGTGTAATAACGAGATTAATCATAAGCTAAAGAAAACAAACTCAAACGCCATATAAGATAACCATGTATCCTTACTCTTTTGCTTATGTTTATAACTTTTGAGAAATGCATGCAGATATGACTTATTTTATGAGTTTATTACTTATGCTAAATATTTTTTGTCTATGTAATTTTTTTTAATAGTGTAGTCGTTACAAAAGCTTTGGAGAGAAAATCGTGCAGAAAATTGTGGTGGACGAGTAAAAAAAAGTTAGCTATAGGGTTTTACGGTGAGTTACTCCACAACTCCTCCTAAAGTGTAAATAATAGTAAGGACTCTTGTAAATCTGAAACCTTTAAGGATTTTCCCACAGATATTATTATGGATGAGTTGTAATCGTCGTAAGTTATTCTCGGAGGAACTGTAGCTGAAAAATAATTGAAGGAAAACTCGAGATCAACTAGGTTTGTGAGGTTACTATGAAGTCTAGAATGGTTCCTTCCAAACTGGTATTTGATAACTACAATAATTTAAGCCCATATAAATGCCCCACGACCTGGGGAATTTCACTGGCATCGAAGGGATTTTCATTGAGGCTTAACGATATCAGACTGTTTAAATTGGCGATGGAAATAGGGAATTTTCCAGAGAAGCTATTATATATCTCATTAAACCTATGCCTACAATGGTTTCATGACTAGTACATACTTCTTTCTCTAACTGATGAGGATATAAGCTCTTGATATTTATCTTTATCTATCCTTTAGGATCCGTATGAGCAGACATGTTCTCTACAAAAATCATGTAAAGTGCTTTGTAAGTTGAAAATATCATTTGAGCATATACAAAAAATAGGAAAAATGTTAATTGATACATCGGGAATAGACCTAATTGATATAGTAGGGATCAGGATTGGATTGAAACGTGTGAGTAAATTATGGCTATTGGGCAATAAAAATGAATGTTTTTTTTTTTCTTCTAAAGATATTTGGGATTTGGTGGAGAATGGGTTCCAAGAACCAACATATGCATCAACATATCATGCTTTGACACAAGGGAAAAAGGATTTGTTGAGGGTAAATAGGAAGAAGGATTTAAAATCCCTCTTCTGCATTTTTTTTAGCAGTTCCTGAAAGTATTTTCCCAAGGATTGAAGCAACAGCAAAGTCAAAACAAGCATGGGATACCCTCCATACATCCTACTAAGGCATGGAAAAAGTAAAGAAAACAAAGCTAAAAATGTTAGGAAGATATTTTGAGACAAATTGTATGAAATAAGCTGAGAATATAGAATCATTTTTACAAATGTAACTAGACTAGTTACTCAAATCAGGTCTCATGGTGACACACTTGAGGAAAGTAGAATATTTGAGAAAATTTTGAGAAGTCTTCCAGCAGGATTTGATGCCATTGTTGTGGACATAGAAGAGGCAAATGGTTTCTCACAATTTTCAATGGATGAGCTTCATGCATCACTGGTTTTTCATGAACATAGACTGAATAGAGCAAAAAAATCCTCATTGGAGCATGCCTTCAAGATGCAAGTTTCATTTGGTCAAGGTAGAGGTGGAGGATGATAAAATTCTAGAGGAATAGGCAGAAGACCACACATAGGTGGAAGAGGCAACCCTTCAAGCTCAAGTTCAAGGGGAAACAATCAAAATCTAATTCATGGCCCAAGCCAAAATCAAGCACAAGGTTAGAGGTATGATAAATCTCAATTTAAATGTCATTATTGTAAGAAGTGTGGTTATTATGCAAATGCATGTATAAAGAAGCAACATGACATAAAAAACCATTTCCAAATTTGACAAAGGAAAATCAGAACCAAGATAACATGTTTTTATCTTGTAGGATCTTTGACGGAGCGATGGCGAACGCGCATCTTAGGGTTTGCTGTGAGGTTAATCAGGTTCACGCCGGCTCGGCAGCTCTGAAGGCCGGCTGCCCTCCATACCTGCTCCAGATCGAAGGTTGGGACCTGCTCATCGGCCTGCCACAGCACTGGAGCTCTTTTGAAGACCATGGCACCGCCGTCTGGGCGGCTCTGTTCCCTAACACTGCTTCAGACAGCTTTAAAGCCGGCGTCTTCACAGAGGCTTTCAATGTCACAATGCTTGCAGCGATGCCTGGGCAAGCCACCTTCATTGTCAAAGCTGGAGATCTGAATTTGCAAGCTTCATTACCACTCAAACTCTCGATCAAGGATGGGCCCCTCGACTCTGTGGACGCAGCTGTCTGGAGGGCCGCCCTCTTGGCTATTGTTCCAGCTCGATCTAAGGCAGTCGCTTTGAGAGCAGCGCTCAAAGAGGGTAACAACAACCCAGCAGATCTTATAGATCTCTTCATTGTCAATCGCATGCAGAGGTTTTGTTTACCGAGCCCACTTGATAGGCTTCCTAATCTGGGCATGGATCGGACGGCGGCCTATCAGAAGCAGTCTCACATCCTTTTCCAGCCAGACGCACCTGAAGATTCACAAGCATTCCAGATCCAGGTTAAACTCTCGGGCAAGACAATGATGCTGTGGGCAAGCAGAACAGATCTTGTGCAGGACATCCTTCAAAAACTCGAATACCATCTGGGGATTCCATCCATTCACCTGAGACTCCTTTATAAGGGTAAGCAACTTATGAATCCCCACCCCCTATCTTTTTACAGCATTCTTAAAGATGCTTCTATTGTGGCTACCTTTCGTTTAAGAGGTGGTTCCATAGGGCAGACTTCCTCTGCCCCCTCTTTTTCTTATAAAGATGTTGTTCGCAAAGATGCGGCCCAACCGCAGTCTGCCAAACCAGCAGAGGCTCCCAAGCCTTTCCTGGTGGATAAAATGGAGGATACCCCTTCCATTGAAATCTCTCATCCAACTCTGGATGATCAACTTCAGACGCTTGCAGAAACAGCCATTATCTGCAGATTTAACGGATTATGGCCTCGCACGGCCGACCTATACCAGTGGCTTCACTCCAACTGGACCAAAAACTGCAGAGTCTTCTTCTGCTCGAAGGGATTCTTCATTGTAGTCTTCATCTTCAGCGATGACTACAAGAAAGTCTTAACAGGAGGCCCTTGGTTCTGGGGATCAGCGGGACTCTTCCTCACCCCCTGGTTCCCTGATTTCGACCCCTCTTCGGCTGTTATCACCAAGCTGCCCATTTGGGTCCGCCTACCAAACCTCCCTGCTCATCTCTGGCATTTTGCAGTCTTCCAAGGAATTGGGGATAAATTAGGCCGCTTCTTGGCAACAGACACCACTCGAGGAGAGAAAGGATTATACACTTTTGGCAGAATTTGCGCAGAAATAGACATCAACAAAGGGCTTCCCGACCAGATCAACCTCAAGGTGGGGGAATTTCATTGGACGCAAACTTTAGACTACGAGAACACTGCCTTCAGATGTCGCCACTGCCATCAGACCGGGCATCTTCAGAATACTTGTGCGACGTTTCTCGAAAAAAAGAGGAATATCCCACGAAAATCCAAATCCAAGAATTGGAAGCCCTGTGATAGGCCTCCAATGGATGACTTGGCTTTCTGCAGTTCTGATGAGGAGGATATAGAGGTGGAGGAGGAGAATCAGAACCCCCCGAGGGAAACGCCTCAAGCACGTCCAACAGATCCCATGGCTCCTCCAACTTCACAGAAGCGCACTCATGAGTTGTCTTCAGATTCAGACAAGGAGACTCCTCCTTCTGCGCAGATTAGTTTGCAGGTGGTTCCCATCCAGCCAGCCCTCAATGGCTGGGTGACAGTCAGCAAAAAAAAAGGGAAAAAATACCGACTGGGAGACCCCACCCACTCTGGGTCGACTCCCTAGCTTTGATTCTTTAGTTTAGGTACTTTTTGTTATCTCTACTTTTGTCATGGTTGCTCATAGGGACCGATGTTGATAGTCTATCATTGCCGGTTCCCCTGTTCTCTTGCTTCGCTTCGCCTCTATGTGAGCCTTGATTGTACTATATTTCTTCTCTTAATAGATTTAGTCTTATTCAGAAAAAAAAAAAAAAAACATGTTTTTATCTTGTAATGTAGCACAATAAAACCAAAAGGATGTATGGCTTCAAGATTCAGGGTGTAGTAACCAAATGACATGGAACATAAAAATGTTTTATAATTTAGATGTAAGTGTGAAATATGAAGTGACATTATGGAATGATAACAAAGTCTTTGTTATGGGAAAAATAAGAGTCAAAATTTTAACACATAAGGGGGAGAAGAAGTAAATTTTAGATGTTTATTTTCTCTGTGGTTTGAAGCATAGCCTCATAAGCATTGGACAACTAATGAAAAAGGGTTACAATGTCTTTTTCAAGAATGGAGAGTGCACAATTTTGGATAAATATCCAAGAAAACAATTGATTGTAAAAGTTCATATGAGAAGTAATAGAATGTTTCCCCTAAAGATAAAACCATATTAGAAGGAAGAAGGTGCACAAGCGCAACTATCAGTGAATTCACAAGAGGATGAAAGAAATGTAGAATTTGTCACACAAATAAACTTTGAGGAAGAGGTCAAGGATGAAAACTGGTTATGGAATTTAATATTTTGACATCTTAATTTTTGAGGTTTGAATTTGTTGCATAGGAAAGGAATGGTGAAGGGATTTCCACTCATATAAAAATCAAACAACTTATGTGAAGGATGCATCATGGGAAAATAACATAGAGATAATTTTCAATAGGAAAGTCAAGATGGGAAAAAGGACCCTTGGAGATTGTCCATTCACATTTATGCAGACCAATGTGGACACCATAAATTAGTGGAAGCTATTATTTTTTTACTTTCATAGATGATTATACAAGGAATACATGGGTCAAATTCCTAAAATAAAAGAGTGAATTGTTTGAACGCTTATGCCAATACAAATCTCTTGTTGAGAATAAAATTGGACATCGCATCAAAGTTTTGAGGACTCTCAGATGTGGTGAATACATCTCAAGTGACTTCCTACGCTTTTGTAAGGGTCATGGAATTCACAAGAAATTTACAACAAGGTGTACGCCTCAGCAAAATGGTGTCGCAAAAAGGAAGAATAGGACTATTATGGAAATGGAAAGGAGTATGTTGACGGAAAATAGTTTTCCAAATGATTATTTTGTTAATGTTGTTCCTTGTGCAGCATATATCATTATTAGGTGTCCAACCAAAGGTGTCAAAAATTTGGTTTCTAAAGAGGAATGGAGCGAAATAAGGCATAGTGTCATTGACATGAGAGTGTTCGAATGTGTGGCTTATGCACATGCCTAAGATGAACTAAGGAATAAGTTAGACAACAAGGGGGAGAAATGCATGATTTTTGGATATAATGATGAATCCAAGGCATACAAACTAACAACCCATTAACCAAGAAATTCAGAATCAACATATATAAGGATTTTATAGAAGAGGAAACATGAGATGGAATTTTAGAGAAGAAAATCAATGTGAAAACATGTATACCACATGAATACAGAGGAATTGACCACAATAGGTAATTCCTCAATGGTGACTCCTCCTAATCCTATTCAATATCAACAAAATAGTCAACAAGGGACATCGTCAACAAATAATATGACAATGCCACATAGTCAAGAAAGTACTACTCCAAGCACACAACAAAGACCTGCATCTTCATTTACCTCAAGCACAACATCAAGTGACATTTCAAGCCCATCTTTTGCAAGCATAAGAAGATTAAATTTCAGAAATTTAAGTGAAATTTATGAGCAAAATGAAGTTGATAGTAGCATTGGTAAAGTTCCTTATTTTCATTGTTTTGTCATGTAGATGAACCAGTCCATTTTTAGGATGCATTCATAGAGGAAAAATGGATCACAACAATGAATGAAGAAATAGGAGCAATAGAAAAGAATGACACATGCAAGTTATTGGACCTTCCACAATGAAAATAAGTCATTGTAGTGAAGTGGGTCTATAATACCAAGAGCAATGTTGAATGAAATTTTGAAAGTCATAAAGCAAGGTTATTTGTTAAAAGATACAAGAAGCAACATGGAAGAGATTATGCAGAGACATTTGAGCTAGTCGCGAGGACGGAGACAGTGCGTACAGTGTTGTCAATTTTTGCATAAGATAATGGAAAGTGTATCAAATGGACATGAAATCGACGTTATTTAATGGAGTGTTGAAAAGTGAAGTATATGTTGTACAACCACCTAGTTATGAGGTAGAAGGCCAAAAAGATAAGGTGTATAGGTTGAGGAAAACTCGTTATGGGCTTAAGCAAGTACCACGTGTATGGTATAACAGGATAGATGCGCCAACTCCAACTATCATGGGGTTGAAATTGAGAAAATAAGATTGTAGCAACAATGTCAATATGAAATTATACAAAAATATGGTGGGATGATTGATGTTATATCCCTATTTATATATTTTATAATTAGTGAATAAACCTAAGGTTTAGGTGGACCTAAGGAAAAACTATGTATGGACATATTATTTTTGTAAATTAATAAATAAATGTGGAATTAATATTAGTGTGTAAAGACAGTGTAATTTGAGACGAGGAATTCTTATCATTGACTAGAATCCTAAGATTTTTTCAAAATTCTCCATAAATCCTTGGAGAAAAGTAAAATAAATAAATTTTATTATATGCGAGAAAAAGATCTAATAAAATCCTCATTAAAGTGGAAAGTTACTGAGAAGGGGTAAGAATAAAACTTGGCTGAGGAAAAGTTAGTTTTAAAATAAGCTTTTGTGGAAAAAATAAAATCAAAGCCTAGGATAATGGAAACAACATCCAAAAATAGCGGGACACTATTATGGAAACAATATGAGGGAAATAAAGCTTAAATAAGCCATTCCTAGTGTGAAAAATGGTTGTTGTCTACACTGGAGGATAATTGGTCTCTGCTCAGGGGAGAGCTGTGGAATAAGAAAGTGGTTGGGAGGAAAAAAAATCTGTATACAATGGTATGTACTTCTTGTGAATTTATATGTTTGGTATAAGTTTGAATTTAGCTCTACTGCTAGGAGGTTACACCAAACCTCACATTGCAATCAGAGTTTAAATAGAAAGCAGAACTAAGAATGACATTTTCTATTATATGTTATTAGAAGTGAATTGTTATAAATTGTTCTAGCATGTTAATCAAATTATTGTCTGTGTAATGTATAATATTCATTTCAACATCTATTTTTCCATATCTATTCGATAGAGTCTCAACTATAAATTAATATAAATAAGTCTCAAATTTTGTTACATAGGCTCAGGATGTTCCATCGGATAAACAAGAAGAATCTCTAAACCTGAGAATAAGGTCTAAATATTTTGTTTATTTCTAAAGAGAAGTATGTAAATCAACTGAAAACAAACACTATATGTAAAATAAATAACAGTGATAATATAGTAAGTCACATATCAGGAAATTTGATAATGCTGATATAAAACTTAGATAGAAATGTAAAACAATTTTTTTATAGAGATGATGTAAATCTGAAAAAGTATTAAATAAATAATTCATAACTCAAATATTACTTGTACCAACATAATATAAATGAAAATAAATTATGCATTATTCAAAATTACTCTACATAAAGTGCCCATTTGAAAATCCTCAATAGGAATGGAGGATACGACTATTCAAAATACAAAAATGATAGAATTGTATAGTGAAATTTATAAATTACATTAGGGTCACAACCCTAGTAAAATATTAGACAACTAATACATTACATGCAGAATAGAGAGGATGTTGTAGCATCTTCATTTATTGAGTGACTGACATGTGAATTAGAAATATTGTTTGTCAGTTGAGGTGACTGAAGACAATGACAGATGTTTCATGGTGTAGAGTACATAATAGAAAATGTGAAACAAAGAGGGAAACTGAAATTAATATCATACTAATATTATAAGAAAATAAAAATAAGTAAATAGATCATATTAATAAGAACACATGAGGTAAGAGTAAGTACCTCAGAATACTCTTCGCTAAATGGGTCTTCTTATTTTACCTACAGTAAGAAAAGAATATAAGTATAGATGATTTAAAAGCTCATAAAAAACCATTAACAAAGAAGTCAGAATAAATTAAATATCAAACCTAGGGATTGGAGGAGACAGATTTATGGAAATGTGGGGTAATCTTCGAAGAAGGATAGAAATCTGGGTAATGATACCCATGTTATTTTAAAAAAAAAAAAGTAAAAAGTAAAGATACAATTTTAAAAATAGAGTATCGAAACGTGTATGTAAATACCTTCTTAAGAGAGTGAAGAGTTTTCGCAGTACTGGAATGTTAGGGTACGCGTATTACTCTCACAAATTACTAAGTAATAAATCATATACGGAAAATATTTACATGTATATTATGCATATAATTCCTTGTGTTAAAGGAATAGTCATAATGAGAAATTTTAAATATCAATATTGTAATTTCATTCATTTCCCATAGTCATACATTACTAGAAATATAAAGAAATTTAATTATGGAAATGGAGAAACCCAAAATTATTGCTATACTGATGTATTCAAAAATTATTACAAAATTTTAATGAACAAATGCTACAACAAGAGAATATAATAGGAATTATATTAATTTAAAATTTAATAACAAATACTACAGTGGATGTAGATAATGAGAAAAATTGGAAAAAGGTAAATAAAATGTAATAACAAGTAATTATCATGTTACTGGACTTCATTCAAATTATGAACGAATTGAAAAACAGTAAAGAAAAAAGAGACCGTCCATAATGCTGGTTCCATTCTACTCTAATATGAGTAGTAGAAATACATTATACTTGTAATATTAATGTAATGTATACATAAATGACTTTTAGGGAAATAAAATTCATATAAACACAAATTACGAATAAGCATACATACTTATGTCAAGATTGAACATAAACAACCTAATATGCAATTGATAAAAGTTAATATCATACAAGTTGAATGAAAAATGGCCACGATATGAGAGTGATATCTGAACATGTAAGTAAATTTTCAGTTCCCATAGAAAGGGAATGACAATTATTATTGTCTTAATAATTCGTATAAAATAAACAACATTAGAATACTCATCATATACCTAGAGGCAATGTATAATTAAAAAGCGTAACGGAATAGAAGTAACAATGAGCACGATGTCTTATTAAAATAGTGTGAACCTCTTCTATTTATAATTAAAACAAAATTATCACCAAAGAAATTATGTGAATTCCCATGTTAAATTTAAGAAGAGGGCATAACAGCGCTCTCTCTATATATATATATATAATTGAAGTTAATGAAAACTAAATAGCTACAGTCATCTTCGAATGAATATGAAATTGGAGTATACCCTACATGAGGGTAAAGCCTTAGTGAGAATCTTGCATGAAGGGAGCATGTTATGGATCTCAAATGATTTATCAGGAGAACGCAATTAAGAAACTCAGAACCTCATATAATAAAATTAATTTGAAATCTATGTAAAGTGAGATCGACTGTTAGATATATCTAGAATAGAGGTTTCAAAGAAAAACGAGTCTCGTAGAGTGGGGAATTTGAACCTATTAAATAATAGAACCTAAATACACAAATTTCATAATTGGGATTTCCAAAGAACCCCAAAAACCCATAATTACCTTAATGTGTAGAACAAAAACTGAAATTAATTACATGCAGATAAATGGATAAATCTGAGTTCAAAGAAACCTTGTAAAATGACGAAAATGAATTTTGAAAAAAGTAGGGTTTCATATTCTAAGTTAGGCCAGATTTTACGAGCTTACCTCTCTGCCAAGAACCAAGGATTCGATATGCTATTTGAGAAGGCCATGAAAATTCCAATAATGAGTTGGGATTCTTTGAATCAACAAAAAAAATAAAATTACAGTAAGGCGTTAAAACCATATTGGGCATAACTTAAATTATAGGGAAGAGAAGAGAAAATAGAGCAGTAAATTTTTCAAAGTGATAGTGCTTACCTAAGAGATGAAAAGGGATCTATGTCGAGGTCATGAATCATTGTAAAACCAAAAAAAAAATGTGAAATAACCACCAACCCATGAGGACCGTTACCGTTATGATAAAGGAAAGAATACACCCTTCACAGTTTAAGCTCAAGATAATAATCCTTACCAAAATGAAAAGACTCATAGCTCTGTCACGAGGGTAGCCACCAGAGAATAACACTACCACAACCAAAAGCCAAAACAAAATTTCAAATGACCCAGAAGGGGAGTAGTCCAAAAGAAGTAGGGTTTTCACGTGAGATCTCTACCGTCCAATGTCATTAAATCTCAAGCATACAAGTGGCACAATAAAGGTACCTTAACCCACGTGAAGCCATGTGAACGAAGGTGCATGTAAGTTAAAGTTTGAAACAATAAGATAATGGAAGGGGATTGCAATAAACCCAAATTTAATGACCTTCGTACTTATCCTTAGAAGTTGAGTGCAATAAAACCAAATTAAGTACCTTTACTTACCAACAATTATATTGTATTACTCTAATGTTGACGAGGGTTTAAACTGGCATGATATGGAATATGACTATTTAAATAGAGTGATATATTTCATGTCAGGTGGAATGCAGAAACAACAAAAGTAGAATAAGGGTATAGGGATTTAGATGTAATTCCAAATTAAAATCATAGGGTTGAGAGGTAGGGACAAATCCTATATTTTATAAATAGGATATGAGTTATAAGAATGAAATTAATAATTCCTAATGAATGGAAATCAAAGAATGACATTAAAACAACCTTAAATACGATTGTCCCAACGATACAATTATAGTGACCAGTAAGGTTAAAAGGAACAAACATAGTATAAAAAGAAAAAAGAAAAATTGTTTTTGAGCTTAGCTCTCTGCCAAGACCCAGGAATTCGATACACTGGTTGAGGGATGCCATAAGTAATGCCAATAAAGAGTTGGGATTCTATGAATCAAGAAAAAATAATAATTATAGTAAGGCATTAAAACCATATTGGGCATAACGTAAATTACAGGGAAGAGAAGAGAAAATAGAGCGGTAAATTTTTCAAAGTGACAACGCTTACCTATGATATGAAAATAAATCTCTATCGAGGTCATGATTCACCATTAAAAAAAATTGAAATGCAAAATAACCACCAAGCCATGAGGACTGCTACCGTTATGAAAATGGCAAGGAAACATCCTTCACGTTTCAGGTTACATATCATACTCCTTACGAGAATGAAAAGAGCCATAGCTCTCTCACCGCGGCCGAAAAACAAAATGAAATGCCAAATGAACCATGATGGGAGTAGTCCAAAAGCCTTAGAGTTTTCACTTGAGATCTCCACCGTCTAATGTCATTAAATGTCAAGCGTATAAGTGGCACAAGAAAGGTACCCTCACCTACATGAATCCATGTAAACAAATTTGCATGTAATTACAGGTGCGAGACATCAAGATAATGGAAGGGAATCACAATAAACCCAAAGTTAATGACCTTCATACTTACCCTTCGAAGTTGACTGCAGAACCTTTGTACATACCAGCAATTATATCGTATTACTCTAATGTTGACGAGGGATTAAATTGGCATGATATGGAATATGACTATTTAAATAGAGTGATATAATTCATGTTAGGTGGAATGTAGAAACAACAAAAGTAAATTAAGCGTATAGAGATTTAGATGTAATTCAAAATTAAAATCATAGGGTTGAGAGTAGAACAAATCCTATAGTTTATAAATAGGATATGATTTATAAGAATACAATTAATAATTACTAACGAAAGGAAATCAAAGAATGACATTAAAAAAACTTTAAATACAATTGTCGCAACGATACAGTTACACTGACCGGTAGGGTTAAGAGGACCAAACATACTATAAAAAGAAGAAAAAGGTTTTGGTTAGTGAGAGTTGTTACACTAGATGTATTTGACAACCACTAGGGTTGATATAATGTATGTAGTAAGGGTGGTGCCAAGGTTCATGGAGACACCCAAGGAGATATATTTGCAGGTAGCCAAAATCATTTTAAGGCATGTTAATGGGACAAAAGAGTATGGTAATTTTTCAACCATAACAAAAGATTTTAGGCTAGTTGGTTACACTGATAGTGATTGGGAAGGAATTGTTAATGATAGAAAGAGCAAGCGAGGATATGTTTTTCATTTAGGATCGGGAGCTATTCCATAGGCCTCCAAGAAGAAACCGATAGTGTCATTCTCAACAACAGAAGCTGAATATGTCGCGACAACAACAACAATGTGTCAAGCAGTAGTGTCATTCTCAACAACAGAAGCTGAATATGTCGCGACAACAACAACAATGTGTCAAGCAGTTTGGTAATGTGAGGGATTTATGCCATGAACAACGCAATTATTTTCTGCCACAACAATTCTGCAATGGCACTATCAAATAATTATGTTTCTCACAAGAGGAGCAAGCACATTGACCCTAAATATTATTTTATTAGAGAATTGATTAAAAATGGTGAAATTATGTTGCACTAGTGTGAGTGGAACAATATTTAGACATCTTCACAAAGGCATTGTCTAGTGTTTTTTTTTTTTTTTTCTATCTGAGAGATTATTTGGGAATTTTCATTTACGGAAGTTGTGATTAATGGAGGTGGGGTGTGTTGGAAAATTAACCTAAACCACCATGTTAAATAAGCTGATAGAAACCATACGTGTGGTACACAAGTAAATCAAGGAAGTGGACTTTTACGTTATGATTGATGGAGGTGGGAGTGTATTGGAAAGTTAACCTCATCCACCATGTTGAATAAAATAATAGCAATCATACTTGTGGTACACAAGTAAATAAAGGAAGTGGACTTTTAATGTAGGTTGCATATTTTGTTTGCATGTTGAAGGACATGAAATAAATGAAATTATGTGGGAGAGTACAAACTTCCCATTCAGCAAAGTAATTAATAACGAATGAAAATTTAATGAGGGTTGGTAAAAAATATATGGTACAGATATTTATTCTGCAACTCATATACGTAACATTTGCAATTTCAAAAAAAATATTTTAGTACAAACACCCATCCTAGGTTTTAATACTTTGACTCTTTATGTATTAAGGTATTAAAAAATGTATGTCTCCAATATACAAGTATGTAGAAGTATTTTTCTAAGCAGCGTAGGTAAGTATGAGAACCTTTGGAGAGAAAATGGTGGAGCAATTTGGAGTGGGAGGTTAAAAAAGCTTTAATTACAGGGTTTTACAGAGTTACTCTGCACTTCGTGATAATATGTAAATCCTAGTAAAAACACTAGCGAAGGAGTCGTAGATTCCATATGAAAGAGTTAACAAATTCCATATGAATGTTTTTCAATGTCTTATAGTGATTTACTGTGCAACTCGTAATAAATTGTAAATTTTAGTAAAAACACTTATTTCACTCGATGAAGGAGTATCACCTTCCATATGAACGTTTTTAAATGTACTTGGAAAAGTATAATCTAAAGTATAATATGTTGTGATATCCTTCTTTAAATTGTCCAGCCATTCGCTTGTTTTTACTCTTTCTTGGTGAAAAAGGCCCCTCTGCCTCAACTTTCAAAATGTTGGTCCTTGTATTTAACTTTTTATTATTTTTATTTCTTAGAGACAAGTTTACTATTGAATAACATAGGGCAACTGGTCGTTGAAAAAAATCCATAGATCATGGACAAAATTTGGTATCTCACTAGATTTTTGAGCTGTAAGTTTGGTTTGTAAAAGAAAAACTTTATTAGTTTAATGGAGGAATTGTATTTTGTATTTTTTGACTTCTTGACGGGCAAGGTTGGTTGAGGAAAAAAACAAGAATTTGAGTACAACAGTTTTTCTTTGCATTTTGTGACTCCTTGAAGTGAGTTTTGTTTGGGAAGCAAGTTTGTTTTGCAATGTGCGAGGAAAATAATTTTTATTATTTAATAAATTAATAAAATTTACAATAAAATAAAATGATGTTATAATTTTATGTTATAAGTTGTTTTTTCTTATATATTGTATGTAATGATTTGTTCTATGTATTGATATTAGTCATTCAAATATATCAAATGATGTAATTACTGGTGCTTTGATTTGTTGTGTGTATTGATATTAGTCATTCAAATATATGAAATTCTCATGACCATTGGTGCATAGTTCATCATTTATTTTTGGTGGTTAACCTTTTATAAAAGCGAATATTTCCTAGTGTATTTTGTTTTAATTTAATTCCATTTTTTTGCTAGAATACTATGTACACTGTCTTGATTATTGATTTGAATGACATAGTAGCAAACGTGATAAAATTGTTCACTTTTTTATTGGATGTTCTTGTTATTCTCATCAATTCATTAATAATTTATAGGTGTATTGATCTTATTCATTCAAATATATGAAATGATCATGACCATTGGGGCATAATTGGTTATTTAATTTTGGTGGTTAAATTTTTATAGAAGCATATATTTCCTAGCTCCTTTTGTCTTAGTTTAGCTCCATTTTATTTGCTATAAAACTATGTACATTGTCTCGATTATTGATTTGAATGAGATAATATCATTAGTGATAGAAGTATTCACTTTTTTATTGGATGTGCTTGTTATTCATCAATTCATTGATAATATATACAGAATCATGTTCATTATTTTTGAAGTTTGTGTTAAATTTTATTTTTTAAATTATCTAAAGTTATAAAGTATTTTTTGTATTTTATATATTTTTAAATAAAATTCAACATAATAAAGGTGAAATCAATATGGAATATGATTTTTTTTTTTTAATTATCATATATATATATATTATATATATATATATATATATAGACAGATAGATAGATAGATAGATAGATAGATAGATAGATAGATAGATAGATAGATAGATAGATAGATAGATAAAAGGTACCTTTTTCACTTAGAAAATGTTTTGAAAACATCACATCTACCATGAAATCAATATATTACATGTTTTTTTTTTATACTGTGTGGTATTATAAAAAAAATCAAGTTTAGTGCAATGAAACATATGGTAAGAAAAATAATATTTGTAAAGTGGACCACAAAGGAGGAAATCTTGGTCTCATGCAATGTATCACAAAAATATAAATTTTTAGAGGGTGTGACAACAAATTTTGGATCAATGTGATGTGTCACACTTAAGGAAACTTTGAATTGATGTAATATGTTACATGGAAATAAATTTTAAGTGAGATTTAGTGTGTCACATAGAAATAAATTTCAAAGTGATATAATATGTTATAGGGAAAATAACTTTTGACTGGACTAACAAAATCAAAGGGCTACATACAAGATTGAAACTTATAAAGCTTGACTTTGTTTAAGTGTGATATACATAATACACGTTTCACATCACATAAAAATTTGAAAGTGGTGTCATGTCACACCAATTTTGTTTTCAAAATGTGTCATATAGAAGATTTCCCAATAGCAACAAGTTGCAACAAATATTTTCTTTCTAGTGAATGAGAATGTCATCAATTTTTCTATTGTAAATAAGGAATTCAGATTTTCTTTAATGATGTTTGAATGTTGTTTACTTTTTGAATCCATAAGAGGATCAATCTTTGGGACAATGGTCCAATTAAATAAAAAGAAAAGAGGATGTATAAGTGGAAAAAAGTAAAAGAGTGAGAATGGTTTATAAAATTCTTGAACCCAAAACATACTAAGGCCATAATGTAACCATATTTAATTAATTAAATAAGACAATACTAAGATTGAAAAAGTGAAAAATTATATAAATATATATAACCTAAATATTATTAATAACGTTAATAATAATATTATTATTACCATCTATAATTTAACTATTACTAATAATGTTTAATAATAATGATATTATTATTAACAAGATTAATAACTACAACATAACACAGACACATATATATATTTGTCGACCTTATGGGTTTATTTTACATTTCCTTAGTGCTAAGGAGGTGTGCAATTCTAATACTTTGTAAAAATATAATAATGTATCTCTCTTAAATAAAATATTTGAAGATCAATTTTATATATATATATATATATATATATATATGTGTGTGTGTGTGTGTGTTATTCAAAATATAGGAGATATGTAATTCCTTCCATATAAAATATAGAGTTGATACATGATGTATGTACAAGTCTGTATATATAAACTAACATAAATAATTTTTTTTTTAATTATTAACATCATTTTTAATTTATATTTAAAAAAAAATTAAAATATAATTTATCTTTAAACTCAAAAAATTGGAATTAAAATGAATTTAGACTCATTCTTAGAAAAATTTCATGTAATCTTTAACTAGTAAAATGGGATAACAATGAAAGAAAAAAAAAAATCTAACGCAAAATAAAAGGGAAAAAAAGAATAAATCTAATGCAAAATAACAGGCAAAAGAAACAGTAATGATTCCCATTTGTTCAGTATGTCCCCACCTGGTAACGATATTAGGTTTGAAGAGAACAAAAATGACTGGGAAAACTGAAACTCAGTGATCGAGAAGGACAACATCGATGTCAAGTAATTGGATGGGTTGAATATGTAAACTGAATTAAACCATATAATAATATACCTGATGAACAAATTATTTTCATATTAATTAGCCAACTAAACCGATTGTTGAAACCATGAATGCAACTACACATATAATGAATATGTTTATTAAAAATATTGATAAAATAAAATAAATTGTGTGAACCTTTGTTTTACTGATTAGATTTTTAAACTTTTTAAAATATAAATATAAGTTGACTCGATGGATCCATCTGAATCCAAATCTGAAATATACTGCATGGTTTATAAAAATCTAACGCATTTTACATGAATGTTGGTCGTTGGTATGTCACCTTTTATTGTTTTTATTTCTTAGAGACAAGTTTACTATTGAATAACGTCAAGTATACATCAGGGGCCATTGGTCGATGGAAAAAAATAGATCCTGGAAAAAATTTGGTATCTCACTAGCTCTTTGAGCTGTGAGTTTGGTTTGCAAAATCAAAACTTTAGTATTTTAATGGAGGAAGTGAGTTTTGTATTTTATGACTTCTTGAGAGGCCAGGTTGGTTGTGGAAAAAAAGAAGTATTTGAGTGAAACAATTTTTCTTTTCATTTTGTGACTCCTTGATAAGTGAGTTCTGTTTGGTAAGCAAGTTTGTTTTGTAGCGTTGGTTGTGGAAAAAAATAAGTATTTCAGTGAAACCATTTTGCTTTTGATTTTGTGACTCTTGATAAGTGAGTTTTGTTTGGTAAGCAAGTTTGTTTTGTAGGGTGTGAGGAAAATAATTTTTATTATTTAATAAATTAAAAAATATAATTATAAATTTTTTTAATAAAATTTACAGTAAAGTAAAATGATGTTATAATTTTATGTTATAAGTTGTTTTCCTCTTATATATTATATGATTTGATTTGTTGTGTGTATTGATATCAGTCATTCAAATATATGAAATGATCATGATCATTGGAGTATTGATTTGTTTTGTGTATTGATATTTTGTCTTAGTTTAAGTCGATTTTATTTGTTAGAAAACTATGTACCTTGTCTTGACTATTGATTTGAATCACATAATATCAATGGTGATAAAATTGTTCACTTGTTTATTGGATGTTCTTGCTATTTTTATCAAGTAATTAATAATCTATACCTGTATTGATATTAGTCATTCAAATATATAAAATGATCATGACCATTTGGTGCATAGTAGGTCATTGATTTTTGGTAGTTAACCTTTTATAGAAACGGATATCTCCTTGTGTCTTTTGTCTTAGTTTAAGTCCATTTTATTCGCTAGAAAACTATCTAGATTGTCTTGTTGATTGATTTGAATGACATAATATCAATGCTAATAAAATTATTCAATTTTATCAGATGTTTCTGTTATTTTCATCCATTCATTTCTAATATATAACTAATCATGTTGATTATTTTTGAAGTTTTTGTTAAATTTTATTTTTTAAATCATGTAAATTTATGAAGCATTTTTTGTATTTTATCTATTTTTTAAAAATAAAATTCATTGTAAGAAGGGTGAAATCAATATGGGATATGTTTTTTTTTTCATTATCATATAACCGAATAACAAAAATATATATATATATATATATATATATATATATATATATATATATATATATATATCCAAAAGGTATATTTTGATATTTTGCATTTAGAAAATATTACAAAAGAAAAAATAGAATCCATCACATTTGCCATAAAATCAATATATTACATGGTTTTTTTTTTTTGCCATGTGGTATTATAAGAAAATCAAATTAAGTGAAATGAAATATATTGTAAGAAAAATAATATTTGTGAAGTAGACCAGAAAAGTGGAAAGCTTGGTTTCATGCAATGTATCACAAAAATAGAAATTTTGCTAGGGTGTGCTAGGAAATTTTGGATCAATGTGATGTGTCATACTTAAGGAAACTTTGCCTTAATGTGATATGTCACATAGAAATAAAGTTTAAGTGGGATTTATTGTTACATAGAAATAAATTTCAAAGTGATATAATATGTAGGTAACTAACTTTTGATGAGACTAATAAATTCAAAAGAATACACACAAGATTGAAGCTTCTATACCCTCACTTTCTTTAAGTGTGATATACATAATACACTTTTCACATCACTTAAAAATTTGAAAGGGGGTCATGTCACACCAATTTTTTTTCAAAATGTGTCATATAGAAGGTTTCTCAACATAGCAACAAGTTGCACAAAATATTTTTTTTTTTTAGTGAAATACAATTGAGATTGTCGTAAATTTTTCTATTGTAAATAAAGAATTCAAATTTTCTATACTCACGTTTGAATGTTGTTTATTTTTTAGAATGGTTGAAAGCCATAATATAACCATATTTAATTAATTAGAGAAAATAATCTTAAGGTTGAAAAAGTAAAAATATATATAAACTAAATATTATTAATAAGAATGATATTATTATTAACAAGATTAATAGGTGTAACATATATATATATATATATATATATATATATATATATATATATATTTGTTGAACCTAGGGGTCATTTTACATCCCCTTCCCCTAGTCTAGTAATATAATTAAGTGGAAAAAAGGTGTGTATTTCTAATACTTTGTAAAAACATATCAATGTATTTATTTTAAATAAAATATTTGAAGATCATATATATAAAAAAGAGATAGATAATTCCTTCCATATAAAATAAAAATTTGATACATGATATATAAGTGTGTATATATAAACTAATATAAATAAGTTTTCTTTGAATTATTAACATTATTTGAAGTTTTAGATTAAAAAAATATATAATTAAAAAAAAATATTTCTCTTAAAACTCAAAAATTTGGAATTAAAATGAATTTAAAGTCATTCATAGAAAATTTCATGTAATCCTTAACTAATAAGATGATATAATCATGAAAGATAAAAATAAATCTAACACAAAAATTAAATCTAACGCAAAACACAAAATAAAGGAAAAAAAAAAAGAATAAATCTAATGCAAAATAATAGACAAAAGAAATAGTATTGATGCCCATTTTTTAAGAATGTAGTTGCCTGGTAATGATATTAGGTTTGAAGAGAATGAAAAATACCAGGAAAAAGAAATAGTAATGATGCCCATTTGTTAAGAATGCTGCCGCGTGGTAATGATATTAGGTTTGAAGAGAACACAAATGACTAGGAAAAACTAAAACTTAATGAGCGAGAGGTTTGTGGGGTCTTGGTTAAATGGTGATGAAGCGAGCTGTCATATCACTCATCACAATTTCAATTCCCTTCCTTGGACATGTTCATGAAAAATATAACCAAATTATTAAGAATTGAAAACAGTTGTATTGGTTTGATTGCAGCGTACTGGTCCATCACGTTGAGCTCTAATTCAATTGAAACATCTTTCCCCCGATTGGGGTGCCAGGCTGACATTCAGGGAAGTGGGCCTCCACGTGGTATATGACCTCACATTCCCACTGCTTGTAAATATTGGCGGCAATCCTCCACTCTCAGCATTAAATTGCATGCAAATGATTGTCAAAATAAACCAGATGATGTGAGGTAGGTTAATGCAGGTTCGCTGGCAGCGTGAGCTGGGTCATTATGTTCCTTCCTTATTAACTAACACTCGCTCATGGCACGGTTTACGCATTGGCTTATTACAACGAATGATCCAGAACTGGAGCAGGTTTGCAGGTGAGAGGGTAGAAGCAGTTTTTGGTATGTCATGGCATTTCTACCTTTCATCCTCTGCTTTCACTTTCCATTTATGCCTATGTTTAAGTTGAATGATAATTACCTCTCTATTTTTGCATCCGAGGATCTGAATTAGGGTTATTCTGTCGGTAATGTTTCTTCTTGGTGGTTCAAAAAAGGGAACATGGGTTTGATACACATAGAACTGCATTTCAGAAGTCCCTTCGATTCTTTTCTTATCCGTCCTTGTACTATTCCTTTTTCTTGGTTTCACTCTCAGGGCTTTGTCGCCCTTTACGGCCTGTTCAATTTTATTTTCATATTCTGTTTGTTTAGTTTCATGGTTGGGATTAATTCCTGTTCCCTTAATACTTTTAGTTTCTCATATGGGGGTTTCTCTTATGTTGGCTCTTCTCTATTTTGGGATGGCATGCTTTTTTGGATTAGTTATCTTCATAGGTTGCACCCTGGTTTTCCTTGGTCGCCTGTCTACCCTCTCATGGAAAAGGTTTATGTCGCAGACTTTCAAAAATGTGTAGCGTTTGTTGGGTATGTAGATGTAAGGCAGAAGGTTTATGGCTATTCCGTTATTTATGGTTTGCAACTTTCTTTAATCATGGGACGGCATTGTCACAATATTCTTTGCAATCATGTTACTTGCAAGGTTTATGTCTCAGACTTTCAAAAATATGTAGAGACTGTTGGGTATGTAGCTGTAAGGCAGAAATTTTATAGCTATCCTGTTATTTATGGTTTGCAATTTTATTTAATCATGGGGCGGCATTGTCACAGTCTTCTTTACAATTATGTTACTTTCAAGTGTTGTCTTCTGGTTCATTTCAATTCAAATTTTCACTGTTATATCAACCTGTTCACAAACGGCATGGAAAAGAGGGCTAGGTTGACTGCGAAGGAGTCCTATTCAGTTTTATTGCACCACACTATTGATTTACTTCTGCCCACAGGCTTTATTTCAAGTTTCACGCATGCCAAAATGGTTAAAGGGCAAGCAGGGAAGGCTAATCGTCATAGACAAACCAATCCAGAGGCTGGACGGAGCCGAAGAGGTAGGAGGTCAAACGAACAAGTGCTGCAGGACATTGCAAAGGTATATGAATCTGGAAAGTTGGTTCAAATCAAGACAAAAATTCATGGATGGGAAAAACAAACAGATAGCGAGGATGAAGATATGGAAGAACAAATTTCAAAAGTGGATTTCATAACAGTTCCAGGGAGCACTCGAGGTCGGGTATCCCTCTTTCAACAATCAGTGAAGATGTATTGGAAGATGAAATGCCTTCTTGCAAAGGCATTGGCATGCAAAGAGGAAAAGAGTATCAGTTCTTCAATTCTGTTTGAATTGCAACAAATGAATTTGGACATACACGAGATGTTCAAATATCATATTCAGCTGAATGACAGGATTGGAAAGATAGAAAACCAAAATCCACAACGCAGTGAACAGGTGTTGGGTACTACTGCTAAAGATCCAACACCTGTAAATTCCTCTGAGGATATTTCTGGTTAGATGCTTAGATTTCTTTATAATTTTGGAGTTTATCAGCATAACTACTTGTTTTATTTGTAAATATTATGGACATACTGAATTCATTATGGATATAAGTAGAAGGATAAGAAAATTTTGGTTTTGGTCTGCATTTAACTCGCTACGATGGCCAACAGACTTGGTTTCCTCCGGGCAAGTTGAGGTCACTATACTTGTTTTATTTTGTATGACAATTTTCCCTTTATAAATATGAAAATATAAAGGTACTACGAAGCTTACAAAAAAAAAAAAAAAAAAAAAAACTCAGTGAGTGAGAGGGACAACATCGATGTCAAATAATTAGATGGGTTGAATATGTAAACTGAATTAAACCATATAATACACCTGATGGAAAAAATATTTTCATATTAATTAGCCAACTAAATCGATTTTTGAAACCATGAATACAAATACACATATAATGAATATGTTTAATAAGAATATTGATAAATAAAATAGAATATGTTTAAAAAGAATATTGATAAATAAAATAAAGTATGTGAAGGTTAGATTTTAAAAATATAAATATAAGTTGACTCGATGGATCCATCTTAATCCAAATCTCTCATGTACTACATGGTATGTCAAAATTTAACTCATCCTACATAAATTTAAATAACCCAGTTCCCTTCCAAGCAATAAAGATAGGAAGAAGGTAGAAATATAGAAGAACAACCAGATGTAATACCAGGGAAGGTATCGGACATAACAACTGAAACTAAGATTTGAAACCATAAGCACCTATTGTTTCGAGTTCTGACTTGAAGAAACTAACCAAGCGTTGTATGTACAATACATCTGTATGGCTCTCATGGCCAGAACAGGTAACACACAGAGCAGAGTGATAAAATTCCAGCTGGAAAAGTAGTCAATAAGTCCCCAGATCATCTTGAATCCCCAAATCATTCTTTTTATTTCGTTATTGTAATATATTTTCCTATAGTTTTTTTCGAGCACTTCCTCAAGTGCCCGAATGAGCTTGACATCTGAAACATTGATGAGGGCACCTGTGAAAGAAGGCTGGCTCAAGTTGTTCCACATCCTGAAAATACTTTCATCAGTGAAAGGGCTCTACTCTCGGTAAATGATACCCCAATCCTTTAGTAGGCTAACGTCATCAACCGACTCGATGAGGCAACCCATCAATGTAACGTAATGCGTCACAGACTTTGGACGGAGGGTGTCGTTGAACTCCATCGCAACCATGTTTCTCAGGAACATGTTGGAAATTAATTCCAACTACTGATATCAAGAAGCAGTAATTGCAGAAGGACTGGATTATGGCTCATTGATGCCTTAGCAAAGGTGGTTGTTGTCCTCCTGTAAAATTGCAAAAGGATTGGAAAGCTCGCACAAGTGAAGTGCAAAACAAATAAGAAGCGGCCCCTTGATATTATTCAGAAGGCGGTAGCCGACTTCGCAGAGGTAGAGTTAAGGCTCTGGCTCAAAGTCTCGCCAGCCACCTCCATCGCATCATGGTGTCGCAAATATCATCGCACGTCCATTTCATTGCTGCCGACTGTTGATGCAATAAGGGCCCCACGCCATCGCAATCGCAGGATCGCAAAAGCTCCTCCAACTATTGATTGTTCCATTGTATTGATCGCTTCCGATGTTGGGATGTGATGTGGTCCCCACCACCATCGCTCATCACACATTGCAATTGTAAAGCGCAAAGGTCATAAACCTTTTGGTCGTTGTATTGCCGATCGTCGATGGACTTCCGGATGCGATGAGAAATTCGAAAGGATTTCATAAGATTTGAGATCCGGGTCTGTAGACTATTTTGTTTACACGCACCGTATAAAAGGAATGAGCCCGAAGGCTTATTGTAACAATAACAACAGAGTATTGTTATGCTGTTGGAAAAAGACGCAGAAGAGAAACAGAGAAATCGCTGTGGCCCACAGGCTGAAAACACAACAAGTTTGTAAGCACTATATGTGCGGTTCTTAGGACAACAGAGAAGTTTGTGAGCATTGTTGTTTTACAGTCCATTGTTTTATTTGTGAATCCCTCTCAAGGAGGAAGAATCAGTTTATTTTGTATTTCTTTTATTCTTTTTATGAATTAAGAAAAATTGTCCTAAATTGTTTTTGTTCATTCTGAAAATTTAGTTTTAAAACTTTGTGTTGTTAAGGGAATCTTCATTCTCTCTTGTTGTTTAGAAGCAATTAGAAAATTCAATAGAACACTTCACTGCTTGAGAACACTTCACTGCTTGAGTCCGATACAACGATCACGGAAGGTAGAGCGTGCCTGTACATTTTTCCATGTCCACTTAGATCTTATCGGCCATGCTCGAGAACGATTTCAACTCAATCCCACCTCTTTCCAACTTCCCCGTGGTGATTCCCTTTAGAATCTGGTGTTCAATGTTTGGATTTGTAGTGAGAAAACGATGACAGAGCATCATAATAAGGTTTTCGTATAATTCATTCAAGATTCCCCATAGAGTCTGATTGAGCTTCCGGTACTCACCATCAGCATCCATTTGCAGAAATGGAGAAACGAATGAGTGCATACAATCTAGCAAATGTGGTTCATCATCAATATCATTCATTTTTTTATGTTCAGATTCACCGATCTCTAGTACCCGGAAAGGAGAGAACTTGTTGCACATCTTCTGCAATAATAAATTGAAATATTGATGGCGTATTAGGGTTTCTTGATGGCCTTGATCAGTTATTAGGTTTTCTTGATGGCCTTTATCAATTATTAGGGTTTCTTTTACTTTCTGAAAAACTCCTCTAAGGACATAGAGTGGGATCTGATTCTCCAGCTTCATAATATCGCACATGACCGACAATAGAAGCGTAGTACATAATTTGACAACGTCGGCGTCTAAGCTAGGACTATTGTCACTATTAGCTCTCGTGGGCTGTGACAGATCATGAAATCCTAAGAGGGTAAATAAGAGACGTAACAAAAACGATGAATCTACAGCAATCATGAGAGCGAAGTTCTTGGAATAGTCGTCTTCTGTATTAGTACTAATTGGCCAGTCATAGAGCAAGCAATATCAGGCAGCATCTGTTCTATCATTTCAATTATGTTGTAGAAGTTCTTACCACAATTACACAGTTTCTTCGCGAGTTTGGCCGCGCACTTGCCTTTGTATGCTTCTATCTTTGAAATCCTACCCATCATAGAAAAGGATTCAATACAATTTTTCTCCAGCTGCCAATGGTGGAGAGGATCAAGGGAAAGATAGTGAGGGATATACGCCTCTGGTTTCTCCTGTAGCAGAAACCTTTCCACGCGCAGAAACCTACACACCTTTGGCAGGGAATTCTCGTCATCTGTATCAACCATCTCTTTAATTTGCAGAACCCACTCTTTCCGAAACACTGGAGACTTCACCACGAGTCTATTGATCACAATGTAATCTAGCGTTCCTCGACCTCTCAAGAGTAAATGGGTAATGTCAACTAAGTCAACTTCAACTCTTATGCTTAACCTCTCAACTTATGCATAACCTCTCTTCTCATATTCCTGTAGATAGAAGATGTTTGGATCTCATCTTGAATTTTCACCCAACACGGCAGTGGGAGTTGGATTGATCATCATTTTCAACAAACAAGCGACCGGAGTTGGATTGGTCGTTGTGTTTCTTATAATTTATTTTATTTATTTATTTTATTTTTTTTAACTCCATTTTCATGACCATGTCTACATATATCACTCCCCAATCAGAAAAGGGAATTGAACCTGTGATGAGTGCTATAACAACCCGCCTCATCACCGTTTAACTAAGACCCCATAAACCTAATATATTGGATTGTTATTGATTTTTATACCTATAAAATTATATATATATATATATATATATATATATATATATATATATATATATATAATTGTTATTTATTTTTAAAGTTATAAAATTATTGATTTTTATATTGGTATAAAATTGGAACAACTTCATTCTTGATTTTATTTTGGTATATAATATTATTTTTTAATGGAAATAAAATGTATATTTATTTTATTTTTTAAAATGTATTAATTATCTATTTTAAATAAAATATTTGAATATTAATATGAATTAATATATTTAAATATTAATTTTTATATTTGTATAAAATTAAGGTAAAGTTATTTTAATTTAATTATATAATAATAATTTTTAATGTGAATAAAATGTAATTATTTTAATTTCAACATATATAAAATAGAATATTTGAATATTAATATTAAGTAACATGTTTGAATATTGATTTTTATATATAAATGAAATTAATTTAGACTAAATATAGCTTAGTTCTATATGTATATATTTATTTATTTTTTGTATTTTAATTATGCTTATATGTTTTTTTATTGGAATTGGCCACTTTAATAATTTTGTTAATTAATCCTTTGATGTGATGGCTTAGATTGAAAGATGCTAGTATATTTGAAATATGTCAATATATGCTAGAAGTGTCCACTCCATTACCTAAGTGGGTTTTCTCTCGCTCCATTACCTAGGTGGCTCCCTATGTGTTACTAATTCAGTGGTGATTTCATGGTTAGGTTGTTTCATTTCTAATTGGTGAATGGTTATTATATTTTAGTGGTTGCATATGAGATCTCATGGATCATTAAATTATGGTGCATGTTCAAATGGGTTGAACCATAACTCTTTTAAATGGTTAAAAATTATGCAAGGTAAAAACCATTACAAAATCATTTGTTTTATCATTTTTCTTAAAACCGTGTAATGGTAATTGTTTCTTCTTACATTGTAAGAGATTCTGAAGGGATTGTAATGGTTGCTTCTTATGTTGAGTGCCTTTTTCTTTAACAGGATATTTTTCCATTTTTTGTGCTTTCTCTAACTGGTTATTTTTCCTCTTTTGGTGTTTCCTTGTTTCACAGACATTGTGGTTATGTATTTTATCAAAATATAATAACTTATTTAATATAAAAACTGTTATTTTTTAATCATGAAAAAAATAGAAAGAAAATAATCCCAATTATGAATGGCTGAGCCCAAACCATACTATTAATTCACATCAATAAAATTATTCTGGCAAGCTTTTAGATGTGTTTAAGTAATGGAGTGTTTTTGGATTGTTTTAAATCCTAATAAAAAATATTTTTTTAATGTGAAATAAATTGGTAACCAACAGAGGAAAGACAAAACTCAAGCTCGAGAAATTTAAATTTCTTTGATCTTCTCATCTTAACTATTACGAGTTCTCCACTCATAAAAATTGGCCTTTCCACTAAGTTTTTTTATGAAGACAGTGCTTGCGGAATCACCCTCATTTTAATGACATGGATTTTTTTCTTTCATGATTGTGAGGTTAATATAGATTTTGAAGTAATGGGAATTATTCACCTAGTCCAAATGAATTGAATGTATATTTACCGAGCTACATTGAATGGATATTGATATCTCTTTTGTGGTAAGAAAACCAATTTTTACATAAAACTTAGGTATTTATTAAAACTCTAGTATTAACTATATTTGCACATTGAATGAGTTCAATTTCATTGTGATGTGACATCTTGTTGCTTTCTTGGTAAGGAAACTAGTTTTATGTAAATATTAAATGAATTCGCCTTCATTTTGATGTGACCCCTTGTTGCCTTTTTGGTAGGGAAACCAATTTTTATGTTTTTATTAAAACTATGGCACTACCTATATTGACACATTGAACAACTTGGCCTTGATTTTGATGCAACCTGTTGTTGTCTTTTTCTACTTTTCATTTTAACATTGAACATTATTTTCCCTAAATGACAAGTTTGAATGGATACAGATCAACCCACTTGTTCTCTCCATAGTTTGCATGGAATTAGAATATCCCTCTTCTTCAATAACTTGTTTATGAGAATCTAATATTATTTATATATAGCAAATGTACCTTACATATTTACATTATTGTAATTTTATTAATTACTAATTGATAATTAATTCCATGTACATGAGGGAACTATATGAACTTTTATTGCCAATAGGAGTTCATAAGAATTAGTCTTATTTTAAAGCTTCTGTTTACAAATATAATTTTTTTATCTACCTATTTCGAATTGTTTCCCACCTAATAATTATTGGTCATTGCATAATGAAGTTAGGGTATTTTAAATCCATTTTAAAATTATTTATGATATTAATAATTTTTTTATTTTCAATGAATTCAATATTTTTTAAAGCCACAATTATTAAGATGAAAAAGTAAATCTACAATGTATACTCATCAACTTTCATGGAGATTGCCTCATTCTCCATGTTCTCTAATTAATTTTTAAGAATATATGGACATCTAAATCTTGCAAAATTTTATTTCATTTATGAAAATCAACTATAATTTCTCTACATTATATTTTCTTCATTTAAAAAAATCATTAAAATCACTATTTTATTTTAATATTGATATCTAATTATATAACATAATATTATATCATCAATATTATTATTAAAATTGTTCTAACTTAAATATATTTATTAATGAGAATAAATCAATTATATAAATTTATTTAATAAGAAGGAAAAAAAGTAATCATTAACATTAATAATTTAATTTAATAAGATAATAGCTCATATTTAAAAAAAAAAAAAACCACTTAATATAAATATTAAATGAGCGTTTATAATTTTAGGTTATTAAATATTAACAAAACATATATTTAAATTATTAAATGTCAAGTTGATAAATGGGATAGCTTTTGTTTTATAATTTTATTTTTTTATAAATATTTTTTTTAGGTTTTATTATATTAGGTGTTTATTAATTTAAGTTTTTATAATGTAAATTTTTTATAATTTTATTTTTCACAATAATTAAATTAAAAAATTAAATTTGCATAATATACTCATCATTTTTTCATGAGGATTTCCTTATTTTCCAAGTTCTCTAATTAATTTTTAAGAATATATAAACATAAAAAATATCCTCAAAAATTCTTATTATTGAAACTCAATTAATGAGTAAAGTCCATCAAAATTAAGATTAAAAATGACAACTAATAACCTTTCTCTTCAACCTAAGTTATGAAAATAAATATTATTTCTCTACATTAAGTTGTCTTTATCTATTTACAATATTGTAATTTTATTGATATTAAAAATCATTAAAATTAGAGAAAATGTCCGAAATTTCACAATTTACTATTTGATATAAATATTAATATTGATAATTTATTGATAAGTAATTATATAACATAATATTATATAATTAATATTATTGTGAAAATAATGTTAAATTAAATATTTATATTAATCAAATTAATATTAATATTAATATTAAAATTAATATTATTAACTTAATTATATAAATATGTTTAATAATAAGATAAGTATCACTATTAATAACTTAATTTAATAGCATAATATTCCAGGTTTAAAAAGAAAAACAGACCACATATAATATTTATATTAAAAATCAAGTTAATAAATGTGATACCTTTGGTTTTTATAATTTTAGTGTTTTATACCTTGAATTTATTTAGGTTTTATGATATTAGGATTTTGTAATATTTATTTTTTATCAATTTAATTTTTTATAATATAAAGGTGTTATAATTTTATTTTCGTTTTTATAGTAATAGGTTTAAATAATTATTATAAAAAATAAAATTTATAATAAATATTATTATAATATAAATCAGTTTATAATATATATTACCATATAATGTATATTTTTATTTTTATACTTTTATTTTTAAATTAGTTTATAAATAATTTATAATTATTTTCTATAAATTTATAAAATTTATTATCATAAAGAAATATTATTTATCTAAAAATAAAATAATATTAATAATAACAATAATATTACAATTACGTTTTTTTTCTTTGTCGAGAATTCATTCCTCTGCAAGTTGAAGAAAACTTTCGCACGACGCGAAGGAGCAGAAGGAACAATACATGAAGCATTTTGTGACTAGGTATGTTCTGTTTCCATTTATTCTGGCTTCATTTCTAGGTTTTCCTTTGCGTCTTTGTGACACCCTCATTTAAAAGACAATTAGTTACAATTGGTTAAAAGACTATTGGTTTAATTATTCTCTTTAGTTTTTATTTTCTTCTATTATTATTCTGGACAAGGAAAACTTAATGGAAATTTACTCATGACATAAAGTATTATCTTGTTACTGAGTTAATAAATAAAACAGAAAATAAAAAGGAAAAAGGGGAAAACCCTTTTTAGACTGTTGGTGAAGTTTCTAGGAATAGGAAGTGGTTGGGAAAACAGTTGGAAAACAGTTACCTACCCTTTGGAATAAAAATAATTCCAGAAGAATGATAGGGGTTCTGTGCAATTGCTAGCTAAGGGTGAAGTACTTCTAGAGCTGGGTGATAGACCAGTTGAAATTACTTCTGCAACCCTATGAGCAAGAATTTTTTGTCTGTAGACTGGATTAGCCATTCTGAGGTCACAGAAGAAAAGACTATCCACTGATTCCCATGGCGCTGTCCAAGTCCTGGAGCTCGGGGGAAAGAGGCGGACGTCATTGCCCCTCTTGATGGTTGGGAGGACCACAGTCAAAATAAGGATTTTAGTCCTTAATCAGATAAGTACTTAGAACCTGCTAGTTGTTGCAAGTGATAGATTAACTGTCTGTTATTGCTGTGATTAAATGCGGGATACCTGGTTGGTTACGAGACGCTACAGGGGAAAAGCTAATATATAGATTGCAAGCCTCATTGTGGACAGAGATGTCCGTGTCTACTAAATAGAATAGACAGTCATGAAATAACCAAGAAATGTTATTTAGCTTTATGATTTCTGGAGAAGAATACTGTAAGAGTCTGAGTTAATTGTATATCTTTATCTTTCCCTTAGCATGCAAGAACAATAGTATTGGAGTCTTGCAACTACCCTACAGTATAGGGGTTTGAAATATGTTTTGTAGTATGCCTTGAAAGGGAAATATTCTGTAAATGGAGTTACTAGAAAAGAAAACTCTGTGGATTTTATTTAACAGGAAAATAAAGGTATTTTTAGTAGCAGAATTACAGTGGCAAGAAAACGGAAAACTCTAAACCCTAAATGAAGTTACAGAGTTAATAGGTTTTTCCGGCTTAAAAGAAAGAACTTAGAATTAATGAGAAGATCTTTCAAACCTTAGAGCGACGGCTGAAGCCTCAAATATTAAGTTGAACTCCGCCCTTAGACAACAAACAAGAAATCGGTAATACTAAACTTTCTTATGATAACTGAACAATGGTGGAAAGACTTAACAGTCAAAAACCCTCTGATGAACTCCAGAGCAGAAAAGAACCCTTATGGAGCAAAATTCTTTAACAGTTTAGGTCGAGAGAGAATATATAACTGTTGCATGCATGAAGATTCCAGAATAAGAGAAAATTGTGTAGAACAAGTAAATAACAGACCCGGTAGGTTCCGGAAAAATAAATCGAGAATTCTTACAAGAAGATAATAACAGTGGTATCAATTGTATAAATAATAATATTATTCCAATGGGTACAGTCCATAGTTACAAAAAAACTGAACTTAAAAGAGAAGGAATGTTTTTACAGACTTGAGGAGATGCAAAACCCTGATAACCATTACTGCCTGATAGACGATACCATCCAAAGATTCTAGGGTAAAGAACCCGAGCATAATAACGTTTCTGTGCAGAGAATACTGTTCTCTTTAGCTAGATACAAGAAAATGAGAAAGCCATGGAGCTACCTCTTTATGCAATAAACATTAACCAGGCCATGGAATGTAAGGAAAAGAAAACCTAGCCTAGGGTAAACTATACAGGTTAACTTCTGCTCCGACAAACAGGCTGGAGGATTAAACCAGAGCCAAAAACCGTATAGATTCTGCCCAGGTATTATCTAGGTTCTACTTAAGCCATGAATCCACTGCTTCTTACGATATACTGACCAGGGTACCTGCAAGAATAGCTGGAGTGGTGTTAACGCCGGAGCAAGCTCGAAGCCATTCTGGAAGCGGAGCTTAGGTTTCGAACCCACCTGGATTTACATTAACACAAAGACAAACAAACTTTGTCATGAATCGATGAACAAAAATTCTAATTAGCAGAATTCAACAAGCGCGCCATAAATGGATAAATAATTGTTTTTTGAAATTACCTGTGAGGTGAAGACCAAAAATTCCCTTGTGTGGGGGCAGTTCCTGCGCCAAAGGAAAAGAAAAACATAAGGAAGTGATTTAGGCCTTCTTCACACAACTTTTATGCGGAGGTTACAGGGTATAACGGCGTATAATAATAATATGTATAAGTCTGGAGTAGAAGTCGGGTGTTCTTACCGGCGAAATGAGGCAACGATGCGAAGTCAAACCATAGCTAGGTTATGTTGGAGGTGGAATCCATGACCGCTGGGACTTCGACCTTGTTGGTAAATGAAAATCTCGAAGTCATAGTGCTGAAACGCAAGAAATAATTAAAAACCCCGCAACTACTTCAGAACCTTAATCTACGCCTTGAAACTGTAATTTCTTGTGCATAACAAAAGGGTTACCTCGCCCATAAACTTCCGAAGGCATCCCAGCAGGCCAGGGCGAAACCCTGATGCAGAACGGATGGAATGAATGGCGCAAATGCCGACTACAGGTTTGTGAATACCGCGGGAAGAACAAATGATTTTTCTGAGATTCACTATGAAGTAATCAATACACCTGTCAAAACAATTTAATAATGTAGTACTGGCATCGCAAAGATATTCGAGCCACCTGACTTGGCAGAAGGATGCGATGCCAAGTGGCTTAGTCATTTGCCAACCGTCCGGGTAGTAATGTCTGGAGTGTTGTGGAAATCTAAAATTATCCACGGAGATACCATAGTTGATAAGCTTCGCTTTCAATGAGAGAGTAATTTCAGTATTGAAATTATAACGAGCATGATTTGTGACAGCCAAGACCATTTATTAAATCCAAAACATAGATGTGACAGATGTATGGTTAGGCGTTATGGTTGATTAAAACTTTTAATCTATTTTACCATAGTTTAGAGTGGAGCAATGGTAGTGAAATGAAACTGAATAATTACTGTATGGTGTATGTTGCGTGGTAATTAAATTTTCTTTTTATATATGCGAAATCTGGGTTATGTTTGTGACAAGTGGTATCAGAGGCTAGTTGCTACACTGGGATCTTAAGGGGTCTACTCACAGAATGCTTGTGATTAGTGCACCAAGGGGAGCAAGCGAAATGACAACACAATCACAACCTGAGGGGACTCAAACCCCCACAATTTTGAACCCGGAAATGTGGGTTTAGTTGACTGTAGAGCAGCACCAAAAGACTAGCCGAATGCTTGAAGAGCAACAACAACAAACTACATTCTTTCTAAACACGGTACAACAACTTCAGGAAGAAATGATAAGAGTTCGAAGGGACAATGAGAGGTTGCTACAGGATCAAGAGAAGATCCTGAAGAGTTTGTCAGATAGGCAGAATCGGGGGATGAAGCACCCTAGTGCTGAAAAAGAATTAAAAACAGAGCCAGAGGACCAGCAGACTCAGAATAATGCTGATGACAGAACTGAAAAGAGCTTCTCACAGAGGAGTAAAAATAGGAATTATAATGAGGCAGAGTCGGGCAATTTGTCCGGTCAGCAAGACTCTAAAAGACAAAAAGTGGAACTGCAGGGAGAATTTCGTAAGATTAAGCCACCGACATATGATGGTGAGGCAGAAGAGGCGGCTGAAGCCTGGCTAATAAACATAAACAAATATTTCCAGGTCTATGAATACAGCAGCAATTTGAAGGCCAGACTGGCCATATATCAATTACGGGAAAAAGCCACCCTGTGGTGGGAAGAAGTGAAGAATGTGCGCATCATTGATGAACGCGACATAACCTGGGAACTATTCCAGCAGTATTTTAAAGATAAATACCTGACAGAAAGATTTTATGACGACAAGGCAAAGGAATTCCATGATCTTCGGCTGGGACAAACGACGATAGATGAATATGTGTCAAAGTTAACTTCGTTGCTGCGATATGTACCCTATCTTCGAGAAGAGAAAGCCAAGGTACAGAGATTTTTAATCAGTCTACCTGCTCACATGAGAGAGCGGATAGAATTCGTTAACCCCCAAACTATGGATGAGGCTATACTTGGTATTTTGGTAAGCACTGCTGTTATTCTTAAAATAAGATCAAGAGTGAAGTGGGGTGTGTTATTGTACCTAATAGTGATGGAAAGCACTTCTACCTTTAAGAGTGAAACACAGCCACAGAATGTAGCACGAAACACACCGCAAGTACCAGAAAACCACCACAGATCAGCCCACAATGAGAAGCCTGTTGCATATCATAAACCCACAACTAGAGAGAACTTGCAACCCTCCTTGCTGTGTTGTTGGGGTCATGGGGAGGCTCACCACATAAGAACTCTGCCTCCCGTACGAACAAAAGTGTGAACTATAGCAGTCACAGAGGCATTCATGAGGGGAGTGACGGCGCGTAGCGCATAACGCATCAATGCAATGCCAGAAGATCGGGCGGTGTTGATTTTCAGCATATAGTTATTGAACTAGGTACACATTATCATCTCCGTTTTCAATTTTCGGTTGATTCCAGACCAAGTCTCGTTACATTTCCAACAGTTAGTAGAGTTATGTAAATTAAAAGAACGGAAATTTAGGAACTCATGGCTGGTAAAGTTAGCCATTGGGGCGAAACGTAAGGTAACAGCGAAAATTCCTGACTGTGTGCTGGAAGTGGCAGAACAACAGATAGAGGTAGATCTAAATATCTTACCGTTAGGATCGTACGATGTGTTATTGGGTATGGATTGGCTGGAAAAACATTGGACAGTGGTTGAATGTAAGGAAAAGACCATCTCATTCAGAAAACAAGATGGTACGCGGAAAGTGGTTCAAGGGGTTAGAAAGCCAGTAAAAATACGACCAATAACAGCATCTCAGCTGGGTTAGTGTATTAGAAAAGGGTGCTAGTTGTATGCTATTCAAGTAGGATACACAGACTCTAAGGAAAAGGCCCCAATGATGGAAGATATTCCTGTGGTGCAGGAATTTTTAGACGTATTTCCAGAGGAAATTCCTGGACTACCACCCAAAAGGGATATTGATTTCACTATTGAGTTGCTGCCGAGTGCCTCACCAGTATCAAGAGCCCCATATAGGATGAGTGTGCCGGAGTTAACAGAATTAAAAATACAGTTACAAGAGTTGCTAGACAAGGGTTATATCCTTCCAAGTGTGTCACCATGGGGCGCACCAGTCCTTTTCGTTAAAAAGAAAGATGGGACATTGTGCATGTGTATGGATTACAGACAACTTAATAAGCTAATTGTTAAGAACAAGTACCCCTTACCAAGAATTTACGATGTGTTTGACCAGGTGAGAGGGGCTAAGGTATTTTCCAAGATTGATTTAAGATCCGGATATCATCAAGTTCGGATTAAAGATGAGGATATCTGCAAAACAACTTTCCGCACCCGATATGGTCATTATGAATTTGTTGTGCTCCCCTTTGGATTAACAAATGCACCAGCAAATTTTATGAGGCTAATGAATGGCGTGTTTCATTGATTTCTAGATAATTTTGTGCTCATATTTATTGATGATATTCTGGTGTACTCTAAAAATGAAGCAGAACATAGGGAGCATTTGCAACTAGTGTTGGAAACGCTAAGGAAGCATCAGCTCTATGCTAAATTCAGCAAGTGTGATTTCTTTAAAACAGAAATCCAGTACCTAGGACATGTCATAACAGCTGAAGGGATAGCTGTTGATCCCGAAAATATCAAAGCCATCATGGAGTGGCAAGTTCCTCGGAATGTGGCGGAAATTAGATCCTTCATGTGCTTAGCCGGGTATTATAGAAGATTCATAGAAGGGTTCTCCAAAATTGCCTTTCCCATTACATCGTTGCAGAGGAAGGGCAAGCTTTTTAGATGGACAAAAGAATGCCAAGACAGCTTTGAAAAACTAAAACAACTTCTAACTACAGCTCCAGTACTGAAGGTAGCTGACCCGGAAAAGACTACGAAGTCTGTATGGATGCTAGTAAAGAAGGAGTTGGAGCAGTATTAACTCAAGAGGGAAAAGTAATAGCTTACGAGTCAAGGAAACTTAAGGACTATGAGCAGAAATATTCTGCTTATGATTTGGAGCTTACGGCAGTAGTACATGCCCTCCGAGTATGGAGGCATTATCTACTGGGTAAAAGATTTGTGCTGAAAACGGATCATAGAAGCCTGACCAGCTATTTCAAACAAGCAGATTTAAACTCTAGACAGGCGATATGGAATGCATTTCTGAGCGAGTTCGACATGGACATTTAGCACGTTAAAGGAAAATAAAATAGAGTTGTTGATGTTTTAATTCGAAAATTGCACAGTCTGTTTGCTCTATATTTTAACCAATTGGAAAGCCAACTGTTGAAGCAATTGAAGGAAGAAGCTCAGAGAGACCCAGAATATAAGTTTCTGTGGCAGCAGATGAAGAATTACAAACAGCATGACAAAGAAACAAAGTTTGGAGAGAGTGAAGAATAGGCATTAACCTTTCGCGGGAAGATTTATGTGCCTAACCGCACTAATCTTAAAGAATTAATCCTGAATGAATTCCACCGCAGTAATTACGCTGGTCATCCTGGATATCAGAAGATGCTTACAGCAGTAAGGAAAGTTTTTTTTGGCCAGGAATGCGTAAGGACATTGCCGAATACATAAATAAGTGTTTAGAGTGTTAGCAGGTTAAAGCTGAGCATCAACATCCTGCTGGGTTATTGTAGCCTATACCCATTCCTGAATGGAGGTGGGAAGTTATCTCACTGGATTTCATCACAGGGTTACCGCGAACAAGGAAGAAGAATGATTCTATTATGGTAGTGGTGGACAGATTAAGTAAATCCGCCCATTTTATACATGTGCAATCTACCTATAAAACAGTACAAATTGCGGATATATTTATGAAGGAGATTTTTAGGTTGCATGGCATACCCAAAACTGTGATTTCAGATCGAGATGTTAATTTTACGTCTGCTTTTTGGAAAACTTTATTTTCTGGACTAGGAACCCAGATACACTTTAGTACTGCTTACCATCCTCAAACAGATGGGCAGACAGAGCGTGTAAATCAGGTTCTAGAAGACATGCTGCGAATGTATGTGATGCAACAACCCACCAAGTGGGAAGATTACTTGCACCTGGTAGAATTTTCATACAATAATGGGTATCAGGAGTCTCTGAAAATGAGCCCCTTTGAGGCATTATATGGTAGGCAATGTCGCACGACTATAAACTGGAGCAGCCCCGAAACAAAACTGTTTTTGGGACCTGAAATGCTGGCTGAAATGGAGGCAGAGGTAAAACGAATAAGGCAGAATTTGAAAGCCGCGCAAGATAGGCAAAAATTTTATGCAGACCGGAAAAGATCCTACCGAGAATTTGGGGTAAGATACCACGTATATGTACGAATTAAGCCTAAAATAAGCACTATGAGGTGGACCTCTTGTGCTAAGCTGGCTCCTCGGTACTGTGGCCCTTTCCAAATATTGGAAAGAATCGGACCAATAGCCTATAGGTTGGCATTGCCCAGTCACATTCGGGTACATAACGTGTTTCATGTATCCTTATTGAAGCGATACATACATGATGAGAAACATGTAATTCATTGGTAGAATATTCAGGTAGGAAGAAGAATAAAATAATCCTAGTTTGTAGATTGAATATCTCTAAATGTACTGATTTGGAATTATTCTGTGCCTTTCAGGTAGAACCGGACGGAGAGTTCCTGGTAGAGCCTCTACGACATTTCTTGGATTCTGGAGGGAAATTGAACTCGCAAAGAGTAGAACAGCCAGTTAAAGTGCAAAGGAAGTACTTTTTAGACCTGGAAAATCTAAGTCACTCGGGAGGAAGAAAAATTTACAGAAGTATACCCTAACTTCTTTCAGAGGTCAAACAATTTGGTGACTCGCATATTTATGGGGGAGTACTTTATTAATTCTGGTTTAAAAGACAGTGGTTAGTCATAATTATTAAAATACCTACTAGCTAATTATTTTCTTGTTTATTGCTTTCTATTATTTCTACAGAAAACTTTAATAAATTTACCTGACATAAACACTGTTATCAGAAATAACAAATAAACAGAAAATAAAGCAAGAAACCCTGGACATTACAGTTTCTAGAATAGAAGTAGTTGGGAAAAAATGGGGCTTGAAAACAATATCTACCCTCCTTTCGGAATAAAAGGAATTCCACATGGCACGATTATGCACTGTTAGCTAAGGTGGCTACTTCTAGAGTTGGGTGATAGACCAGTTGAAATTACTTCTGCAACCCTATGAGCAAGAATTTTCTGTCTGTAGACTGAATTAGCCATCCTGAGGTCACAGAAGAAAAGGCTATCCACTGATTCCTGTGGCACTGTCCAAGTCCTGGAGCTCGGGGGAAAGAGGCGGACGTCATTGCCCCTCTTGATGGTTGGGAGGACCACAGTCAAAATAAGGAGTATTTTCCTTAATCAGATAAGTACTTAGAACCTTCCAGTTGTTGCAAGTGATAGATTAACTGTCTGTTATTGTTGTGATTAAATGCGGGATACTTGGTTGGTTACCAGACGCTACAGGGTAAAAGCTAATATATAGATTGCAAGCCTCGTTGTGGACAGAGATGTCCGTGTCTACTAAATAGAATAGACAGTCATGAAATAACCAAGAAATTTTATTTAGCTTTATGATTTCTGGAGAAGAATACTGTAAGAGTCTGAGTTAATTGTATATCTTTATCTTTCCCTTAACATCCAAGAACAGTAGTATTGGAGTCTTGCAACTACCCTACAGTATAGGGGTTTGAAATATGTTTTGTAGTATGCCTTGAAAGGGAAATATTCTGTAAATGGAGTTACTAGAAAAGAAAACTCCGTGGATTTTATTTAACAGGAAAATAAAGGTATTTTTAGTAGCAGAATTATATTGGCAAGAAAACGGAAAACTCTAAACCCTAAATGAAGTTAAAGAGTTAATAGGTTTTTCCGGCTTAAAAGAAAGAACTTAGAATTAATGAGAAGATCTTTCAAACCTTAGAGCGACGGCCGAAGCCTCAAATATTAAGTTGAACTCTGCCCTTAGACAACAAAGAAGAAATCGGTAATACTAAACTTTCTTATGATAACTGAACAATGGTGGAAAGACTTAACAGTAAAAAACCCTCTGACGAACTCTAGAGCAGAAAAGAACCCTTATGGAGCAAAATTCTTTAACAGGTTAGGTCGAGAGAAAATATATAACTGTTGCATGCATGAAGATTCCAGAATAAGAGAAAACTGTGTAGAACAAGTAAATAACAGACCCGGTAGGTTCCGGAAAAATAAATCGAGAATTCTTACAAGAAGATAATAAAAGTGGTATCAATTGTATAAATAATAATATCATTCCAATGGGTACAGTCCATAGTTACAAAAAAACTGAACTTAAAAGAGAAGGAATGTTTTTACAGACTTGAGTAGATGCAAAACCCTGATAACCATTACTGCCTGATAGGCGATACCATCCAAAGAGTCTAGGGTAAAGAACCCGAGCATAATAACGTTTCTGTGCAGAGAATACTGTTCTCTTTAGCTATATACAAGAAAATGAGAAAGCCATGGAGCTACCTCTTTATGCAATAAACATTAACTAGGCCATGGAATGTAAGGAAAAGAAAACCTAGCCTAGGGTAAACTATACAGGTTAACTTCTGCACAAACAAACAAGCTGGAGGATTAAACCAGAGCCAAAAACTGTATAGATTCCGCCCAGGTATTATCTAGGTTCTACTTAAGCCATGAATCCACTGCTTCTTACGATATACTGACCAGGGTACCTTAAGAATAGCTGGAGTGGTGTTAACGCCGAAGCAAGCTCAAAGCCATTCAGGAAGCGGAGCTTAGGTTTCGAACCCACTTGGATTTACATTAACACAAAGACAAACAAACTTTGTCATGAATCGATGAACAAAAATTATAATTAGCAGAATTCAACAAGTGCACCATAAATCGATAAATAAGTGTTTTGTGAAATTACCTGTGAGGTGAAGACCAGAAATTCCCTTGCGTGGGGGCAGTTCCTGCGCCAAAGGAAAAGAAAAACATAAGGAAGTGATTTAGGCCTTTTTCACACAACTTTTAGGCGGAGGTTACAGGGTATAAAGGCGTATAATAATAATATGTATAAGTCTGGAGTAGAAGTCGGGTGTTCTTACCAGTGGAATGAGGCAACGATGCGAAGTCAAACCAGAGCTGGGTTCTGTTGGAGGCAGAATCCATGACCGCTGGGACTTCGACCTTGTTGGTAAACGAAAATCTCGAAGTCATAGTGCTGAAACGCAATAAATAATTAAAAACCCCGCAACTACTTCAGAACCTTAATCTACGCCTTGAAACTGTAATTTCTTGTGCATAACAAAAGGGTTACCTCGCCCAGAAACTTCCGAAGGCATCCCAGCAGGCCAGCGCGAAACCTTGATGCAGAATGGATGGAATGAATGGCGCAAATGCCGACTACAGGTTTGTGAATACCGCGGGAAGACCAAATTCTTTTTCCGAGATTCGCTATGGAGTAATAAATACACCTATCAAAACGATTTAATAATGTAGCACTGGCATCGCAGAGATATTCGAGCCACCTGAATTGGCAGAAGGATTCAATGCCAAGTGGCTTAGTCATTTGCCAACCGTCTGGGTAGTAATGTCTGGAGTGTTGTGGAAATCTAAAATTATCCACGGAGATACCATAGTTGATAAGCTTCGCTTTCAACGAGAGAGTACTTTCAGTATTGAAATTATAACGAGCATGATTTGTGACAGCAAAGACCATTTATTAAATCCAAAACATAGATGTGACAGATGTATGGTTAGGTGTTATGGTTGATTAAAACTTTTTATCTATTTTACCATAGTTTAGAGTGGAGCAATGGTCGTGAAATGCAACTCAATAATTACTATATGGTGTAAGTTGCGTGGTAATTAAAATTTTTTTTTATATATGCGAAATCTGGGTTATGTTTGTGACAGTCTTCAGTTAATGTCTTCAGAACTTTTAACAGGCCATGCAAATCAGTCACAGTTTTATGTTTCTTTCATGGTTTTACTTGGTCGGCATGTGATGATAGAGGGGATCCATTTTAATTTCCTGCCTCGTTTTCGCAGTCCTAAGTTACATATTAGTTTCTTTATGGGATTCAAACTCTACTTCTTACCCTATACTTGCTGCTTCAATTATCATTTCGGGATACATCTGTTGGCATATTCTATGATGCCTTCTGGTTATAATAGTCTCACTTACACTCTACATTTTATTCTTTGCATGGATAATAGAATTGGGTTTGTTTATAGTGGAGTCATTCTCAGTATCAATAGTAACACTGAATTTCAATATTTTTTTTTTCTATATTGAAAATGTTGATGGTAATGGCCTCTGCTAAAACCCCTCTTGATGTCTGCTGTCATGCTCAGAGGTTTTGGTCTTTCCCCAGAATTTTCTTTAATATAGGTAATATTGTAAACCCAGCACATACATGAGTGGGTATAGTAGTTGTTGAGAAGTTTGTTAGATTTCCTTATTTCCACAGCTATGTCCTTAACTTCAAAAATCCCAATTCTATCTTACCCTACAACAACATTTACTGTCTGAAAAATCCTGTCCTGTCTCAATTTTATAAGTGCCCATCCTTGCAATGGTCCATTCCTTGCGTTATTTCACTAGCTCATAAACTACAAAATCTCTATGATGTTGAGATGGTTTGGCCTCACATTAGTAGGACCAGAGATAGCTTCCATCATTACCCAAAGATTTTGGTTAAACATATGGAATTTCATCATGATTCTAAGCTTTACCTATTGGTTAATGTTCGATACACAGGGTATTTTTCTGTCAAAAGAATATAAGGGGGTATTCAGCTCACAATGACAAAAGGAAAGGGAAGGAAAATACATTCCAGTTAGGTCGCTGAGACAAACAACAGAGGGAGGAAAACTAATCAGGAGACCCTAGAAATTTTAGCAAGAAGCTATGAAACTGGAATTTCAAAGGATATTCAGAAAACTATTCAGGGATGGGAAAGGGATAGTGAAGATGAAGAGGATGACATTCAAAGCCAGCAGGAGGTAATAGATTTCCTTTCAGACCCAGGTAACACCAGAGGAAGAGTTTCATTATTTCAACAATATGTCAAAACCTATTGGAAAATCAAATGTGTTTTGGCAAAAGCACTGTTAAGTACACAGGAAAAAAAAATCAATTCTTCCATACTGTTTGAGCTCAACCAAATTAAACAGGATATGAGGGAAATGGAAAAGACAAAGGTTCAAACCAATGCGAGAATGGTAAGGATGGAGTAGCAAATACTTAATTTGTAGCAAGCTGAGATGCCAGGGTCAACTGCAAAAGACCCTGCACCTGTCGAGTCATCAGATGGTTAACCTCTTTAAAAGTTCTTTTTTTGTATGGTTTTTGTCGATATTAAATCTACTGTATGTTTTATATGTAGTTTCTGTGGACATAGTAAAAGTGTATTAACAATACCAATTTTGGTTGGCTTATAACTCTTTGAGGCAACAGAGTTGGTTTCCTTCAGGCAGGTTAAGGCTACCAAAACTGTTTCATTTGTATAGCAACTTGCTCTTTACAAAATAGAAAATAAACAAGTCCTATGAAAAAAAAAAATACAATTAACGTTAGAAAAAGTATTTGCAGGTGGACTTCACCAACAAGGAAAATGCACCAAAGGAAGATAATGAAGATAGAAGGAACGAGTACTGGTGCAGAATTGTGGAGGGGACGCCTTCCCCAGCTCATGAACAGTGAATTTCGCACCCCTCGGCTTACCATGGTATAGTTGTTCAATCATCTTGGGAGAATTTTTGGTTTTCTGTATTACTCATCAGCTGGAAAAGTTGAATGCTACTTTTGTTTGTTCTTTTTTGTTATGTTAAATGGCATAGACAATGCGTCGGTTTCCCTTCCAAGGGCGGTGAAATTTTTACCAAAGGAACTGGTTTCCCACTCAGGGCAGTTCAGTATTTTTGTTAAGCATGGCTATCAAGCCCAGTTTTTAGGATCACACAGCTGAAACTGAGGCTGTTATGTACGAGTATGTTTTATAAATAGAATTAGTATTATTCAGAAAAAAAAAAAAAAAAAAAAAAAAGAAGAAGAAGAAGAAAGAAGAAAAAGAAAAAGTATTCTTAATAACATTATTATAAAATATTAATAATATTTAAATAAATGTTAATAATATTATTGATGATAATATTTTTAAAAAATAGTTAATGTTTATTGTTATTAATTTAATAACTTTAAATTTAATATTGTTACTAAAATTTAAATTATATCATGAATAATAATATTAATATGAATTTATTTATTTAAAAAAGTGTGTTTTTTTTTTATCTGTTTAAAAAACTGACATATAAAATTTAATGTTAGGAATTTGGCTTCTGTGATCCATAAATCATGTATAAAATTTTTCGGTGAAAATTACATTCAACAAGAACTTGTCAATGTGTTTTGAACCAGCCAGCCAATGTGGCAGACCTTGTCCTAATGATGAACCACATTGGCTCCACGCAGTGTGGTAGATCTTCTCCTGATGATAAAATAAACCACACTGGCTCCAGCCAGTGTGGTAGATCTTTTCCTGGTGATGAACCACACTAGCTTGTTCGAAACAGGTCAACAAATTCTTCTTGAATGCGATTTTCACCAAAAATTTTTATACAAAATTTAATCTATTAACAAGGAAATTAATATACAAAACTCAATCTATTAATAATGCAACTCATTTCATATTCACATGTTAAATGCTATTTGTAATACATATATTTTCAATTTTATTTAATCATATTCATTCTTATTCAAACTATTAATATTTATATTTTCAAACTATCAATATCTATATTTTTAAATTTATTTTGATAATAAAATTAATAAAATAATTTTGTATTTTCAAATTTCAATGGAATAGAGACATTATATTTTCACCCTTTCATTAAATTAAGTTTGAATGCTTCAAACCTAATGGCTTCATATCATAATATTTAATATTTAGAAACAACCTATTATTTAATATCTAAAACATTAAATATGTGATTCATAAATGTTATTCGATGAACTTTCATAATTATTACATAAATAAATTGTATAATAGATAATTTCATAATAATTATTAAGATAATTTTTATTTATTTTTATATTTTTATAATATTTTATAATAAAAAAAATTATCATAAAAAATTAATATTTTTTTTGAAAAACATAATTTTTTTATCATTAATAATAATAATAATATTCAAATTAACATTAAAAACAACATAATTATAATATTATTAATAAAAAAATTATTAATGACATCATTAATATATTATGAATTATTTTTAAAGAAAACCATGATAATAAAATTACTGGTTATAATAATTTAATAATTTGTTTATTATTAAAATTTAATGTTATTAACCTAATAACATTCAAATTACTAATAATTAAAGTTTAATATTTTTTCCAATTATTAATAATTAAGGTTAACATCTTTTTATAATATTTTGTTAATTTTTATAATATTAAAGTTTATAATCATAGGATTTATAATATTAATTCTAGGGATTTTAATTTCTTTTTCTTTTTAAACTATTAATCCTAGGGTTTTTAGTCCTTTTGTTTTATACTATAAATCATATGGTTTATTACTATTCCCATGGATTTATTATTACTTGGTATTACAATATTGCTCCTTTGACTTCATTAATCTCTTGTAATTATATTAATAACAAATATCTATAATAATATATTAGGGTTTCTGGGTTTATAATATTGACATTAAAATTGATATTTTAATCCTACTATTTATAATATTAATATTAGGGTTTATATTCTTGGGTTTAATACTAATATTAGGTTTATAATATTAAACCTAGTGTTTAATATTAATCATTTAGGTTTATTATACTAATACTCTCTTTGGTTTATGAATCTATTGTATTTTTAATATTAATCCATTGGGTTTATAACATTAATTGCTTGAAACATTACATTGTAATTTATCAATGTCACAATCCGACATTGAATAATTTAGAGTTTAATATTATGTTTATAATATGTTTATAATACTAGTCTCTTAGGTTTACTAATCCCTTGAATTTTTAATATTAATCTGTTGGGTTTATTAATCCCTTTGGTTTATAATGCTTCTAATTAGTTGAAATCAGTAATACTTTTTTCTTTTAATATCTTGCGTTTATAATATTAATAATTAGTTGGGTTCATTAATCTCTTGGATTTTTAATCCATAGGTTTTATAATATTAATCCCTTGGTTTTGATAGATAGCTTATGTTTATAATACCCAAGGTTTATAATATCAATCCTTGATTTATAATATTCATAATTTCTTGGGTTTATTAATCCCTTGGATTTGTAATGTTAATCACTTGGGTTTAATAATCTTCTAGGCTTTTAATATTAATCCCTTATGTTTTTATTTTATTGGTTTATAATATGAATAATCTCCAAGATTTATAAGATTGATCCTTTGGGTTTCTAATATCAATCTATTTGGTTTATAATATTTATCAGATTTACTAATACTAATACTAATTATTAATCATTATTAAAAATTATAATCATTAATAATTAATAATAATTATTTATAATTAATAATAATTAATGTTTAATAAGATATAAATATTAATAATTTTTACTAATTACTAATAATTATTAACTATTAGTTACTAATAACTTATAATTATTAATAATTAATAATTATTATAATTTATATTTAAAAACTAACAATTATTAATTATTAATATTAATGTTAATATTAGGATTAATTTTAATTATTAATTTTAAATATTGATATTTATATTATATTCAAATTTATGTGATTAATACCAACATCATATTATTGTATTTATAAAATTATTTTTTTTGGTTTTATAATCTCAAGATTTATAATATTAATTTCAAGGTTTTTGATTTTTTAGGTTTATAATATTAATCCTAGGTTTTATAATTTTTTTGGTTTATAATTAAATTCTAGGGTTTAATATTCCTCAGGATTTATTTTCTATTGGGTTTATAATATTAATCTCTTGGGTTTTTAATATTAGATTTATAATATCTTATTTAGTATAAAAGTTTGAAATGTTCAATTTTTAATATTGGAATTTATAATATTGAATTTTACAATTTTAAAGTTTATAATATTAATATTAATATTAATATTGGTATTAACGGGTTTATAATATTAATCCATTAGGTCTATTATTCCCAAAAGTTTATTGTTAATATCTTGAGTTTATTATTAGATTTGATAATACAAATCTTAGTGTTTGGTTTATATCATTAATCTATGAGGTTTATTATTAGAATTTATAATATTAATTTTAGGATTTACACCATTATGGTTTATAATATTAATTTTATGTCTTATAATATTTATTAGGTTTAATAATTTTAGGGTTTAAAATATTCAATATGGTATTAAAGTTTAATATCATGATGTATTATACTTTTCTTATTAATAATGTAACATTTTAACATCAGGATTTAGTGTTTTTATATTTAATTTATTTTCTCTTGGGTCTATAATATTAATCATTTGGGTTCATTTTTATTAATATTAAGGTTTAATATTTTTCTTTTAGGTTTATTTTAAGTTGGTCTTAAAATATTAATTCGTAAGATTTATTTTATTTGGGGTTTATTATTATTAATCTTAAGGTTTAATATTTTTCTCTTATGTTTATTTTTCTTCATTTTATAATATTAATTCTTAGGATTTATTTTTCTTCGGGTTTATAATTATTAATATTAGGGTTTATTATTTTTCCCTTATATTTATTTTGCCTTAGGTTTATAATATTAAACACGTATCATGATATGATATGAAATGTTGAGTTTTTAATATTGGTTACATAATATTGAGTTTTTTAATATTACTATATATAATATTAGTCTTTCCATTTATAACATTAATTCTATGGTTTAAAATATTTATTGTAAGGTTTATAATGCCAATCTTAAAGATGTAATATTAATCTTGGGTTTTATAATGTTGGAGTTTATAATATTAGTGCTTATAATAATTCATTTATTGTTATATTGGAATTGTTCATAAATCCACCATTGTGTATATTGATACTAATATTAATAGGTTAATAAATGTATATTAGTAGTTAAGATAATAGTGAAAGATAAATAAGTATTATTAGTACTATTATAACATTATGTTAATTTTGTTATATATATATATGCTATTATTTATATAGTAATTATAATTAATCAATCTCTAATACCCACATTAACACTATACATCTAATAATTATTATAATTATTAATATGATTGATAAATGTCTATGAGCTTATATCTATCACATTTATTAATGTGGTTATATATGTGCTTCATATAAACCTATCTAATTATATAAACCACATTGATAAATATAATTGTACTAGTATATATTTGTATTTCAAGTAATTTTATCATTTCGAAATTAAATAAATTATAAATAAAAATCAATTTATAATAAAATATTTTAAATTTTATCTCCCATATTAAAAAAAAACATCTCTCCAAACTTTACACTTCAAAATAAACTTAAGTTATACTGATTTGATCCTTAACTCTAGCATGAAATATAAAGGTCCTTGTTGAAATAACATAGCAAATATGAGTAAATCTAAAGCAAACTGAAGAGGCAAAAGGTGTGGTAATGATGCCCATGAATTTATAGCCCCCCGTGGTAGAGATATCTGGTCGGAAAAGAGTTCAAATGACGAGGAAAATTAGGAAATCAGTGAGCAGCTATAACAACTACAATGTTGATGACAGGGATGACGGGAATTGTATGGATTGATTATCCAAACGGATTTAAACCATATAATTCACCTCGTTCAACAAAATATCCAGTTTTTCATATTAATTGGCCGACCAAAACGAATTTGATAACCATGAATTCAAATGCAATTTGATAATGGATACGTTTAGTAAAAAAATTAATAAAATAAATAAGTTTCTGTGAACCTTTATTGTACTGATAAATTTCATTGAAAATAAGTTGAGTCAACGGATCCATCTTTGTCCAAATCTCCAGTATACTACATGTGTAAATCCATCCATGGGTTTCTTTTCGATTCCAACCAAATAAGACAATTACAAAATATGAATGAATGTTCCAGAACTTCTACGTAATAATCCTCAACTAGATCGTAAATTCGGATAATCGAAGGTCCACCCGAATAACCAATCGGCACACTAGTTTCCTTCTCCTAAATGTTAAAAGTAGCAGCTTCAATTTGTAAACCGAAGTTCGTTTGAATCAAATACTCTGATACTCTTTTGCATTTCCATGTTGTTCCCATTACGTAACAACAGGAGACACTTGTATATTAACACCCTTACCAACGAGAATTAATCGTTCTTCGTTGTATTAATACATTCAAAATATAAACCTTCAATATTTTGGATTTATAATATTAATTTTAATATTTAAAATATTAATATTAGGGTTTATATTAGTGGGGTTAATCTAAATATTAGTGTTTAATTTAGTTTTCTTAAGTTTATATTATTTTCGTTTTTTAATATTAGTTTAATAATTTTAATAATATTTTGGGTTTATAATATTATTTCTAAAATTTTTAATTTTAATGAGAGAGTTTATATTTCTTAAGCCTATAGTTTATACTATAAATCTTAGGGATTAATATTAATCTCTTTAGTTTATAATCCCTTGGATTTATAATATCAATTTTTTGAGCTTATTAATATTTGGGTTTATGTTCCTAAGATTTAATATTCATTTTAAGGTTTAATTCTATTCCTTTTAATTTTTAATATTAATCCTTTGGATTCATTAATGGGAAAGACTTATAATGTTGATCCTAAAGTTTAAAATATTAATCTTAGGTTTTAATGTTTATTTGATGGATTATAACATTTACCTTAACATTTATGTTATTTGGATTTATAATATTAGTATTTTTTTTATGACATCAATCTCTTTGGTTTATTAATCTAAGCGTTTATATTCTTACACTATATTATTATTCATAAGGTTTATAATTTATTAATACTAAGGTTTAATTTAAATCTCTTGGGTTTATTGTGACAGCTTCATTAAAGATAACTAGTGTTAACTAGTTAAAAGACAATTTTTCTTATTATTGTGTCAAGAAAAGACTTAAATTATTATTGTTTGTCTCGAAAGTTGTTTTACTAGTAATTAGTTATGAATAATAATTAGTTGAGAGAATTTCTTAAGGAAAGTAAAAGCTGAAGGTAAAATGTTTTCCAAGAACTGGAAGTGGTTGGGGACAGTTGGAAACAGTTACCTACTCCTTCGAGGATAAAAGGTTTATCCCAGTGAGGAGTAGGGATTATGTTCTAGTTTTGAGGAAGCAGTGAGGATTTTCCAAAGCTGGTAGAGACCAGTGGAGAGATCGCTCAGAGAACCTGAAACTAATTTTCTGGTACTGACTAGACTGGCTGTACTGAGGTCACAGCAGAAAGTGAATCCACTGTTAACCCGTACCATCCAGATCTGGAGCTCAGGGGCAAGAAGAGGACGTAATCGCCTCTCTTGATGGTTGGGAGGACCACACCTTAAAACTGCGTGATTCAGATAAGTACAAATGGGTTATTTGTATTTTTTTGTGATTAAGTATTGTATTATTACATAGTATTATAATGGTACAGATGCCATTCCTTTGAAAACAAAAGGAGAAATAAGTTGTTACCTATGATAATTTCTTGCTTATAAATTCTGCCAAACTATAGATTAGTTTCTATGGAGATTAGTAGGAAATTAAGAAGGGATAGTAGTTTAACTGTAATTTATGGTTCCGTTAGTTACTACAAAGAAATTGAATGTATTTAATACAGACAAATTTATAAATACGGAAAATAAAACCGTTAGTCTTAGGTTCTGGGCAATGCCCTACCCAAGACACATCGTTCTTTACAATCACTATATGCTATACACAGACTCTAGTAAATGGTGGTTTGGACACCCTTTTATTAAAGCTGTTAACAGAATCTCAATCAAAATATTTGAACCTCAGTGTAGAAATAGCATTGAAGGGAATCAAATGCTATGCAATAAACTACATGTTTTCCATCGTTAGAAGTTTCATAAATAGAACACAGGTATTATTGAATTAAGAAATTCTCAGTATAGTTAATAATCATAAAACTGGTATAATACATGCTTAGTTTGAGAATATGGTAGACAAAAAACTCCATATCTATAATAAATATCAACTCTGAAATTATCTGGAAATAATTAAACTCACACTCGCTTCTTAAACATATATTCTCTTGCAGAATAAGTATATAATAGCAAAAAAAATGTGTGAGTACAAAATATAGGTGTGAGTGAAAGAAATTCAGTAGAGTAATGAATAAAACAAGTTCCTTAACACTTTCAAAAATTACTATTGTATTGTACTGTGCTTAAATGGAAAACATATTAGAGTCATTTGAATATATGCATACTTAGGAACTTTCGTCATAAATATTAAAAGAGTATATTACAGACTTAAACCCTTAGAGAGTTCCATAAATACGATGGAGTGGCAAGCATGAAACAAGAAACCCTCGAAATAAAACCCATAATTTGAAAGATGGAGAATAAGAGTCCATGTATATTCATTACAGAATTTGTTCTCAAGACTTAACTTAAATAGGTAATTATCCTCTTAAATAGATTATCAAATTAACTCTAGAATTTTGTTCGGAATGAAGATCTAGGAGGAGAAACATCTTTCCGTTAAGATACCTGGAGAAAGAGCCAGCGTATTATCCAGACGCTAACGGAGACTCGACAAGAAACTTAAAGTATAGGCTCAGGTGCCAAAAGAGACTAGGTCAAAGATAATGACCTGCCGAAAAATGAGATGCATAAAAGGGAATGATTAGCAGTGATAATTTTATTAATTCTGACTAAATTAAAATGTAAGGAAGTAAGAAAACTGGTAAGGATGAGAATATTTCTAACCTGTAGAAGGTAATATTATCTTGCATGCCAACCTGGAGCGTATTCAAAGAAGAACAAAAAGAAAAGAAAATAAACTATCATGAGACGCTATAAAACTGCCTTACAGCAAGAACAATAATTCTTAAACCAAAAACCTTGACCAAATACGTTATCTCTTCTTTACCTGGCTGTATCTATTTTGTGTAAAGAAACCTCGCAGTAAGGATGCCATTGTAGACAACGAAGGGTTTGTTCCTTCTTCTCAGAAGCTCTCTTCTCTGAGGTGACTGTGAACCGAGGGTTGAAACTTTCATCGAGGATCTAGACCCAAAGTTTAAATATTTCTAAAGAATCAATTAAACCCTGAGAGCTAAAGTGTGGCCTCAAATCGAGAGCATTTACCTCAGAGGCGTAGAGATTAACAAGGAACGGAGAAGAAAAACAGAAAAGAGCTGAGAACTGGGTTTGGAGTATGAGTTAGGGTTGGCGAGATTAATTCAGGCATTCCCGCCAAAAGTATTAACCGTTGATCAGGGAACTAATCGACGGAGTGAGTACCATAGAAAATCGTGAGGCAAATATGCAGAAATTCTTATGGCTGTCAAAAGGAGTAAATGCCCAATACTGTGGTGATAAATATCTCTGCCATGCTCGCTAATCCGCCATTGAGAAGATCAAGGTAAGATTCATGTATCTAATTTAATGAATCATCATTATGGTGGTTCAATTTTCATCGAATTCCATCCCTCCAAACTTTAATAAAAATTTACTTCGCAGACTATACATATGTTATAAATAATTATACCAATGTCTTGATGTTTGAAATGTAAGCTAAGTTGGAACTTAGAAAGTGAGCTTATCAACTAAAGGTTAGATAAGATTTTGGGGTTCAATGTATGAATGAAGAATTTCCTTCTTCCTTAGTGATTAAGGTTAAGACTCAGAAATGATTATAGTAATCTAATTCTAAGATTAATCCAAAATTACATATTATAGATATTTGAGTGTAAAATTAAATTATTTTTTTACTAGGTAGGTTCTAGATGTTACAAGTGGTATTAAAGCAGCGTTCATACACTGGGACCCTGGGGGTCAACTAATGATTAATTTGTATATATACTGATGCACAGAGAGAGAGAGAGTCAGCAGCATAATGAGAAGGGGAAAAACACAAATACCACCACAAGACACTAGGGAACCTCAAGCTCAACCAGTGATGAACCCAGAAATGTGGGTTCAGTTAAGTGCTGATCAACACCGACAAACTAGTAGACTGCTGGAAGAACAGCAGAACCAAACCAGTTTCTTGTTGAAGACGGTACAACAACTACAGGAGGAAATGGTGCATGTTTGAAAGGATAATGAATGACTACTACAGGAACAGGAAAAAATATTAAAGAGCTTGTTAGACAAACAAAACCAATAGTTGGAACATCCAAGTACTGACAGAGCCATGTACGAAGAAAATAAGCAGCAAACAAGACATAACACTACAAGCGGAGGGGAAAGAAGCCCATCCCAATGAAGCAAGAATAAGAATTTCAATGAGGCAGAATCTAACAATTTGTCATATCAGCAAGTGGTTAAGAAGTAGAAAATAGAACTTCAGGGGGAATTTCAGAAAATTAAACCACCAACATGGTGAGGCTGAGGAGGTGGCAGCAACATGGTTAATAAACATGAACAAGTATTTTCAGGTGTATGAATATAATAGAAACTTGAAGGCCATATTGGCTATATACTAGTTAAGAGAGAAGGCCACTCTATGGTGGGAAGAGGTGAAGAACATACGCAAAATTCAAGAACAATGTGTCAACTGGGAATCATTCCAAAAATACTTTAAAGACAAGTATTTGACAGAACGATTCTATGATGAAAAAGCTAAACAATTTCACTATTTAAGGTTGGGACAGATGACCATGGATGAATGTATCACCAAGTTCACCTCTCTGTTATGATACGTTCCATATCTTCGAGAAGAAAAGGCTAAGGTGGAGAGGTTTCTTAGCAGCTTGCCAAGACACATGAAGGAGTGAATAGAATTTGTAAACCCCCGAACCATGGATAAAGCCATTTGTAAAGTACGAATGTGCTATCGTGAATCCAAGGAAAAAGGGGAGGTTGGAAAAGGTTGGTAACCAAGAAAAGGACAGAAAAATAGCTCAAACTTCAAAGGAGTGAAAAGAAGTAACTTAAAGAATTCTGCACATAATTCTGTTAGCAAGAAGTTTGGCAGAAACCATCAGAAAACCATGTGGCCAGTAGAATAAAAGCCTACGGAAGCATCCAGTAAGCCTAAGAAAGGACAGGTGACTAAGCCACCTCTACAATGTTGGGGGTGTGGTGAGGCACACTATTACAAAAAATATCCATAGCGAACAAGAAATGATACAGTGGCAAACTTGCAGGAAGCTTTTACAGTAGGTGATATGGCGCAAAACATTTCTCATATCAATGCGAAATTGGAAGACTGACAGGAAGATTATCAGCCAACAAAAATTTAGCTGGAAGGTAAATTACTAACTCAATCTGTTTCTATTTTGGTAGACCCAGGTGCAAGTCTGAGCTATGTTAGTCCCAAAATAGTGGAAATGTGTAAATTGAAAGAACATAAATTTAACAATTCATGGCTGGTACAGCTAGTTACTAGAGCAAAATGAAAAGTAACTACCAAAATTCCAAATTGTATTTTGGAAATTTTAGAACAATAGTTACAAGTAGATCTAAACATTCTTCCATTAGGATCCTATGATGTTTTGCTAGGCATGGATTGGCTAGAAAAGCATTGGACCTTAGTGGACTGTAAAGAAAAGGTCATTTACTACAGAATGCACGATGGAATGCATAAAGAGATTCAAGGAATAAAAAATCCATTGCATTTATGCCCAATTATAGTATCCCAAATGAATAAAAGTATAATAAACGGATGCCAGTTATACGCTATTAAAGTAGGGTATGCAGATTCTAAGGAAAAATTTCCTATGATGGAAAATATATCTGTGGTAGAAGAATTTTAGGATGTCTTTCCAGAAAACATTCCTGGATTACCACCAAGGAGAGACATTGAATTCACCATAGAGTTAATGCCAAGAGCTTCTCCCATGTCAAGGGCTCCTTACAGAATGAGTGTGCCATAACTAATTAAGCTGAAAATGCAGTTACATGAACTATTGGATAAGGGCTACATTCATTGAAGTGTGTCCCCTTGAGGAGCACTAGTACTATTTGTGAAGAAGAAGGATGGGACCATGTGAATGTGCATGGAATATAGGAAACTCAACAAGTTAACAGTCAAGAACAAGTACCCTTTACCAAGGATTGATGATTTGTTTGAACAAGTAAAGGGGGCCACAGTGTTTTCCAAGATAGATTTAAGATCTAGATATCACCAGATTCGAATCAAGGATGAAGACATTTACAAGACAGCATTCCATACCAGGTATGGACACTATGAATTTATGGTGTTACCCTTTGGGTTAACGAATGCACCAACAACCTTTATGAGGTTAATGCATGGAATCTTTCACCCTTTCCTAGATAGTTTTGTACTTATATTTATAGATGATATTCTGATCTATTCTAAAAATCAGGAAGAGCATAAGGAACATTTAAGGATTGTGCTGGAAATGTTAAGAAAACACCAGTTGTATGTTAAGTTCAGCAAATGTGTTTTATTTAAAAAATAAATCCAGTATCTATGCCATGTTATTTTAGTAGAAGGAATTTTTGTTGATCCGAAGAAGTTCAAAAGAATCATGGAATGGCGAGTACCCCAGAATGTGGACGACATTAGATCCTTTATGGGATTAGCAGGGTATTACCAAATATTTATTGAAGGATTTTCTAGAATTGCTTTTCCTATTACTTCCTTGCAGAGGAAAGGAAAAGTTTTCAAATGGACAGTTGAATTTCAGAACAGATTTGAAAAGCTAAAACAGATTTTGACCACTGCACCTGTGCTAAGGGTAGTTGATCCCACAAAGAATTTGAAATATGTATAGACACAAGTAAATAAGGTGTTGGGGTAGTTCTATTCACGAAGGAAAAGTGGTGGCATATGAATTAAGGAAGTTGAAAGATCATGAACAAATATATTCAACATATGATATGGAATTAACAATAGTGATACATGCGCTCCAGGTGTGGAGGCACTACTTGTTGGGAAAAAATTTTGTATTAAAAATAGATCATAGTAGTTTGACTAGTTACTTCAAGCAAGCAGATTTAAACTCAAGACAGATAAGATGGAATGCCTTCCTAAGTGAGTTTGATGTGGATATTCAACACATGAAGGGAAAAGTGAACTGGGTAGCTGATGCTTTAAGTAGAAAATTACATGGTATATATGAGTTATATTATAATCAGATGGAAATTAGATTTTTAGAGTAAGCAAGGGAAGAAGCGCAAAAAGATCTCGAATGCCAATTTTTATTGCAACAGATGGAAGCAATCAAAAAGCAAGGAAGTACATCTGAGTATGGAATAAATGAAGATCAGATGCTCACTTTCCGAGGTAAAGTGTATGTGCCTAACCATATGGATTTGAAAGAGCTGATAATGAATGAGTACCATCACAAAAATTATGTAGGTCACCCAGGATACCAGAAAATGTTGACTGCAATTAAGAAGGTATTTTTCTGGCCTGGTATGTGTAAAAAAATTGCTGAATATCTAAGTAAATATTTGGAGTGTCAGAAGGTGAAGGTAAAGCATCAACACCCCATGGGATTGTTGCAGCCGATACCTATACCTGAATGGAAGTGGGAGGTCATATCCTTGGATTTCATTACAGGCTTACCCCAAAAAAAAAGGAAAAATGACTCCATCATGGTAGTAGTGGACAGATTGAGTAAATATGCACATTTTATACCTATGCAGTCTACTTACAAGACTGTAAAGATAGACGACATATTTATGAAGGATATTTTCAGGTTGCATGGAATTCCGAAAACAATTATTTCAGACCAAGATGTTAAGTTTACTTCTGCATTTTGGAAGACCTTGTTTTCAGGACTGGGAACTCATATAAACTTCAGCACATCTTATCATCCCCAGACCAATGGTCTAATGGAGCGAGTAAACAAAGTGCTGGAAGACATGTTGTGCATGTATGCAATGTAGCAACCAACTAAATGGGAATATTATCTGCACCTTTTTGAATTTTCTTACAACAATGGTTATCAGGAGTCCCTGAAGATGAGTCATTTCAAGGCCTTGTATGGGGGGCAGTGTCACACGCCCATAAATTGGAGCAGCCCCAAGACAAAATTAATGTTGGGACTTGAGATGCTTGCTAAAATGGAATTATAGGTAAAGAAAATAAGACAAAATCTTAAGGCTGCACAAGATTGACAGAAGATCTATACTGATAAGAAAAGGTCTTATCGAGAATTCGAAGTGGGAGACCATGTGTACGTGAGGATCAAACCAAAGAGGAGTACCCTGTGGTGGAACTCTTGTGCCAAGTTGGCTCCCAGATTTTGTGGACCCTTCCAAATTTTGGAAAGGGTAGGACCTGTAGCTTATCGGCTAGCTTTACCCAGCCACATTTAAGTACACAATGTGTTTCATGTGTCCCTCTTGAAGCATTATGTGTATGATGCAAAAAGCGTAATACATTGACAAAATATACAGGTAGAACCGGACGACGAATTCCTGGTCAAGCCACAACACATACTTGACCAAAGGGAAATCGTACTCTGCAAGCGAGTTGTCACCTAGGTTAAAGTGCAATCGAAGCACTTCGGCCCGGATAAGGCTACTTGGGAGGATGAAAATTTTGTGCGAGAAGTTTACCCAGAGCTCTTTGCAAAGTTAGAGTAAAACACCGAGGACGGTGTTACTTCTAGGGGGGGAAGTTGTGACAGCCTCATTAAAGATAACTAGTGTTAACTAGTTAAAAGACAATTTTTATTATTATTGTGTCAAGAAAAGACTTAAATTATTATTGTTTTTCTAGAAAGTTGTTTTAGTAGTAATTAGTTATGAGTAATAATCAGTTGAGAGAATTTCTTAAGGAAAGTAAAAGCTGATGGTAAAATTCTTTCCAAGAACTAGAAGTGGTTGGGGACAGTTGGAAATAGTTACCTGCTCCTTTGAGGATAAAAGGTTTATCCCAATGAGGAGTAGGGGTTCTGTTCTAGTTTTGAGGAAGGAGTGAGGATATTCCAGAGCTGGTAGAGACCAGTGGAAAGATCGCTAAGAGAACCTGAAACTAATTTTCTGGTACTGACTGGACTAGCTATCCTCAAGTCACAGCAGAAATTGAATCCACTGTTAACCCGTACCATCCATATCTGGAGCTTAGGGGAAAGAAGAGGACATAATCACCTCTTTTGATGGTTGGTAGGACCAAAGCTTAAAATTGTGTGATTTAGATAACTACAAATGGGTTATTTGTATTTTTTTGTGATTAAGTATTGTATTATTACATAATATTATAATGGTACAGATGTTATTCCTCTAAAAATAGAAGGAGTAATATGTTGTTGACTATGATAATTTCTTTCTTATAAATTCTGCCAAACTATAGATTAGTTTCTATGGAGAATAGTAGGAAATTAAGAAGGGACAGCAGCTTAAGTGTAATTTATGGTTCGGTTAGTTACTACAAAGAAATTGAATGTATTTAATATAGAGAAATTTATAAATACATAAAATAGAACCGTTGGTCTTAGGTTCTGGGCATTGCCCTACCCAAGACACATCATTCTTTACAGTCACAATATGATATACACGGACTCTAGTAAATGGTGGTCCGAACACCCTATTATTAAAGCTGTTAATAGAGTCTCAATCAAAATATCTGAACCTCAGTGTAGAAATAGCATTGAGAAGGGAATCGAATGCTATGCAATAAACTACATGTTTTCCATCATTATAACTTTCATAAACAGAACACAGGTATTATTGAATTAAGAAATGATCAGTATAGCTAATAAGAAAAAAACTGATATAATACATGTTCAGTTTGAGAATATGGTAGACAAAAAATTCCATATCTATAATAAATATCAACTCTGAAATTATTTGGAAATAATTAAACTCACACTGGCAGCTTAAACATATATTTTTTTGTAGAATAAGTATATAATAGTAAAAAAAATGTGCGAGTACAAAATATAGGTGTGAGTGAAGAAAAATTCAGTAAAGTAATGAATAAAACAAGTTCCTTAACAATTTTGAAAATTACTATTGTACTATATTGTGCTTAAATGGAAAACATATCAGAGTCATTTGAATATATGCATACTCAGGAACTTCGTCATAAATATTAAAAGAGTATATTATAGACTTAAACCCTTAGAGAGTTCCATAAATCCGACAGAGTGGCGAGCATGAAACAAGAAACCCTCGAAATAAAACCTAAAATCCTAAAGACGGGGAACAAGAGTCCATGTATATTCATTACAGAATTTGTTCTTAAGACTTGACTTAAAGAGGTAACTATCCTCCGAAATAGATTATCAAATTAACTCTTGAACTTTATTCAGAATGAAGATCTAGGAGGAGAAAAATCTGTCTGTAAAGATACCTGGAGAGAGATCCAGCGTATTAGCCAGAGGCCGACAGAGACTCATCAGGAAATGACAAGTATAGGCTCAGGTGCCAAAAGCAACTCGGTCGAACATATTGACCTACCGAAAAATGAGATGCATAAAAGGAAATGATTAGCAGTGATAATTTTATTAATTCTCACTAAATTAAAATGTGAAGAAGTAAGAAAAATGGTAAGGACGAGAAGATTTCTAACCTTTAGAAGGTAGGATTATCTTATGTGCCAGCCTGCAGCATATTCAAAGAAGGAAACAAAGTAAAGCAAATAAACCCTCATGAGACGCTATAAAACTTCCTTACAACAAGAACAATAATGCTTAAACCAAAAACCTTGACCAAATATGATATCTCTTCTTTACCTCACTATATCTATCTTGTGTAAAGCAACCTCGCGGTAAGGACGCCATGGCAAACAACAAAGGGTTTGGTCCTTCTTCTCAGAAGTTCTCTTCTCTGAGGCGACTGTGAACCGAGGGTTGAAACTTTCGTTGAGGATCCAGACCCAAAGTTTAAATATGTCTAAAGAATCGATTAAACCCAAAGAGCCAAAGGATGGCCTCAAATCGAGAGCATTTACCTTAGAGGCAGAAAGATTAACAGGAACGTAGAAGAAAAACAGTAAAGAGTTGAGAACTGGGTTTGGATTATGAGTTAGGGTTGGTGAGATTAATTTAGGTATTCCCGCCGAAAATATTAACCGTTGATCAAGGAACTAATCGACAGTGATGGACAAGTGAGTACCATAGAAAACCGTGAGGCAAATCCGCAGAAATATCTGCAGCTGTCAAAAGGAGTAAATGCCCAGTACTCTGGTGATAAATATCTCTTCCATGCCAGTTAATCCACCGTCGAGAGGATCAAGGTAAGATTCATGTATCGAATTTAATGAATCAACGTTATGGCGGGTAAATTTGCATCAAATTCCATCCTTCCAAAATTTAATAAAAATTTACTTCGCAGACTATACATATGTGATAAATAATTATACCAATGTCTTGATGTTTGATATGTAAGCTAAGTTGGAACATAGGAAGTGAGCTTATCCACTAAAGGTTAGATGAGATTTTGGGGTTTGATGTATGAATGAAGAATTTCCTTCTTCCTTAGTGATTAAGGTTGAGACTCAGAAATAATTATGGTAATATAATTCTAAGTTTAATCCGAAATTACATATTATAGCTATTTGAGTGTAAATTTTTTTTTTTTTTAGTAGGTAGGTTTTAGATGTTACATTTATAATCCATTAGGTTTATAATAAACATTCCTTGAGTTTATTAATCCCTTAGTTTAGAATATTAATATTGGTCTAATATTAGTATTAATCTCTTGGATTTATTTTTAGTTTAATATTTTTTTCTTGGATTTATAATTTCTAATATTATGGCTTATAATATTAATTCCTGAGGTTTATAATACTAGTTTGTTAGGTTTACCGATCTCTTGGTTATAATATTAATATGTTGAGTTTATTAATCCCTTCTCTTTATAATACACATAATTAGTTGGGTTCATTAATCTCTTGGGTTTATAATATTAATCTCTTGGATTTTTAATCCCTAGGTTTTATAATAATAATCCATTGGGTTTATTGATCGCTTATGTTAATAATTCCCAATGTTTATAATATCAATCATTTGTTTATAATATTCATAATTCTTTCGGTTTGTTAATCCCTTGTGTTTGTAATGTTAATAGATTAGGTTTAATAATCCCATAGGATTTTAATATCAATCCCTTAGGATTTTCATCTAGTTGGTTTTTAATATGAATAATCTCTTCCATTTAAAATATTCATCCTTTGGGTTTATAGTATCAATCCATTTAGTTTGAAATATTTATCCTTTTAAGAATACTAATTATAATTATTAATAATTATTAACAATTGTAATCATTGATAATTAATATTTAATAATTTATAAATATTAATAATTATTAGTAATTACTAATAATTAACTCTTAGTTACTCCCCGGATGTGGGTGGGCAATGACGTGATGCAGGTGATGCTTGAGCAGGGGCGCGTGTAGCAAGCCCACTGGCCTGCTTACGGGAGGCATTTAATCACTCGTAGAGCAATTAATGTGATGGGCCGTCAAAATTCACGCCGGTGGGGAGGTTGAGAAACCATGGAATTCAATATGAATCCTCTCGCTCCTTCTTCCCAGTCCTCAGTCGATAGCTCTGGAGCTTTGTTCTGGAATTGTGGTCGTTTGCAGGTCCTCATGTCTATGCGGCTCTTACTTGTAGGTTCTTACTGCTCGCCGGAGGCTGAAGTGCACAGCCATCGCACTACAGTTGGAAGGCGCTACCCTCTAGCTTGCTGTATAAGTTTTATCCCCAGCTTTTATTTTTCACACGGCCCTTTCTATGCTCTGCACCCTGTTCCTCTGTCTGGCCTTTGTCTTTCACCCCCACCTCTAGCTCACTTTGTCTATTCCGCCGTTGCTCACGATACCAGGGTGGCCATGCCGAGATTGAGGCATCATTTAAGATGTCACAGGGGAGGCTCCAGACGTCGCCACTCCCAATCCTCTTCCTCGCCCTCTTCTCGCAGCCACAATGATAGTCCTCCCCGTCATCGAGCGCGTTGATTGTCTCCCACCCCGCACCGAGAAGCCCTTGCCTCCAACCAACCGGCGGATCCTCGTCCTGCCTCTCCTGATTCTAATCGGAATCCATCAACCGTTGTTTTTCATTATCAATGTAGCTCCTCCCGCCCCATGGTCATTGCAACTGTTACAGTTTTTTTTAAAGAGATTCTCGAGGTTGCTCCTACTCCCACCACCTCTATTCTCCCGAGTAATTCACAGGACTCACCCTCTGTTCCGCCGGTATCTCAGCAGGTGAAGGGTGACAATGGTTCTTCCTGCAGGAAGGGTGACAACAGCTCGAGCTTAATCCAGGACGTTGGGACGCAAGAATGCGAGCATGAGGCAGGGGAGGCTGCCACTCAAAACGAACCAGTGCCGGAAGACGTAGAGGAAGGCTGGTGCCGAATTGTTGAGGAATCACCTTCGGGTGACTATGGACTCTAGTCTTCCTTCTTCTATTTATCATGTCTAGTCTGATTCGCACTTTGCTGGTTCTAATTTCTAGGAGTTACTGCTTGTTCAAACTGGTTTTTCATGTCAAAGTTTTTCTAAACATATGTATGGGTCGGTTTCCCCAGAAGGGCGACTCTGGTTTTTGGTCAAGTTTTGTTAAGCCTTGGCTGGTTTCCTCACGCGAGGCAGCCTTCAAACAATTCTCGGGCTGGTTTCCCCTTGTGGGCAGCCCTATCTTTGATATTTTGCTCACTATATGGCGCTTCGATGCCTTGAACTCCATGTACCATATGTTACAGTAATAGATTTAAGATTACTTAGAAAAAAAAAATTAACTCTTAGTTACTAATAATTTATAATTATTAATTATTAATATTAATATTTAAATAAATTTTAATTATTAATTATAAATATTTATATTTATATTATATTTAAATTTATGTGATTAATACCAACATCACATTATATATAAAATTATTTTTTTGGGTTGAGAATCTTAAGGTTTATGATTATAATATGAAGGTTTTTGACCCTTCAAGTTAATAATATTAATCCTAGGGTTTATAATCTCATTGGTTTGTAATATAAATCCTAGGGTTTAATATTTCCCCCCTAGATTTATTTTCCTTTGGGTCTATAACATTAATATCTTGGGTTTATTTGTGTAAGATTTCTAATATTAATCCATTGGGTTTATAATATGAGAGTTTTTAATATTGGGTTTATAATATAGTATTTAGTATAAAGTTTTGAAAGGTTCAATTTCTAATATTGGAATTTATAATATTGAGTTTTATAATTTTAAGGTTTATAATATTAATATTAATATTGATATTAACCCTTTAGGTTTAATTTAATGGTCTATAATATTAATTCATTGGGTCTATTATTCCCAAAAGCTTATAAGATTAATTAATTTGGTTTATATCATTGATATCTTGGGTTTACTATTAGATTTTATAATACAAATCTTAGTTTTTGGTTTATTTCATTAATATCTCAAGTTTATTATTAGAATTTATAATATTAATCTTAAGATTTAGAACCTTATGTTTTATAATATTAATCTTATGTCTTATAATATTGGGTTTCATAGTGTTAGGGTTTAAAATATTCAATTTAGTATTAAAGTTTAATATCATGATGTATCATATTTTTCGTATTAATAATGTAACATTTTAACCCTAAGGTTTAGTGCTTTTCGATTTAATTTATTTTCCTTTGGGTTTATGATATTAATCATTTGGGTACATTTTTATTAATCTTAAGGTTTAATATTTATTTTTTAGGTTTATTTTAAGTTGGGTTTAAAATATTAATTCCCCTTTGGTTTTATCAATCATTTAGGTTTATTATTATTTATTTTTGGGTTTAATATTTTTCCCTGCTTACTTTCCCTTGGTTTTATAATATTAATTCCTAGGATTTATTTTCTTTTGGGTTTATTAATCCTTTGGGTTTATTATTATTAATCATAGGGTTGAATAATTTTCCCTTGTGTTTGTTTTCCCTTGAGTTTATAATATTAAACCCTTGCATTTATTTCCCCATAGGTTTTAATAGTAATCTAATATGAGTTTTTAATATTAGATCTTTTAATAGTACAATATATATTCGGTATATAATATTAGATTTTTTTATATTACTCTTTATAATATTAAACTTTTCATTTAAAATATCAATCTTATGGTATAAAATATTTATTGTAAATTTTATAATGTCAATCTTATAGATATAATATTAATCTTAGGGTTTATAATGTTGGATTTTATAATATTAGGGCTTCTTATAATTGATTTATTGTTATGTTGAAATTGTTCATAAATCTATCATTATGTATAAAAGATATTGATACTAATATTAATAGATTAATAAATGTATATTAATGGTTAAAATAAGGTGATATATATATATATATATATATATATATATATATATATATATATATATATATATATATATATATATATATATATATATATATATAAATGTTTATATATATATATATATATATATATTTGTGATTATCTATATAGTAAGTACAAATAATCAATCTCTAATAACCACATTAATAGTCAATATGGAATATTTTTTAATGTCGTTAAAAAATGTCTATCTCTATATATCATTTACTAATGTAATTATATATGTGTTTCATATTAACTTATATATATGGTTATGATAGTATATATTTACATTTCAATTGATATTGTTTTTTTTAAATTAGATAAATTATAAATAAAAGTAAATTTACAATAAAATAGATTAAATTTTAACAAAAAATTAATCTCTCTGCAACTTATACTGATTTACTGATTTGATCCTTAACCGTAGGAGATAAAAGTGCTTGAAATAACATAGCAAAGATGAGTAAATCTAAAGCAAACTGAAGAGGCAAAAGGTATGGTAGTGATGCCCATGAATTTATAAGGCCGTCCCCTGCCAGAGATATGAGGTCGGAATCTTTTACAATACAATGACTTATAAGACTAACCTCTTTTAGATATGAAAGGAATTAAACTTACCTTGTTTTAAAGTCTTTCCACCCATACATAACGATTATATAATAAAAAAATATCATTTTGAACATGACAAACGATTATATAACATAAAAATAACATTTTAAACATGCCAGACAAGACTCGTAATACCTATACATTTATATTATATAAAAATGATATTTTCACATTATAAATTGTCATTATAATAAATATACATTTGTTGCTAAGAGTAAAAAATGACGAGGAAAATTAGGAAATCAGTGGGCAGCTATAATGACAATATCGATGACAGGGAATTGTATGGGTTGATTATCTAAACGGAATTAAACCATATAATTCACCTTGTTCAACAAAATCTCCAGTTTTTCATATTAATTAGCCGACCAATCCGAATTTGATAACCATGAATTCAAATGCAGTTTTATAATGGACACGTTTAGTCAAAAAATTAACAAAATAAATAAATTTGTGTGATCCTTTATTGTACTGTTTAATTTCATTGAAACTAAGTTGAGTCAACGGATCCATCTTTGTCCAAATCTCCAGTATACTACAGTTTTTTTTTAATAGTGTAAATCCATACATTGGTTTCTTTTCGATTCAAACCAAATAAGACAATCACAAAATATGTATGATTCTCCTCAACCATATTGTAGATTCGGATAATCGTAGGCCCACCCGAATCCTCAACCATATGGTTCCAGAACTTGTACGTGATAATCCTCAACCATATTGTAGATTCGGATAATCGTAGGCCCACCCGAATCGCCAATCGGGTCTGTATATTAGCACGCTTATCAACGAAACTCAATCGTTCATCGCTGTATGACATCGTTAATTATTTTTATTTCTTAGAGACAGGCACCCTATTGAATAAGGTCAAGTATATATACATCAAGGGCGATTGGCCGGCTAATAAAATCCATATGTCATGGACAAAATTTAGTATGTTCACCAACTTTTTGAGCTGTGACTTTGGTTTGTCGAAACAAAACTTTGTTATTTTAATGGAAGAAGTTTGTTTTGAATTTTGTAAGTTCTTGAGCGCCAATGTTTGTTAAAATAAAAATAAAAATGGTCACTCCCTAAGCTGTGAGTTTTGTTTTGTAGTGTGTGGAAAAGAATAATTTCCGTTCTTTAATAAAATATTAAATAAAAACAACATATAATTATAAAGTTTTTAATAAAAAAATATAATGAAAAAGAATTTATATTAAATAAAAATTAATAATTATAAACTATATAAATTTTAAAGTAGAATTTATAATAAAATTAAATAAAAACAACATATAATTATAAAGTTTTTAATAAAAAAAATAATGAAAAATAATTTTTATTAAATAAAAATTAATAATTATAAACTATATAACTTTTCAAGTAGAATTTATCATAAAATTAAATGGTTATATTTTTTTTCAAGTAGAATTTATAATAAAATTAAATGATTATTATTTTTTTTTATGTTATAAGTTTTTTTCATCTATATTAGTTATTGAAATGTATAAGATGACCATTGGTATATAGTTGGTTATTGATTTTTTTTTGTTAAATTTTTATAGAAAATAATATATTTTTTTGTCTTTGTTTGAGTTTATTTGTTATGTTAGACAACTACTTAGATTGTCTCGACAATTTATTTTATTTGAATGATATGATATAGTGATGGAATTACTTTATTATTTTTATTGGATGTGTTTATCTTGTTCATCTATTCATTAATAATTTAGATTGTCTTGATTATTGATTTGAATGATATAATGTCACAAAGGTGATGAAATTACCTATTCTTTTTTATTAGATGTATTTATCATGTTTAGCCATTCATTAATAATCTATACCAAATTATGTTGGTTATATTTGAAGTTTGTGTTCAATTTTTGCCAATAGAAATTATATAAATTTAAAAAGTACCTTTTGTGTTTGAAAATATCTTTTAAAAATACAATTTATCATAATAAGGCTAAAATAAATGTACTATATGAATAAAATAATTTTTTATTACCATGTTAGGGAATAGCAATTATATAAATTCAAAAAGTTTTTTTTTTTGCATTTAGAAAACTCTTCTAAAAAAATTGGAATCCATCATATTTAGGGTAAAATAAATATATTACATGATTTTTTTTTTGGTGCAATTTGTCATATTGTAGGGAAATGAGATTTAGTGAAATGCAACATATCATAAGAAAATGATTTTTTATGCAATGGACCATAAAGGAGGAGGAAAAATTGGTCTCATGCACTGTGTCAAATAGATAGAAATTTTTTCATGGTGTGATATCTTGCACTAAGAGTAATTTTATGACCTGTGCATTGCATCAATGAAAAATTTAGATTAATGTGACACATTGCAACACAAGAAAAACTCAAGAAATGTGACAGAAAAATGGAGAGAAAAATCTCTATGTGGCAATGAAGGAAGGTTTGGATTAATGTGATGTTTTTACAAGATAAAATATGTCATAATGAAATAACGTGTAAGTGAGATTAAGGGTGTCACATAGAAAGAAATTTTAGAGTTATGTGCTATGTCATAGGGAAAATAATTTTTGATGGGACTGAAGAAATCAATGAGATACACACATGACTGAAATTTTTAGGAGTTGAATTTGTTGAAGTGTGATACACATAATACATTTCAAATCACATAAAAATTTGAAAGGGAAGTCATATCACACCAAATGATTTAGATCATTTTCTAAATGTTGCATACAAAATATTTCCTAGCATAGCAATATGTTGCATCAAACATTTTAATTTTAGTGCAATACCATGGAAAATGTCATAAACGTTTCCTAAATATCAAAAACAAATAGAACTAGTGCAAAATTAGAAGTAAAATAATTATATCGTCAAACATTTCATTCAAAAGAAAGTTCAATTACAAGAATGATATGTATGTTAGTTGAGATAAGAAACCCATGAACATGATAGACAATAGAAATATGAAATTAAATAAACATTAATACATATGTTGATTCATTAGATAATTGCCTTAGTGGGTAAAGTCATTAACATTTTGATCATCAAACACATGAGTTGTAACAAACACTCTTATTGGTTTTAGTGACATGATGTCACACTCGTGATGAAATTAGGCTTTTTTATTGAATGTGCTTACCTTGGTCAACCATTCATTGGTCAACCATTCATTAATAATATATATGAAATCATTTTGGTTATCTTTAAAGTTTGTGTTAAATTTGTGCCAATGAAAATTATATAAATTTAAAAAGAATTTTTTGTTTTAAAAAATATTTAAAAAATAAATTTTATCATAATAACGGTAAAGTTAATGTACCATATGAACAAAATCATTTTTTATTACCATGTGAGGGAATATAAATTAATATAAATTAAAAAAATTCCTTTTGCATTTAGATTTCTTTTTGAAAAAAATTGGAATCCATCACATGTAGGGTAAAATCAATATATTACATGAAAAAAATTGTGCAATGTGCGATATTTTACATAAATGAATTTTAGTGCAATGCAAGATATCATAAGAAATTTAATATTTGTGCAATAGACCACAAATGAGGAAAATATTGGCCTCATGCAATGTGTCACAAAAATAGAAATTTTTTCATGGTGGGATATCTTTCACTAAGAGTAATTTTAGGACCTAAACATTGCATGAATGAAAATTTTGAATTAATGTGATACACTAAAACACAATAAAGACTCGGGAAATGTAACAAAGAAAATTGAAACAAAATTTATTTATGTTGCAATGAATGTGATGTGCTACATAGAAGGAAATTTCCACATTGAAAGAATATGTAAGTGCAATTTAATCTGTAGCATATAAATAAATTTTAGAGTGATGTGATATGTTATACAAAAAAAAAAAAAATTATGGGATTGATGAAATCAAAAGGATACACACAAGATTACACACAAGATTGAAATTTTTAGGAGTTGACTTTGTTTAAGTGCGACACACATAAGGCACATTTCACATCACATAAAATTTTGAAAGGGAAAACATGTCACCCCAAATCCCTTTTCTAAATTTTTCATACAAAATTTTCTTAACATAGAAACATGTTGCACCAAATATTTTCTTTTTAGTGCAATAGAATTGAAAATATCATAACTTTTCCTAACTAACAAAACACAAATAGAACTAGTAAAAATTTAGAAGTGAAATATTTATATGACTAAGCATTTCATTGAAAAGAAAAATTTAATTACAAGGCTAAGCATTTCATTGAAAAGAAAATTTTAATTACAAGGATTGGATGTCAATATCAAATGAATTATTATTGCACGTATGAAGACTCATAAACAAATGATTATAAATGATTATAGGTGAAATAGTGACTACGTGAGTACATATGAATTTCATCAAGAGAAACATATACCATGATATTACTAGTATATATCTAGTTAATAGATGAATCTTCAACAAGAATAATAGTTATTGGTCATAGGTAAATTTCTAAAGAGAAACATCATGAATATGATGAGTGTTTAAATCCAAATTTTGTAGTAGATTTTCCTTTCGTGAATTTTCTTCTTTACAACCTACATTCAATGAGATTTTACGAATAGTTTCCAATTGAGAATTACAATCTAAATTAATTTCATATTTTTTAGAAACTAGAAGATCAATTCTTTTATAATTGATTGTGAAAGGATTTTAGATTCACCACTTAGTACTAAAGATTCCAAGATAAGATTATGATTAACCATTGTTTCAAAATCTTATTTTCATTATTTTATTTATTAATAGAAATAAAAAATTTAATAAATTACAAGGTTAGCTTATGCCTAGAGGGAAAATATGCTAAATTAAATATACAACAAAATATATGAAATCTACTGTAGAAATCTTCCAATGTTTCATTTTAATGCATAAATAAAATATTAATTTTTGATCACAATGAACCATAATCATAGGGTTGATGTAAATTAAGAGATATATCAATGAACTGGTCCCAAAAATTAATGGATTTGGGTGCAAGTTCTTTAAACCAATTAAGTATCCTCCCCTTAAAAATAAGAGTAAACAACACTCATAACTAATCATTAGTAAAATATCAGAAATGTTTAGATTTAAACAAAAAATGACGAAGATGTACAAAAGCAGAAAAAAAACATCTTCACCATCAAATATTATTTTTGACAAATTTATTTTCCTCTTTGGGAATTATCCTAGTAGGATGGCACAAACTAAAATAATGGTCCAAAACAAAGGTTGGAAAATGGGCCATGCGAAATTAAAAAAACAAGAAAAAAACCAAGACTCTCTGAGGCCAACTTATCAATCAAGCTTTTGTTACAATCGCACCGAGAGGAGGAAAAATACATGTAGAATTGCAAGAGGCTAAGGAATTAATGATTTAACTACTAATTTTCCCTAGGCCCTCCTTCTAGCACCATTATGTTGATGACAGTTTTATGCACCCTAGTGAAAAAGGAGAAAGTGAGCCAAAACTAAGCTCTTTAAAAGCTCAAGTAATTTGGAGTAGTCACCTATAACAAGTTTAGAGGCTCCATTAAGTCAGTTTTCTCTCGCTACATAACCTAGGTGGTTCCCTATGTGTTACTAATTTCCTCACGATTTCATGGTTAGGTGGTTTCATTTCTAATTAGTGAATGTTTATTATCTTTTAGTGGTTGCATTGGATATTTCATGGATCACTAAATTATGGTGCATGTTCAAATGCATTGAACCATGACTCTTTATATTATTAAAAACTATGCAAGGTAAATCAGTAAATTATAATTATATATTACATAATCATATGTGTTATGATTTTTCTTAAAATCTTGTAATGCTAATTGTTTTTTCTAACATTGTAACAGATCCCAAAGAGATTGTAATGGTTTCTTGGAGTGTTAGGCTCCTTTTTCTTTTTCCTATTTTGGTGATTTCTTTAACTCGTTATTTTTCTTATTTCGGTGTTTCGTTATTTCACAGACATTGTGGTTATGTATTTTCATAGCTTAATTAATATAAGAATAGTTGTCTTTTTATAATGAAAAAAACAAATTCGGAAGCAAATAATCCAAACTATAAGTGGTGGAGCCCAAACCATAGGGTCAATTCACATCAATAAAAATATTCCTGGAAATTTTTTAGATGTGGTTATGTAATGGCGTGTTTTTGGATTGTTTTAAATCATAGTAAAAAATATTTTTTTAATGTCGAATAAATTTGTAACTCACAGAGGAAGGGGACGACTCAAGATCGAGAAATTTAAATTTATTTGATCTTCTCAACTTAATTGCTACGAGATTTTCACTAATAAAAATTGGCCTTTTCCACTAAGTTTTTTATGCAGACAGTGCTTTCCCAATCACCCACATTTCAATGACATGGATTTTTTTCTATGATGATTGTGAAGTTGATATAGATTTTGAAGTAATGGGAATTATCCACCGAGCCCAAATGAATTTAATGTATATTTAACCAACTACATTGAATGGATATTGATATCACCTTTGTGGCAAGGAAACCAATTTTTACATAAAATTTAGTTTTTTATTGAAATTCTAGTACTAGCTATATTTGCACATTGAATGAGTTCGATTTCATTGTGATGTGACACCTTGTTGTCTTGTTGGTAAGTAAAATATTTTTATGTAAATATTAAATGGACTCGTTTTCATTGTGATGTGACCCTTTGTTGCTTTTTTGGTAAGGAAACCAATTTTTACATGAAATTTAAGTTTCTATTAAAAATCTAGCATTACCTATATTGACAGATTGAATGGATTCACTTTTATTTTGATGTAACTTCTTGTTTCCTTTGTCTACTTTTCAGTTTAACACACCTTTGGTGGTATTGAACATTATTTTCCCTCAATAACAACTTTAAATAAATACACATCAACCCACTTGCTCTCTCTATCCTTTGCATGGAATTAGAATATCCACCTATAAGAATCGAATATAATGTTTACATTATTGTAATTCAATCAATTACTATTGATTATTAATGCCATGTACATCAGGGGCCATATGAACTTGTATTCCGGATAGGAGTCATAAGCACTCCTCTTATTTTATAGCTTCTATTTACAAAGATAAATTTTTCATCTACCTATTTCAATTTTTTTTCTCAACTAATAATTATTGGCCATTGCATAATGATGTTAGGTGGTATATGCTCATAGGTTAATAATCAACACCTTACGATTTTATTTTTGATTTTGTTGATGAGAGATAAATGTGATTGATTTACAGCATTTAAATTTTAAATTTTTTAAAATCTCCATTTTAAAATTATTTATGATATTAATATATATATATATATATATATATATATATATATATATATATATAATGTTCAATGAATTCAACATTTTCTAAAGCCCTATTTATTAAGTTGAAAAACTAAATCTACAATGTATACTCATCATTTTTTTCATGAAAATTGCCTCATTTTCCGTGTTTTCTAATTAATTTTTAAGAATTTATTAGCATCTAAAAATCTTGAAAAATTCAAATTCATTTATGAGAATCAAATATCATTTCTCTACATTACATTTCCTTCATATATTTACAATATTATAATTTTATTGATTATTGATAAAAAAAATCATTAGAATCACACTTTACTATTTCATTTTAATATTGGTAATTAATTATATAACATAATATTATATGATTAGTGTTATTATTAAAACAATTTTAACTTAAATATTTCTATTAATCATATTAAATTAATTATATAAATCTATTTAATAATAAGAAAAAAGGTAATCATTAAAATTAATAATTTAATTTAATAGCATAATAGCCAATATTAAAAAATAAAAAATAAAACCTATTTAATATAAATATTAAATATCAGCGCTTTTTTTAGGTTTTATGATATCAGGTTATTGTAATATTTGATTTTAATTAATTTAAGTTTTTATAATATAAGGTTTTTATAATTTTATTTTTCACAATAATTAAATTGAAAAATTAGATTTGTAATATATACTAATTATTTTTACATGAAGATTGTCTTATTATCCAAGTTCTCTAATTAATTTTTAAAAATATATGAACATCAAAAACATCTTGAAAATTTCTCAGTATTGAAACTTAATTAATAAGTGAAATTAATTACAAATAACATTAAAAATAATAGTTGTTAATTTTTCTTTTCAACCTAATTTATGAGAATAAAATATTATTTTTCTACATTACAATTTTTTTATATATTTACAATATTATAATTTTATCGATTATTTTTATAGAAACTCATTAAAATTCGAAGAAATGGCCAAAATTTCACAATTTACTATTTCATATTAATATTAATATTAATATTGATACCTAATTATATAACATAATATTATATAATTAATATTATTGTGAAAATAGTGTTAAATTAAGTTTTTATATTAATGATATTAATATTGATATTATTATTTTTATTAACATTAACATTATTGAATTAATTATATAAACCTATTTAATAATGATAGGAAGATAAATATTACTGTTAATAACTTAATTTAATAGCACAATATTCCATATTTAAAAAAAAAACAAACCACATATAATAGTTATATTAAATATCAAGTTAATAAATTTGATAGCTTTGGTTCTTATACGTTTAGTGTTTTATAAATTGGATTTATTTATGTTTTATGATTTTATTTCTTTTTATCAATTTAAGTTTATATCAAGTTAATAAATGTGATAGCTTTGGTTTTTATACTTTTTAGTGTTTCATAACTTGAATTTATTTAGGTTTTATGAAATTAGTTTTATTTTTTAATATTTTTTTTTATTAATTTTAGCTTTTAAGTTTTTATAATATAAAGGTTTTATAATTTTTATAATTTTATTTTGGTTTTTATAGTAATAGGTTTTAATAATTATTATAAAAATTAAAATTTATAATAAATATTATTATATTATAAATCAGTTTAGAATAAATATTACCATATAATTTATATTTTTATAAATAGTTTATTTTACATTTTTAAATTAGTTTATAAATAATTTATAATAATTTTCATATAAATTTATAAACTTTATTATGATATCTAAAAATAAAAAATAAATAACATTAATAATAATAATAATAATCAAATTAACATTAATATAAAGGTATTATTAATAAAATCATTAATAAAATATTGATAATATTTAAAATAAAATTTAATATATTAGTAACATAATTCATTTCATATTCACATGTTAAATGCTATGTGTAATATGTGTATTTTTAATTTTATTTAATTATATTCATTTTATATTTAACAAATCTAATAACAATTTGAGTTTTAAAACCAAAACATTATATCACAGTATGTGATCACATACCAAATGTAGTGCAACTATCTAAAATATACACACATATATATGGCTTGTAATTCCAAATTTCCATCTAGAAATTCATTTTATATTGAACATTTATAAAAAACAATTTGAGTTTTAAAAACAAAAAATTATATCACAACATGTGATCACATGTCAAATATAGTTCAGCCATCTAAAATATAGACATTGAAATCTTGTATTTTTAATTTAATTTTATCATATTCATTCTCGTTCAAACTATTAATATTCACATTTTTAAAAATTTACTTTGATAATAAAATTAATAATATAATAATTATTTTATGTTGTTAAATTTAAATTGAATACAAACACCATATTTTCAGCCTTTCATTAAATTAAATTTGAATGCTTCATACCTAATGGGTTCCTATCATAATATTTTTTTTTTTTTTTTTGTAAGTAGTGTCATTATATTATGATATGAACAGAGGTTACAACTTTGGTTGGCGAAGACTTACGGCTTTGAAAACAGATGGGCCTGCTTCGCTTCAATCTTTCAAAGGACTGAGTTTTTACATAGCTGAGCCGTAGCGTGAGCTTTGACCTTCTTAGTCCTTAATGCAAAACTGCAGGGCTGTCACGCAGGGACCCCCTTTGATTCCAAAACTAGACCAAAATATTGCTGTAGGCCATAGAGGCCTTTTACAAGCTGAGAATTGACTGTAAAAAGATTGTGAAGAAACATAGGACACAAAACAGAGATTAACCAGTTGACAGAAAAACATAGGGAAAGCTGAGCCATCAGATATTTGGAGTGGAAGCACCCGAGTGACCCCCTTCGACCGAAGTTATGCCTACACCGCCGGTGGTTGGAGCCCGTGGCTTGAACCGTCTGGTCACGGTGGCCTGCGCATCGTCTGAAGGAAGCTCGATGGAGACATGGTGAACGTGGCGGAGATAGATTTCAAAACGGCGGACAAACTTTTCCATGGCGGTGCCATCCTGTTTTAATTCCGCGGTTAGCGAATTGAAAGCAATCTCCAGTTTGTCGAGGCGGGCAGTGTTATGAGCCGACGCCATGGATGTCGCCGCAAACGTTTCTTTTACTTCTGCCCCTTGCATGGCTATGGCCTTGGCTAACATCGTCTTCACTTGCCATGCGATGACTTGTGTTTGCAGAAATTGGGTCTGCCGAGTGGATGGAGTTCCGGGGTCCACGAGCCAATCAACCTCTTCATTGATGTTGGTGTCGTCCGTGTGTGTTCGAGCCAGTTCTACTTCTTCCTCCAGTACCTCTATAGTCTGCTTGCCGCGTTTGGAGACCGAAGCTTCATAACAGTCCATGGCCCTTTTGAGGGCTTGTGAGGCTTTGATGCTTCTTGGATTCGTTTCCGCCATGGCCCTCGAGACTGTTCCTGCACCTATCCTTTTTTGTAAACTGAAAACTAGATTAGAAGAGGAGCCTGCAGAATGAAAATCCAGCGCAGGAATGATACATGAGGGTTGCGGGGAAGAGCTAATAAAGAGAGTGGAGAGGGGTTGAAGCGTGCTTCGGGGGAGCCATTTAAGGCCATAATTGAGGGTAAGTTGCCTCAGCGTACTGCCGCCAAGTCTGGGTGAGTGATCGGAGATGCTCATTCTGCCATGAGATCCTTCACACGCTGTCATCCAGCGCTTAAGGCGCTTGGTGGAGCTGTTTCCTCTGCCATAACTCCTACTCATTAAGGATGGCTGATTCCGATGGCTTTTCGTTAACTTCTCCTGCGTGTGCCGCTCGACCGGTGCAATCACCATACCGTTAAGCCTGATTTTCTGATGACGACTGTCCTGCCGTCCGTTCTACGGAATCACCTGTAGTCAGGTCCTTTCTTGATATTGCGCTGCATTGATCCCGAAGCTTATCATCCGGAGCTCATGCCAACACGTGTCCCAGGCAAGAGTCGGGTTGTCAACCGCGTAATTAGCAATGTGGTCCGCGAGCGAGTTTGCTTGCCTTCGCATGGATTGCAAGATTATTCCACTGAGAGAGGGCAAGTGCTGTGCTATCTTTTCCGTGACCGCGGCTAACCTCCAATGCTTGGTTGCCTTGGCGGGTTGCGTTCCATGTTGGATTTTTTTAGCTGTGGTTATGGCCACCTGAGAGTCGCCTTCCACGATAGTCTTTCTTTTGCCCAGCTGAACTAAGAGTCGGAGACCCTGTTCTAGAGCTGTGAATTCGGCATAGTTGTTTGTGGTTTCTCCCAGATTTTTTCTTAGGATATGAATGATGCTTCCATTTTCATCCCTTAGAACCCCACCTGCCCCAGCTGGGCTAGGGTTTCCCTTTGCTGCACCGTCAAAGTTCAACTTGCAGAAACCACGAGGCGAACGCTGCCAGATGATAGGAGGAGGAATTGGTCGAAGAGCCGTTTTCGTCAGGAGATGTTCTGCTGAATCAATGAGCCCGAAGATGCCCAGAATTCTTCTGTCATTGGGAGAGATTGTATCAATCTTTTCTTCTGTACACTAGGTACGAGTTGTTTCCGTGAGCCCTTGCATGATGACTATTTTCAAATCATCAGGTTGTCGAATGCTTCGTTTTTGGAAAATTCGGTTATTTCTTTCCTTCCAAACATTCCATATAAGAAAACCGGGACTGTTCTTCCACAGTGAATTTACCATAACGCTGTTGGAGTATTGTGTTCGCCAATTGGCTATGGTTTCTTGAATTGAATTATGTTGTCTGTCAGATTGCTGGAAGATATCTTGAAACCATTCCCAGAGCTTGTTGGTCCAGTCACAGCTGTTGAAGAGATGGTTGGTAGTTTCCTCCTGCTGCTCACATAATGGGCAGCGGGAAGGTCCTATGAAACCTCTTTTGGTTAGATTTTCCCAAGTTAGGACTTTCTTGTTTTGCACGAGCCACAGGAACAGTTTAATTTTGGGCCATAGAAACCCAGCCCATACATTTTCATACCAAGCTACCTTGTCCTGCTCCTCCCTGTTATCCAAGTAATGCCTAGCTTCTTTCAGGTTGAAGGAGCCGCCAGCCAACATACCCCAGCGGAGTTTGTCTGGACCGTGCATTTCTCTGAGAACTCTTTTGCTAAGAGTATCATTGAGGGTGTTGTTTAGATTCTGTAGTTGTTACTCTGGGGGAGGAGGAGTCAGCTGCCAGCTCCTCCATTGCTGCGGTTCACTGCTTTGCTCCCAGTAGTGATGGACTTTTGTTTTTTCGTTTTCCTTATACCATTGCTGCAGAGGATGAAAATTAGGGCTTTCTAGTATAGGAAGCTGCTGCCAAGCATCTTCCCAGAAGAGAGCCGAGTGCCCATTTCTTATCTCCCAGAAGCAATGATTCTGAATTATATGTTGATTGGCTCGAGCTAAGTTCCAAATGGGGGAGCCCGTTGGGACCTCGGTGATTCTGATAAGCTCTTCGTGCTGCCAATGAGCTGCGTATTTGGCCTTCCACAATTTTTCCCATGGAGTATGGGGCTCAGTTAACCATCTCCACCAAAGCTTGGCTCCGTTGGCCTTATTGATAGTACCAGGATCCTGCAGACCAATCCCTCCGAAGGTTTTGGGTCTGCATAGTTTATCCCAAGCCATCAAAGCCCATTTTTGCTTGCCATAGTTGCCCGACCATAGGAAGGTTCGTTGGATGGTTCTAATTTTCTGAAGGACTCCCTGTGGTGCTGGGAGAATCGAAAGCATGTAGTTAGGAATGGCTTGAAGAACCGCTTTGGTCATAACCATACGCCCTGCCAGATTGAGGACTCTGTTGGTCCAGTGGTTGCATTTGTCAGCAAGCTTGTTTGTCAGATTTTCCCAATGAGACTTATGCCAGGGTTTATCCGTAAGGGGAATCCCTAAATACTTGGAAGGGAGATGGCTTCGCTTGAAACCGAGGATAGCAGTTAGGTGTCTTTGAACCGCCAGATGGGTATTAAAAAATAATATCATGGATTTTTCAAAGTTGAAATCCATTCCAGAAGCCTGACTGAACAAGGTGAGAATTTTCTTAAAACCTTTTGCTTCTTTTACAGTGGGCGTGCCATGCAGCATAGTGTCATCCACGAACTGCTGGTGAGTTGTGGCCGGAAAATTGGTTAATGGCTGCAAACCCTTTATCAGATTGTTCTCCTGAGCAGATTTAATGAGACGGCTAAACCCTTCCATTAGAATAACAAAAAGGAAAGGGGATATTGGGTCTCCCTGCCTTATACCCCTGGTTGGGTAGAAAGGTTGAGAGGGGGCTCCATTGATTAGAATTGAATGGTTAGGCGTTTTGATCAGAGCTGAGATCCAAGTTATCCATCTAGTGCTCAAGCCAAAAGCTTGGAGGACAGCTTCGAGATAGGCCCAACTTACTTTATCATATGCTTTTGAGAGGTCCAGTTGAATAATCATGCGTGCCTTTCTTAGTGTCTTTAGAGTATGAATCATTTCATGGGCTAACAGAACGTTATCCATGATCTGTCGACCCTCAACGTATCCTGACTGTTCTTCTGATATGATTTGAGGTAGGATAGGTTTAAGTCTATTAGCAATGACTTTCGAAATGATCTTATAAACCACATTGCAGAGGGCAATGGGCCTAAACTTGGACGGAGTGCAGACATCTTTTTCTTTGGGGATCAAAGCAATGAAAGTGGAGTTTAGTGACTTTAAGATTGAAGAAGATAGCCTTGAGTCTTCTACCACTTCCCAAATGTCTTCTTTCACAATGTCCCAGCATGCTTTGAAAAAATCCACTGTAAATCCATCAGGTCCTGGAGCCTTCTCGTTGGCCATCTCTCTGATCGCCATCTCCACCTCCTGGAGAGAAACTGGTCGTTCCAGGGCACTGTTTTGCTCATTGGTGATGAGTTTGGGTATGGCTGAGGTAACCCTGGCGATTGCCTCCCTTCGGTTGCACTCTGGTTTAGTGGCAATGGAATGAAAATGTCTGTGAAGTTGATTGGTGATGTCCTGGTGTGAGCTGAGAATCTCTCCATGCTCTCCTTGTAGTTTGGTGATTCTATTGCTGCATCTATAGTCAATAGCAGACCTGTGGAAGAACTTAGTGTTTCTTTCTCCCTCCTTCAGCCATTGATTGCGTGACTTTTGCTTCCATAGTATTTCTTCCTGCTCGCATCTTTCATTCCATTTCTTCATGAGCTGCTTTTCCATGTCGATGGATTCCCGAGAAGTATTACCTTGAATCCATTCATTGTGGATCTCCTCCAATTGCTGCTCCAGATGGCGTTTGTCTGCAAATATGTCTCCAAAGACCTCTCGATTCCAAGTTTTCAGTTGTGCTTTGATATACTTGAGCCTTGCTTGTAAGTTGAACATTTTTGTACCCTTTATATGCAGAGGAGTCTTCCACCATGTTTTTATGCGGCTAAAGAAATCTTTATGGGTGAGCCAAAATCTTTCGAAACGAAAAGGCCTGTTTTTGGGGGTGCCTGAAATTGACATTTGCAGAGAGATGGGCCAATGGTCTGAGCCCCCGGAAGGAAGGATTTCAGAACTTATAATGTTCCCTTCTAGGAGGAGGCTTTCGGAGACTAGATAGCGATCCAAACGGGAAGCTATGAGCCTATCTCCTCCTTGTCTATTAGTCCAAGTGAACATACCATTGCTAGGCTTTATGTCTACCAGGCTTAGATCTTGAATAAAGGCATTAAAAGCTTGGGCATCATTGCTGAGAGTTCTGGTGCCTCCTTTCTTTTCCTCGAGTGAGGTTATCATGTTGAAGTCCCCACCATATACAGTCTGAGAGGTATTGTGCCTGTGATGCAGGCTGGTTAATTGACGGAGCAGCAGTAATTTGTCCTCCAGACGTTGGGGGCTATAGATATTGACAAATAAGAAGGAGCCTCTTTCTCCGATAATTTGCATTTGCAGGGCTAGGAAGTGCTTTGAGGCTTCAGCATTAATGAGATGGTAGACATTTGGGTTCCACAGGATGGCTAAGCCTCCACTCATTCCTGTTCCTTCCACAGCCAGATGCTCGAGATGTCTGCTCAGACGTTTAGTTAGCTCATTATGCTTCTGAATAGTGCATTTGGTTTTCTGAAGGAAGACCATATCCGGTTTTTCTTGTGTAATTTTCTTTTTCAGGAGCCTCTGTTTCCTGAGGCTTCCCAGTCCCCTTACATTCCATGAGAGGACTTTCATAGTTAACTGGGATTAGGATAAGAAGGAGAAAGCCTCCAGGGCTTTCATCTTTCCCGAGTTTATCAGCAGTTGACCTAATTCAAAGAGAGCATCCTTGTCTGATCTTCTTCCTCGTTTCTTTTTGTATTGGCTGCTAGCTTGCGTCTGGTGTAGGGTTTGTGATTTGATGCCCAGGCTCTTGGTAGCACCACGACCCCGCTTCACACCTTTTGATATTGCCTCCTGTCTGGCTAAGAATAGATGGTTGATTCTGTTGTTTTCTTCTTCTGGTACTTTTTCTATCCCTTTTTGTTTCCATTGTTCCACTATTGAGTTAAGATCTAGCCCTTCTTTTTCCAAAATTTCATCCAATTCTAGGTCTTCCGTGCCCTGTTCGCTGAGGATCATGTCCTCATCTCCTTCTTGGTTCTTGTCTTCTGAGCTTGCTGCATTGAGATTCCCCAACTCGAGGATGTCTTTAGACTGATCATTTATCGGATCTTCTGGATCTGGATCCGCCTTATTCTTCTGAGAGTCCTCTCCCAGTATTTCAAAAGGATTTGCAGTGCGAGTGTTTGGATCTGCTGTTTTAGGGTGATTTCTGCGACTGGCTCTGTGCCTTCCAGTGGGCCGAATGAATCCATCCGAAGACGAAGAGGGTTTCCCTTTGGGGAGTTCCTCCGTTTTGTTTTGAGGGCATTCTCTGATTAGATGCCCATGCTCATGGCATTTCCGGCATCTGAAAGGTATTTTCTCATAGTCTATAGTTTGAAAGTAGGTTTCATCTCTGTAGTCTAACCAAAGTCCTTCATGCAGAGGTCCAGAAACATCCATTTCAACACAGATGCGAGCATAAGTTGTGTACCTTTTTTGAAGAGTGGCTTCAGAAGCCCGGACAAAGGTGCCCAGAGTATTGCCGATTTGTTCCAGCGCTGCTGGTCTCCAATAGTCAATTGGCAAGGAGAAGAGTCTGATCCAGACTGGTACTTGAGTGAAGGTCTCCTGCTCGGGTGCAAAGTTAGGTTTCCATGGCCGCATATAGAGGCCCGCAGAAGCGTAGAAGTAGGGACCTCCTTCAAAGATTCGGTCCTTGTCGTCCAGATTGGTAAACACCACCATGAAAAAGCCCTTGGCTCCTAGGTGAAGTTGAACATCCCCTCGCGGTTTCCAAACTTACTTGATCCATTGACAGAGAGCTTTTTCACTGGGCCAGAACCCCATGAATTTGCATATGATCGCGTAGATTGACATGTGATCCCGGTATTCTTGTAGATCTGGATCAGTAATGTTTACCCTAAGGCTGTCAAGAGCTTTTGGTTTGCATCGCCCTTGCAATTTCGGTTGTGCTTTGTTTCCTCCAGAATTTTCAGATCGACCAAGATGAGCATTTTGATCGGCATTATCATTCAGATCTGTAGCGGTTCTTTGTGGATATGCCTTTTGCGAGGGTTGATCGAGACCGGTTCCTTCTTTGCTGGTAGATCCCTTCACTGTTTCTGCCGTGAAGCGATCTGAGAGTACCTCAGTGTGGCCGGCGTGATCATGGGTTGCTGAGGAGCCTGGGATTTTCGAACCCTTGGCCATCTTCTTTCCTTTGTCTATAATTACTTGTTTGAAGGTGGGGGCTCTAGGGGCCCCCGGCCGTCCCATCTTCTGCGCCAGTTTCAGTCCTTGTTGCCGCAGATCCTGGAGGCGATCTCGGCTTTTCGCCAGCGTTCTGGCCTTAATCAATGCACATTGTTAATCTAATAACTTTAAAATTAATGTACCATCATACATCCAATTACATAAAATTAGAAATCAACATTTACACTAAAATCAATGTATCACTCCTATCATAATATTTAATATTTAGAAACAAAAGAAATATTTAATATCTAAAATATTAAATATCGTGTTCATGAATTTTATTCTATGAGCTTTCATAATTCGTAGATTTTATGGTTTTATAAGATATTAGTTTTTTATAATTATTACATAAATAAGTTTTAGGATAAATAAGTTCATAATAAATATTAAGATAATCTTTATTGATTTATAAATGGCTTATTTTATGTTTTTAAATTAGTTTTTATAAATAATATTTTTTAAAAAATCATTAATAATAATAATATTCATATTAATATAAAACACAATATTTTAGTAATATTATTAATAACATCATTAATAAGCTATTAATTATTTTTAAGAAACCATTGTTAATAAAATGATTAATCATAATAATTTAATATATTTTTTTAAATTATTAATATTTAATGTTTTTTTTTTAGTAAAGTTTGGTATTATATTATCATATTAAAAAAAGAATTTATAGTATTAAACACCATAACTCGATTACATTGAGGCAACCTAGAAGACATATATCATCTGTAGAACATGGGTGCTTGCCAACGCATTCAAAGAACTTGGTTATTTGCCGTAAAATTATGAAAAAAATATCTAAAACTAACATCATGGGGGTGGGTGCAGCCACGCGGCCAGGCGGAGGAGCCGCGAAGAGACGATCCTGATGGTGCACGTGGTAGTTGATGTGATCCACTTGAGTTTGTAGAGCTAGGAGGTGGTCTTGAGAGTGCCTTAGTATACGACGCAGACTCTCCAGAGCCTCAAGGGTCTCCGTCTGCAGACTTTGGACAACGTTAATGTAAGCCACTAATTCATTCTGGTCCTCGTACCTTTTCTCTCGCAGGGTGTCCAAGTTGAGCTGAATCTACTGGAGTTGGGCAAAGATGTCTTCAAGGGTGACTGGGGCCTCAATCTAGCCAGGGGATTGGGCTAGGGAAACTGCCATGGCTGCTGCTAAGTGTTGGCTCTCTGTAGACTCCGAGTGGGAAATCGGGTCTCTGGGAACCTCTCGATTATCCATACCTGAGACAAAACCATGGTGATGGGCTCAACCATGCTCTCTTGGCATAAAGGCACCCTCCTCTTCCGCTCATTGTGTTGTGCTAATGCGCCAAGTCGCTCCAATTCTGCCCGTCTCGGAGACCCATGCTCCACCTATATACCCTCGCCTAAGCTTCTCTTGGACAACATCCTCGGTCTCTTGAGTCCCATAGATGAGGGACATATGGTCACCCCGAGTCTTTGCATTGTCTTCCAGGGAGTTGCAGAAGCTCCAACACCCACATATATGAATTGTAGGAAAGTCAAATTGCTTTGCAAGCCCAAGGCAGAACCACCGAGGGGCTGGGTCATCGAGGGGTTGCTTTTGTGCAGTCTGCAGATTTGGAGCAGGCATCGAGGCTGCAAACCCAAATCTCCTAATAAAAAACACGTCTGCCGCTTATAATTCACCACCACCTCCCTTGTACCCCTCCTCGTGCAACGCGGGTGTTCCCATGCCATTGCAAGGAAGCCTCCCCTCTTCCCACCTTTCACCACCACTGCTCGACGGGCTTGTCCCTCTACTCTTTCCAGGCCAGCAGAGCTGAAGAGAGGGCTTGAGAGCCAGTGGGTGATCGTATGCACATAACACTACATCAACCTTCACCATTTCCCTCAAAAAGGAAATGCAGAGAGCTACGTCCATCACGCGTTAAAAGAAAATCAACCCGCCATGAGATCTCTAGCATTGAGGCTCTTTACCACTCGCGTGTGTGAGCATGGTGAGTCGGCAAGTGCATGGCTTGGGGTTGTTTGGGCCTTAACTACCCCACTCCCACTTGTTCGAGTGATTGGACACACAAAGTAGAAACTAATGTTTTTTTTTGAATTGGACTAATTCTATTAAGCAAAAATATGGTACAAGATGATGATACAATCAAGAGAGACAGAAAACCAGCAGCCGGAAATGATAGGACTATCAACCTCGGTTCCGAAGAAGAAGTGAAGCAAGCAAAGAACTACAACTAAAGACTGGAAAGCTAAAAACTCTGATCTTTACCCAGAATGGGTAGAAGTCTCAACTCGAAGCTTTTTCCCTTTCCTTTTTTTGACTTTGACCCATCCATCTAGGGGTGAATGAGCAACAACAACTTGAAGACTGGGGTTCTCCGAGGGGGAGCCCTCCTTTTTTGAATCAGACGAGGAAGTCATATGTACGCGTTTCTAGGCGATGGCTATATCGAAGGAGTGCGCTGGTCCCTCGGTGGAAGGAACCACAGATTGAGGGGCATGATCCAGATCTGCATCGCTGGCTTCATCTTCAGAGCTAGAGGATTCATAATTCACAACTGGAGGTGGAGAGCAAGGGGCCCATCGTTTGGATTTGTGCTTGGAGAGGTTATCTTTTTTATTTTTTGCCGGGAGAGTAGGGCAGGTGGACTGCAGATGCCCTATTTGGTGGCAATGGCGGCAGCGGAAGGCAGTATTTTCGTAATCCATTGTCTAGGTCCAAACAAAGTCATTTATCTTGAGAGTGATTTGGTCTGGAAGTCCCTTGCTTAAGTCTAACTCGACACATATTCTGGCATATGTATAGAGACCAATCCTTTCCCGCCTGTAATCTCCCGTAATGAAACTGCCCAAGGTGTTGCCTATAGTTTTGTAGACTGCCACATGCCATAAGTGGACAGGTAGGTTGGGAATCCTGATCCATACAGGTGTCCTGGTGATGACTGCAGTTGCTGGATCAAAATCTGGGAACCAAGGAGTTAAGAAGAGCCCTGCAGTTCCCATGAACCAAGGGGCTTCTTCTAAAGCCTTTTCATAATGCTTACTGTCATTAAAAAGAACAATGAAATATCCTTTTGAACAGAAACTAACCTTACAATGATGTGTCCAGTTTGCATGAATCCAATCATAAAGGTCCTTAGATCGTGGCCACAGTCAGTTGAATCTGCAAATGATGGCTCTTTCTGCATATTCTTGAAGTTGATTTACAGGATCTGCATGGGTGATGTCGACAGAGGGAACTTCCTCTGTTTTGTTTACCAAAAAAGGCATGGATTTGAGGCCTTCCGGGGGTTTGGGGATCTCTGAATGTACTGCATCTTTGTAAGAGAAGGGAGGAGCAGAGGACGACTGTCCCGCTACCCCCCCTCTCAAACGAAGGGTTAACACCAAAGAGTTGTTCCTGTTAATGCTGTAAGTAGAGACGGGAAGAAGGTCTTCAAGTTGTTTACCTTGAAAGAGAAGTCTCTGAAAGCCTGAAGGGATCCCAATATGCCGTTCAAGATCCAGCTTGAGATCCAGCACCAAATCCGTGGAACAGACCCATTGCAGGATGGTTTTGCCTATTGTTTGAGAAATTTGGATCTGAAAAGATTCAAAGAGGTTCCTTGACACAGTGCCTGGATCTCTTATGCTACCAAGAGCATGCATCGACTGAGCACCTCCAGCCTTCTCCTCCTTCGGAATAGGCTTTGCTGTGGCGGACTTCTTAGCTGGGCGAGGAGCCTTTTTTTCCAATTTTCTAGCACTACGACCTCTCTTATATCTACCACCATGGCGGCTCTTAGTGACAGAGCCCCAACAGTATGCTGGAGGTAGAGGGATTCGCATGCAGAGAGGCAGGGTTCTCGGCCCCTTGTCGACCACTGACCCACAACTAGTATTCAATGTAGGTTTACGTGGAGTGACGACAACCATTATAGCCATAATCCTGCAGGGGCTTTCGGCCCTCGCAATATTCCTGCCGACCAGGGGTAACAAACAAGCGTTTGGTGCCGCCATAGCGAAAAAGTCAAAAGTTACCAGATGTGGGTGCGAGGAAACTAGAACATGCCTAGATTCATGTCCATAGCAGGCGATGGAAGGTCGGGGGTCTCTGGTGGAGGGCGCCGTAAAATCTAGTTTCCAAGCTCCGCAATATTCCAGTGCATGTCCAGAGTTCGGAGGCTGCCTTCTCTTGGAATCGAGAGCCATGTATACAGGAGTGCCATACCCTTCTAGTGCGCAACCAGGAAGATCCGCCGCCGCGCGACCATAAGGCCCAAACCTACAAAACCTAGCTCTTATGCTCGCCATTTGTAGCTTCCAATCGGGATTAAGCGCTCCAGAAAAATTCAATGTTATTAACATAATAACATTCAAATTATTAATAATTTGTAACATCTTCGGTTCCACAATTTTTTTTCTATTTATAGAATTTGATACTAATCACACACACAATAACTTGTTACAGTTCGTCGCCTTCCTACCATTAGCATATGTCAACCATTCCTTATTTAACACTTAGTGTCAATTTGATTTTTCTAAACAGATTGACTCATACCCATACTTTGGTCATCTTGTGAACACATGCTCTTGAAACTAAATTTCCAATTTAGCAATTCACATCAGACTTGATGTCTATATAACAATGCCATATTTTATTACATGGAAAATATGGTTAAGTAGTGGAATCCCATTTCCGACTATTACCCTTTCCCATTAGTTTTCCATTTTTAACTGTTATTTATTCATAACTCTTTTAATCCTAATTCCCTAACATTATGGACATTAATCTATCTATCCTTAACCGTTATGACTATCTCTACAATCCCTTTGAAATGCATATGCCTCGATTCTCATAACATAATTTTATTGGGTATTAATTTCCTTCTTTATTTGATTTACTAACTTTCACATTTCGAAGGTATGATCATAACCTAAGTGGAGATTTCACTAGTCTTATTAAACCATAGAAGAATGGTCTACGCACATCACTGTCAAATTTATATTCCACTTGTCTCTCATATGAAATTTAATTAAAACAACCCACTCAACTTGCAAATGGAGCCTTTCCTTTCTACGTATCAATTATAAGGGCTATCACATGATATCAATTGTTAAATTGAACGCACATATGGTAACCCTTAACATAATTTAGCCACGTCATCGACATTAAACACGTCTTTTGGTTTTTCAAGGAATGGTAAGTATTGTGGTTTAATTGGCACAACCATTTTGTATAATTGTTCACCAAACATCTGTATAAAATACTCCCTGGGATCTCCTGACATTAATGTTCTTGTACCCAGTCACATGGTTTGTCCGAAATTTAGTTTAACATATCAATCTATGGGAATTTTCTCCAACCACCAGATTTATGAGACGTGGACAACTCTGATCTATTCCTAGTTAGGGTTTGAGACTCCATAAAATATTTTATTTTTGAATGGTGATTAATTTTCATTCTATGGTTTTGGCGTAGCAACCTCTTGCTCTCGACTTCTGCTATGCCACAACATTGGCTCCATATTTATCTGCGTTTTCGTTTCATATTGAGGTGACCTTTGTCTACTATGTAGAGTATCATCTCGTAGTCTTCATCACTGGTTCATGTAACTTTATTTTATATATGCTAGTTATTAGATTTTTTTTACACCTTGTCTATAGCTCTTGATTTCACTGTTATACATTTTCTCATATCTCCACCTAAACTTGCTTTATTGTGCAAACGTTACAGTGAGATTGCATCCCCAACTTCCTACTTCTTCTTTGAAATTTCTCGTGTCCTTGGGCTAGGTAATGTATAGTACAACGAAATTCATACAATCTTATCTTGGTTTACTGAAAACAAGTTTAGTTGTCTTCTCGAATTTCTTGGAATTAGCCATGGTTAAATTCTTATTTTCATAGTTTCAGTTACTTAGCTTTTTTTTTCTAATACGTTCCTTTCCTTCTCAACAGGAACTCTATGTGGTTGCCTCTCTCCACTATATCTAGACTTTGAGGCAAGCATAGTTCGACTGAACCCTCTCTATCGAGGAACTCCTTTGAACTGGTTTATCACTTATGCTGTCTATGAATGCTAAGTTTCCCACTGTATTGATTTACTACAGATCAATGGTGAACTTATGTTTCTAATAAAAGTGAAGAGATTTAGTTCCCTGTATCTCTCATTACTTATTTAGAATTATTCTAAATTCTTTAACAAAGTCACCGCCGAGAGATTATATTATCTTCATGAAAATTAATTTTGTGGCTCCTTTTAATAAGAGAGTTAATAGATGATTTTCCTTTGTCTTTTAAATTGTAATTTCCAAGTTTTTCGTGCATTTGAAAGCTTTTTGTCTTCTATGATAATTACTTATTCGCGTTATAGAGTTTTCTTTGCTATATAATAGTTCTTCTAGCTAGTTTTATTTATGAAGAGTTTTTGTACATTGTGGTGACCGGACCACCTCTCCACTTTGTCTACGTACAGCATAATACCGAGAAAACAACAAGTCTTGGTTTAGGGTTTTACCCATAACCTCGACTAATGGTTTTCTCTCTTTCTACATTAAACCAATATTTTATGCAATAGTATGTACATTACAGTTTTGTTCCTAATTTGATGCTACTTCTATGGTATTCCCAACTGTAAAATTCCCTTATATTACTGTCATATGAGTGTACCAAAAGAAAAGAGTCATATTTTCAAGATTACAATTTCAATTTTCTTTTTATGGCACTTTTATCACATGGCTCTGTGGCATGTTCTCGCTTGTAACTATTCTTTACTATTAACAAAACCAAAATGAAACACACCCTATAGAATTAAATATGTTTATGTGTTACTTCTCATATCACAGTTCCACAGTATATACAATAAATTAGTTATCCCTTAAGTATATTCACTGATATCCCATATATATATATAAATGTCAATTCTGATAACTTGAATAAAAGAGAAAGAAAATGCAGAACTTATGCTACCTCCACTTTGCAGACTTTCTTACAGGTTTAGTAGTATATCTGCTCAAGTATGTCTTATTAGCAGTATATCTTCTCAACATCTATCTAAAGTTTATACACAATTTACATCACTATCCTATAGATACCTATAAAACCACAAAACAATTCAATTAAATAGTTACAGAAATAGTACAGTTACTTATTTGAATCTTTAAATTACTGTTGTGGTCCTCCCAACCTTCAAGAGAGGCAATTACGTCCTCCTCTTGCCCTCGAGCTCCGGTCCTGGATGGTACGGTTTAACAGTGGAAATTTTTGTTGTGACCTCAGGATGCCTAGTCCAGTCATTACTAGAAATTATTTTCAGGATTACTGAGTTTTTTCCACTGGTCTCTACTAGCTCTGGAAAATCCACACTCTTCCTTCCACCAAGAACAAAACCCCTACTCCTCACTGGGATCAATCTCTAACCCTTAGAGGAGCAGGTAACTGTTTCCAACTGTCCCCAACCACTTTCCAGTTCTTGGAAACATTTTCCATCAACTTTTACTTTTATGAAGTTAATTTTCTTAAATGATTTATTATTCATAAGTAATTACTAGCGAAAATAAATTTTCAAACAAATAATAATAATTCCAATCTTTTTCCTGAAACAATAATAAAAATTGTCTTTAACTAGTTAATAACTAATTATCCTTAATGAAGTTGTCACAAATTCCACCATGGAAGTAACACCATCCTCGGTGTTTTCACTCTAGCTCTAAAAAGAGCTCTAGATAAGCTTCCCACATGAATCTTATGTCCTCCCAATGTAACACCCCCAATTTATGTGCTGAATTTGAAAAGTTAGACATTTGAACTTTAATCCTAAGGGGAGTGGACCCCAAAGGATAAGTATGGTGTGAATGTAATTTAATATTTAATTTTATGAAATAAATGAAATGATTTTGCATTTTGACCAAGATGAGAATTAGAGATCACTTGCCAAATCCATGAGGATGGATAAGGCAACAAATCACCACAATCTTTCAAAAATCCTTGAAAGAAATTAATTTAGATTTGAGGAGCAATCTAAATTTCCCCAATGAAGAGGAAAGTAGTTGGGAGGAGGTAAGAAAAGATGGAAAAGCTAAGGAAAAGCATAAAACAGCTTTAAAGAGTCCCATAATGGGAAGCCTACGCTAAACAGGAAAGAAAGCATCCTGCTATTCTGGACGCAGAATTAGAAACATGCTTTGGGGAAACATGAGCTTAAATAAGCTGCTCCTAAGCAGATTAGAGGTTGATCTGTGATGGAGGTGATCTCAGCTCGGGGGTGAGTTCTGGGAGACAAAGAGGACTCTAAGGTTGGGAGGTTGGTCATTTGCAATAGTGGTATGTTCCTGAAATTTTTGTTCATTTTGATGTATTATGGTATGAATTGGCTACATATAAAAATTCAAGGGAAATTGTATGATTGAATTTAGTACTACATTTAACAGAGTCCATCTGAGCAATCACCTTCAGTTACGTTTTAGTTGTGAACTTAGAGAAATCCATAGAATAGAAACCCCAGAAACTCTAAACCAAGGTCGGTTTAAATCTGAAGTTACTTAGCCTCTACAGATAATTAAATATTGTTTTGTTTCCTGTAGATACAAGGGTGATATTATCTGCTCATGTGTATGCTAGAGAAACATTATAGCAAAACTAAAGTTACATGGTACAAATCTAAAAGGAAGAAAGTAAGAACATTAGAGTATGACATTCAAAATTGTGCTAGAGAAAGAGTAACTCTACTTTATAGGATTTTTATAATAGTTATAAGTGTATAGATTTCATTTCTAAATCTATCTGTCATGAAAACAAGTATCATAACCAAATACTTAAATTAAAATTAAGGCCCTCATTAAATTACTATCGAATACATACATATACATCCAAAGAAAAATAGAATAAAAGAGCCATGAACGAGAATAATAACAGTATATGTATATATGTATTAAGAATAAAATGTAAGAGCCGTGAGTTAAAACAATAACTCATTGTAACCACGATTATAAAAGAATATTTTAGTGAGGGAAAAATATATACATGTACCATATATCCATGCGAAGTGGCGCACTGTCAAACTATGTTAAACCATAATGACTATTCGATTTATTATGCAGTGGGCTTGTGTCAATCCAATACCCTCGAATTTTACAGCTATTAACGTCCACGACATTTTAGGGTTTGTTTAAACATGATATGGAGTGAACCGATTATAAAACGAGGGTATATTTTAAACATATAGTTCTAAACCGGCATATGAATTCCTATTATCTATATCCATCGTATCTATCATATGGATATTATTTATCATCTGAACATTCATATTTTAAACGATGATAGGCATCATACGTGACCATACAACATAAGAATTAACGCGTAGGTAATAAAAATCAGCCTTTAAAACTATGAATCGCGATGGAGATGACTACCAATAGCTTCACCACCACACAATTAGGTATTATGGTATAATGATCACCAAGGCGTTGCGGCCATTCTTGTTTCAGTGAAGAATATTACTAGCATTAAACACACAGAAACACAGAGACGTGATCGCGTTAAGGGAAGGAAGTTACCAAATGATGAGTTCGGCTCTTCCCCTGGCGATGATCGCGAGTCCATATTGCCAGCTACCGCGAAACAAGTGGACAAGTTAGAGGTGAGCGGCCAGAATGCTGTTGACCATAATCACGACCGAGCTACGTTAACAACCCGATACACGTAGCCACAAAATAAGTTCTGACAGTTAGCATGGGTTCTAGATCAAAACCCGATCTCGGAAACCACAGACAAATAAATGAAATGCTTAAATATCTGCTACCATATGGTCTAACTAGTAAGAAACCTGAAAATAAGGCTCTTCTTCAACCGATTTAAACGGAGAAATAGAAAAAAAAAACAACACAATACAAATAGTCAATACAAATTACACAGTATCACGGCAGTAAGGGCAAGGCTGTCACATTGGAGCGCAAAGAAAACTGAAATCAGGCGTCCGGACGATGGATGATAAGTTAACAACGGGTTCGGCTTGACGATAGGAGGAAAACCCGGTTGAGGGCTTGTATCCGTCTTGATGCATACTGAGCGCGGCCAGAAACCCGTCGTCTGCATCCCCTGCACAACACAATTCGTAAACGATTTAGACACAACATTACCTGAAGATATTAAAATGAATGGCAGAATGTAAAGAACGATAGAAGGCTACGCATGAACTCTCATACCTTCAAGCTGATCTGGTACTCCGGTATCAAACCTCCATGGAAATATCAGTTCCCTCGGTGAACGAGTGGAAGTAAAAACAATCACCCCAACCAGAATGAGATCCAACTGTAACCGGAGCTGGATATATATAGATAATAACCAGCAGAGGGACAAGTGCGTGTATGCCGCTGAGGTAAGTTGGAAGGGTATGTGAAACCCTAATCCCACTGCCCCAGGCGTGCAGAGAATCCCAAAGTCAATTGGACAACAACTCAGCTTTGTCGACAGCGTGGTACCCGGTAATGTGAAAGAGTTTCAAACTAGGTACTGAACTGCAGTAGTCGGATCGCACAGTACCGGGCCGAATAGAAACACAAACTAAAACGCTACACGTAACCTCATGGCTGAGCATGGATCTGTAAGGGCGGCGCCGGGTACTCCAATCTCCTGCGCGCGACGCCGTCCCTGCATATCAAAAGATGAAACCCCACACGTTAAACCAAAACCAGTACACTTGACGCAAAGGAACAGCAAAACGCATAGCTGGTAAATTCATTACAGGCGGAAATATCCATACCAGTATAAACTGAGAAATTAACGCATCCTACCACGACGAGTTAGAAACCGGGTGGAAAAATAATACAACGTCCCCAGATTTTAAGAATAGGGTTAGGTATAGCCGAAATGAGTAATTTCGACACGCGTAAATGGATAGTCGGAACACTGTCATACCTATTAATCAATCCTGTTGACGTGGCACAACCAACCGCCGAGTCTCTGTTATGTAAATCAATGGTTTCGCCACGGTAAATTCATCGACCTACTCAGCGATGAGAATGTACCACGGTATTATATATAATAGTGATATCTCAAGGTGTTAGTGAGATAGAGGTATATCGTGTTTAATACACGCTTGGTACGAAGTCAATCATATTGTCAATTGGAATATAAAGGTGGTTATAGTTATATGATTTCAATACTAATATTGAGGGGGGGTGCCATAAATATATATATATGTATAGGTTACGTTTATATAGGTGTGCATTCAATTCAATATTTTTAAAAGGTTTAGATATAGATGGTATATATATATAGGTGTTATATATATGTAATGAAATATATCTATATATATATGGGGATTCCATGATATTGACAATAGGGTGCTCGCTATATATACATGTGGATCCAAAGATATATGTGTGAGATCTATAGGTGGATTCAGAGATAGATGTGTTGAATATATATATGTTAGGTGAGATTATTGAAAGGTATGTATGATCATATAGTCTATGAAAAAAAAAACATATCCCATGATAGTAAAAAGGGGTATGGATATATATATATATATTTGGTTAAAAGGAATATGGAATATGATAATAAAAAAGGGTATGGATGTTCAGTGCTTTTAGGAAGAGAGAGATGCTAGATGGTGAGAGGAAACTTTATCAAGAGGGAACAAAAGCTAAATTTCTGAACTCATTATTCAACTAACTAGGTGAATAGAGTGGAAACCCCCGTATCTCGGGGAAAGTAGAGGAAAAAAAAAAAAAAAAATTAACGGGAGGTGTTACAAATGGTATCAGAGCCCAAGTGCAAAAACTGGGCTATTGTTATTGTGCTCACTAAATTCTGAATGTATTGAACATTGTGGAGATTGTTTTTTTGTCTTACTAATCAAATGTATGAGTGTGGACAGTGGTGCTAAAATGGCTGAAGAGGGAGGAATTTATGTGGATCTGCGTGATGAGTTTGCTACTCCAGATCCCAATGCCCCGGTAATGGCTATGTTGCACAGGCTGCAACGAGAATTGGTTGAACTAAGAAGCCAAAATGACATGTTTTCATCAGCCAGTAAGGAGCAGGAAAAGCTCATCAGAGAGCTCACTTCCCGGAACAGCCAGGAGGTGAAGGTTCTAGAAAAAGAAAGATGGATGAGTCTGAGGATGAGGATGCAGCTAGAAATCAACACATGCAGAAAAGAGAATTGCAGGGAGAATTTCGAAAGATTAAACCTCCCTCCTATGATGGGGAGAAGGAAGAGGATGCTGAAGCTTGGTTGCTGAACATGATCAAGTATTTCCAAGTATATGAATATGAGAGCAATCTGAAGGCCAGATTAGCTGTGTATCAGCTACAAGGAAAGGCTACACTGTGGTGGGAAGAGACAAAAATGGTGCATGCCATTGATGAAAAGACAGTTACTTGGGAATATTTTTAGGCTAAGTTCAAGAATCGTTATTTGAATGAACGTTATTATGATGATAAAGCAAAAGAATTCCATGAACTTAGACTAGGACAGCTCACTATCGATGAGTTTGTCACTAAGTTTACCAATTTACTGAGATATGTCCCTTACATTAGGGAAGAAAAATCAAAGGTCCAAAGGTTTTTGAATTGCTTACCTACTGTGTACAAGGAGAAAATTGAGTTTGACAACCCAAAGACAATGGATGAAGCTGTTAGAAAAGCAAGATTATGCTATCAGCAGTTTAAAGGTAAGGCTGAACAAGGGAAGAGCTAGTTGAACAAGGGTGAGTTCAAAGGAAAAAGACAAAAACCAGCATATCTAAGGAATTTTGGCAGAGATCATCAGTGGAAAAAATTCAATAAACCAAAAGAAAGCCAAACTGCTCAGTCCCAAGTGGCTTCAAAACAAGTAGAAGGGAACAATAAAAAGGAAGGGACAGTCAGAATGAAGGAACCTCTAAAATGTTGGGGCTGTGGAGAACCCCATATGATGAGGGACTTCCCCCATCGAAATATTCATATGATCAGTAGAGAGCGAGAGGCAACAACAGTCAATGACATAGCCAGAAGCATACCAACTATCAGTGCAGCCTTGGAAAATCGGCAAGCAGAACATCAAGCAACCATGGTGGAAATGGAGGGTAAGATTTCTGACCTACCCATTACTGTTTTGATTGATCCAGGTGCTTCTTTGAGTTACATTAATCCTGGAATTGTAGAAAAATGTAAAATTAAACCTGAAAAATTTCAGCAGTCATGGTTGGTACAGCTGGCTACTGGAACTAAGAGAAAAGTCACACATAAGTTGCCCAAAACAGCAATACAATTAAATGGCTTTCCAACAGAAGTAAATTTTAACATATTACTGTTAGGATCCTATGACTTGCTGATAGGAATGGATTGGCTGGAAAAGAAGAAATCCCTGATGAACTACTGGGATAAAACCCTGCATTGTGTGGATGAAGAAGGGAAACCTTTTACATTAAAAGGAAAACCAAAATCCATTTCTGTAAGACAAATATCAGCCTTACAATTGAAAAGAACAGCTAGAAAAGGATATCAAGTTTATGCAGTACATGTGGAAGAAGTGGAACAGAGAACTGAAGAAAATCTGCTGAGTGAATTACCAGTGGTAAGGGATTTTAAAGAAGTTTTCCCAGATGAGATTCCTCATCTCCCCCCCAAAAGAGAAATTGACTTTTCTATAGATTTGGTGCCGGGAGCCACACCTGTTTCCCGAGCCCCCTATCGAATGAGTCCGCCTGAACTCATGGAGCTGAAGATGCAACTGCAAGAATTACTAGATAAAGGATACATTAGACCGAGTGTGTCTCCATGGGGAGCACCGGTCTTATTTGTGAAAAAGAAGGATGGAACTTTTAGGATGTGCATTGATTATCGTCAACTGAACAAGTTGACCATTAAGAATAGATATCCACTTCCTAGAATTGATGATATTTTTGACCAAGTGAGAGGGGCCTCAGTCTTTTCCAAGATTGACTTAAGAACTGGGTATCATCAGCTCAGAATCAAGGAAGAAGACATTAACAAAACAACTTTCCGAACCCGGTATGGACACTACGAATTTGTAGTCCTACCTTTTGGATTGACAAATGCCCCTGCCACCTTTATGTGTCTGATGAACAATGTGTTAAATAAGTATTTGGATAAATTTTTTCTGGTGTTCATAGATGATATTTTAGTCTACTCCAAAAACAAAGAGGAACATAAAGAACATTTGCGGATAGTGTTACAAACTTTGAAAGAAAATCAGCTATATGCTAAGTTCAGTAAATGTGAATTTTACAAGGATAAAATTCAATATTTGGGTCATATTATCTCTAAAAAAGGCCTTGCAGTTGACCCTGAAAAGATAAAAGCAATTAAAGAATGGCTGGTTCCAACCGATGTTTCAGCAGTAAGATCATTCATGGGGATAGCAGGCTATTATCGTAGATTTGTGCAGAGATTTTCTGCCATAGCACATCCCATCACTTCATTGCAAAGGAAGGGTGCCAAGTTCGTGTGGACTGAGCAATGTCAACACAGTTTCGAACAATTAAAACAAAAACTTATTTCAGCCCCTATATTAAAAATTGCTGACCCTGATAAAGAGTTTGTTGTATGTACAGATGCTTGCAGAGAAGGGCTAGGAGGGGTCTTATTGCAGGAAAATTCAGTTATTGCATATGAATCTAGAAAACTGAAAATACATGAACATACTTATAGTACATATGACTTAGAATTTGCAGCTGTTATCCATGCTCTGAAGATGTGGCGGCACTATCTTCTAGGAAAAAAGGTTCACATTGATGACTGACCATATTAGCCTTAAATATTTCTTTTCCCAAACTGACCTGAATGCAAGACAAGCCAGATGGCTATCCTTTTTCAGTGAATTTGATATGGACATCAAGCATATCAAGGGGAAAGAAAATAAAGTTGCTGATGCATTAAGTAGAAATGCTTGTCAACACCTAAACAGCATTGGGAGCAATGCCCAGATGGAGATAGAGGAATTGGTGGGGAAAGCAGCCAATCAAGATCCCAACTATGAAGCACTCTTGGTAAAACTACAAAAAAGGGGTAAAACTGATTTCACTAAAAACCAAAGAGGGCTACTCTATTACAAGAACAGGTTGTATATTCCAAATATAGAGTCATTAAAAAGAGAAATTTTAGATGAATATCACAAACAACCCTATGCAGGACATCCAGGATACGAAAAGATGTTAACAGCCTTGAAGAAGAAGTTGTTCTGGCCAGGAATGAAGAGAGATGTGGCAGAGTATTTAAGTAGATGTATGGAATGTCAACTAGTCAAAGTTGAGCATCAACACCCAGCGGGGCTTTTAAACCCTTTGCCAATTGCAGAATGGAAATGGGACACAGTTTCCATGGATTTTATAACAGGATTACCCAAAACTAAATATCAACATGATTCTGTAATGGTAGTAGTAGACACTCTCACAAAAGCTGCCCACTTTATACCAGTAAAGTCTACCTTTGGGACAACTCAAGTAGCAAATGTATTCTTGAAGGAGGTAGTACGGCTACATGGGGTGCCAAAAGTAATTGTTTCAGACCAAGATGCTAAGTTTACAGCAACGTTTTGGAAAGGATTGTTTGGAGGGATGGGTACTAAGCTGAATTTCAGTACTGCCTATCACCCTCAAACTGACGGGCAAGCAGAAAGGACGAATCAAATTTTGGAGGATATGTTGAGAATGTATGTGATGGATAGACCATCAAAGTGGGAGGAGTATCTGCATTTAGCTGAATTTGCCTATAATAACAGTTACCAATCCTCTATTAAAATGAGTCCGTTTGAGGCATTATATGGAAGGAAATGTCGTACTCCTTTGAGCTGGAGCCAACTAGAAGATAAATTAATGCTGGGGCCTGATGCCTTACAAGAGATGGAAAGAAATTTTAAACAGATACAAAGAAATATCAAGACAGCACAAGATCGTTAGAAAAGCTATGCTGATAAGAAAACAGTGCACCGAGAATTCAAAGTAGGGGATCATGTGTATTTGCGCATCAAACCCAAAAAGAGCACACTTTATGCTGGAAGTTGTGCAAAACTTGCTCCTAGATATTGTGGGCCTTTTGAAATTTTAGAAAGGGTGGGACCAGTGGCTTACAAGCTGGCCCTACCACCCCATGTTAGAGTACATGATGTGTTTCATATTTCATTACTAAAAAGATATGTGCATGATGCTTCTCACATAGTTGATTGGAATGTTGTACACGTGGAACCAGAAGGGGAGTTTCTACCAGAACCGCTTCAAATATTGGAGCGGGAAGAAATTGAATTGAGAAATAGGACAGTGGTCAGAGTAAAAGTGCAGTGGAAGCACTTTACTGTTGAGGAAGCTACCTGGGAAAGGGAAGCTGAAATGATGGAAAAATATCCATTTTTGTTTAAGTGAACTTGGTAGTGAAAAACAACACCGAGGACGGTGTTTATTTTCAGAGGGGGAATATGTAACACCCCCAATTTATGTGTTGAATTTGAAAAGTTAGACATTTGAACTTTAATCCTAAGGGGAGTGGACCCCAAAGGATAAGTATGGTGTGAATGTAATTTAATATTTAATTTTATGAAATAAATGAAATGATTGTGCATTTTGACCAAGATGAGAATTAGAGATCACTTGCCAAATCCATGAGGATGGATAAGGCAACAAATCCCCACAATCTTTCAAAAATCCTTGAAAGATATTAATTTAGATTTGAGGAGGAATCTAAATTTCCCCAATGAAGAGGAAAGTAGTTGGGAGGAGGTAAGAAAAGTTGGAAAAGCTAAGGAAAAGCATAAAACAGCTTTAAAGAGTCCCAGAATGGGAAGCCTAGGCTAAACAGGAAAGAAAGCATCCTGCTATTCTGGACGCATAATTAGAAACATGCTTTGGGGAAACATGAGCTTAAATAAGTTGCTCCTAAGCAGATCAGAGGTTGATCTGTGATGGAGGTGATCTCAGCTCGGGGGTGAGTTCTCGGAGACAAAGAGGACTCTAAGGTTGGGAGGTTGGTCATTTGCAATAGTGGTATGTTCCTGAAATTTTTGTTCATTTTGATATATTATGATATGAATTGGCTACATATAAAAATTAAGGGAATTTGTATGATTGATTTTAGTACTACATTTAACAGAGTCCATCCTAAGGCATTCACCTTCTAGATTCTGTTTAGTTGTAGACCAGAAATCCATAGAGTAGAAACCACAGAAACTCTAAACCAAGGTCGGTTTAAATCTGAAGTTACTTAGTCTCCACAGATAATTAAATATTATCTTGTTTCCTGTAGATACAAATGTGATATTATATGCTCATGTGTATGCTAGAAAAATATTGTAACAGAACTGAAGTTTACAGGGTACAAAACCAAAAGGAAGAAAGTAAAGATATGAGAATATGAAATTCGAAATTGTGCTAGAGAAAGAGTAATTCTACTCTATAGGATTATTATCACAATTATAATTATATACATTGCATTTCTAAATCTATCTTTCATCCTTGAAACAAGTATCATAGCCAAAGACTTAAATTAAAATTAAGGCCCTCTATTCAAGTACTATCGAATACATACATGTATACATCAAAAGAAAATAGAATATAAGAGCCACGAATTAAAATAATAACAATACATATATATATGCATTAAAAATAAAACGTGAGAGCCGTGAGTTAAACTAATGACTCATTGTAATCAACGATTATAAAATAATATTCGGTGATAAAAATATATATATATATGTACCATAGGTCGATGCGACTTGGCGCATGATCAAACTATGTTAAACCATAATGACTATTCGATTTATTATGCCATGGCCTTGTTTCAACACAAAACCCCCGAATTGTACAACTATCAACGTCCACGACATTTTAGGGTTTGATTAATCATGAGATGGAGTGAACCGATTATAAAAACGATGGTATATTTTAAACCTATAGCTATAAACTGGCATGCGAACTTCTATTATCAATATTCATAGTATCTATCATATGGATATTAATTATCATCTGAATACTCATGTGTTAAACGATGATAGGGAGCAGATCGTAACAATACAACTAAGAATAACTGCGTAGGTAATACAAAAATCAGCCTTTAAAACTATGAATCGACACGGAGATGACTATGACCGCTTCACCACCCTGGTGCAGGGTATTATGGTATGACAGAGTCACCAAGGCATTGCGGCCATTCTTGTTTCAGTGAAGAATATTACTAGCATTAAACACACAGAAACACAGAGACGTGATCGCGTTAAGGGAAGGAAGTTACCAACTGATGAGTTCGGCTCTTCCCCTGGCGATGATCGCGAGTCCATATTTCCAGCTACCGTGAAACAAGTGGACAAGTTAGAGGTGAGCGGCCAGAAAGCTGTTGACCATAATCACGACCAAGCTACGTTAACAACCAGATACACGTAGCCACAAAATAAGTTCTGACAGTTAGCGTGGGTTCTAGATCAAAACCCGATCTCGGAAACCACAGACAAATAAACGAAATGCTTAAATATCTGCTACCATATGGTCTAACTAGTAAGAAACCTGAAAATAAGGCTCTTCTTCAACTGATTTAAATGGAGAAATAGAAAAAAAAAACAACACAATACAAATAGTCAATACAAATTACACAGTAGCACGGCAGTAAGGGGAAGGCTGTCACATTGGAGCGCAAAGAAAACTGAAATTAGGCGTCCGGACGATGGATGATAAGTTAACAACGGGTCCGGCTTGACGATAGGAGGAAAACCTGGTTGAGGGTTTGTATCCGTCTTGATGCATACTGAGCGCGGCCAGAAACCCGTCGTCTGCATCCCCTGCACAACACAATTCGTAAACGATTTAGACACAACATTACCTGAAGATATTAAAACGAATGGAAAAATGTAAAGAACGATAGAAGGCTACGCATGAACTCTCATACCTTCAAGCTGATCTGGTACTCTGGTATCAAACCTCCATGGAAATATCAGTTCCCTCGGTGAACGAGTGGAAGTAAAAACAATCACCCCAACCAGAATGAGATCCAACTGTAACCGGAGCTGGATATATATAGATAATAACCAGCAGAGGGATAAGTGCATGTATGCCGCCGAGGTAAGTTGGAAGGGTATGAGAAACTATAATCCCACTGCCCCAGGCATGCAGAGAATCCCAAAGTCGATTGGACAACAACTCAGCTTTGTCGACAGTGTGGTACCCGGTAATGTGAAAGAGTTTCAAACTAGGTACTGAACTGCAGTAGTCAGCTCGCACAGTACCGGGCCGAATAGAAACACAAACTAAAACGCTACACGTAACCTCATGGCTGAGCATGGATCTGTAAGGGCGGCGCCGGGTACTCCAATCTCCTGCGCGTGACGCCGTCCCTACATATCAAAAGATGAAACCCCACACGTTAAACCAAAACCAGTACACTTGACGCAAAGGAACAGAAAAATGCATAGCTGGTAAATTCATTACAGGGGGAAATATGCATACCAGTATAAACTGAGAAATTAACGCATCCTACCACGACGAGTTAGAAACCGGGTGGAAAAATAATATAACGCCCCCGAATTTTAAGAATAGGGTTAGGTATAGCCGAAATGAGTAATTTCGACACGCGTAAATGGATAGTCGGAACATTGTCATACCCATTAATAGATCCTGTTGACGTGGAACAACCAACCGCCGAGTCTCTGTTATGTAAATCAATGGTTTCACCGCGGTAAATTCATCAACCTACTTAGCGACGAGAATGTACCACGGTATTATATATAATAGTGATAGCTCAAGGTGTTAGTGAGATAGAGGTATATCGTGTTTAATACACGCTTGGTACGAAGTCAATCATATTGTCAATTGGAATATAAAGGTGGTTATAGTTATATGATTTCAATACTAATATTGAGGGGGGGTGCCATGAATATATATATATATATATAGGTTACGTTTATATAGGTGTGCATTCAATTCAATATTTTTAAAAGGTTTAGATATACATGGTATATATATATAGGTGTTATATATATGTAATGAAATATATCTATATATATATGGGGATTCCATGATATTGACAAGAGGGTGCTAGCTATATATACATGTGGATCCAAAGATATATGTGTGAGATCTATAGGTGGATTCAAAGATAGATGTGTTGAATATATATATGTTAGGTGAGATTATTGAAAGGTATGTATGTTCATATAGTCTATGAAAAAAAAAAACATATCCCATGATAGTAAAAAGGGGTATGGATATATATATATATATATATTTGGTTAAAAGGAATATGGAATATGATAATAAAAAGGGGTATGGATGTTCAGTGCTTTTAGGAAGAGAGAGATGCTAGATGGTTAGAGGAAACTTTATCAAGAGGGAACAAAACCTAAATTTATGAACTCATTATTCAACTAACTAGGTGAATAGAGTGGAAACCCCCGTATCTCGGGGAAAGTAGAGGAAAAAAAATAAAAATTTAACGGGAGGTGTTACACCCAAGTAGCCTCATCTAGGATGAAGTGGTTCCATTGCACTTTAACCTGGGTGATGACATGCTTTCGGAGCATGATTTCCCTTTGGTCAAGTATGTGTTGCGGCTCGACCAGAAACTCGTCGTCCGACTCTACCTGCCATCAGCAAAATTCCATATCAAATTCTGATACATAAAAATTATCTCAAGTTAGGACTTTTAATTCTATCCTACAAGTATATTTTTCCAATGTATTACATGTTTTGAATCATGCACATAACGCTTCAACATGGACACATGGAACACATTGTGTACTCGTATGTGACTGGGTAAAGCTAGCTAATAGGCCACAGGTCCTACCCTTTCCAAAATTTGGAAGGGTCCACAGAACCTGGGAGCCAACTTGGCACAATAGGTCCACCGGAAGGTGCTCCTCTTCGGTTTGATTCTTACATACACATGGTCCCCCACTTAAAATTCCTGATAGGACCTATTTTTATCTGCATAGATCTTCTGCCAATATTGTGCAACCTTCATATTTTTGTCTTATCTTCTTTACTTCTATTCCATTTCCGCAAGAATCTTAGGTCCCAACATTAATTTTGTCTCAGAACTACTCCAATTTATGGGTGTGGGACACTACATCCCATATAAGGCCTCAAACAGAATCATCTTTAGGGACTCCTGGTAACTGTTGTTATAAGAAAATTCAACAATATGCAAATAATCCTCCCATTTGGTTGGCTACTGCATCACATACATGTGCAGAATGTCTTCCAACACTTGGTTTACTCACTCTGTTTGACCGCCGGTCTGGGGATGATAAATTGTGCTAAATTTTATCTGAGTCCCCAGTTCGGCAAACAAAGTCTTCCAAAATGCATAAGTAAGCTTAACATCTGTAACACCCCAAGTTTATATGCTTTTTAATTCACAATTGAATAATTCCAAAGGGGAAGTGGACCCCAATGGAAAACTATTGTGTGGATTTATTTTATTTTAAATTAATAAAAATAAATGGAAAAGTTATGTGTGCAATGACTAGATTAAGAATTGAGATCTGAAACCTAAATCCATGAGGATGTGGATAAGGTGATGAGACTTTCCCACACCTTCCAGAAATCCTTGAAAGGAAGATTACCAAAATTAGATTTGGAGATAAACATCTAATTTCCCCAATGAAGAGGAAAGTAATTGGGAAGAGGAAGAAAAAGATGGAAAAGCGGAAAAGACGGCTTTAAAGTCCCTTTATGAGGGAAAGCCTACGTAAAACAGGAAGAAATCATCTTGAAATTTTTGGACACAGAAATTGGAAATAGGCTTGGGAAAGCATAGCTTAAATAAGCTGCTCTGGGATAGACAAGGGATTGTCTATCACTGGGAGCTAAGATCTCGGCTCGGGGTGAGTTATGGAGAGAAAACTCTAAGGTTGGGTGGAACTAGTCATAGAAATTGGTATGTACGTTTACTTTGAAATAATACTATCCAATATGAATTTCACTTATGTGTTTACTGACTTCTGAGTTAAAAAGGGTTAAAATAAATATAGGTGAAATTTATGAAGTTATATAGGTAAATACTGCATAAAGTAAATTTCACTTAGTATAGAAATTTAGTATAGGTCCATACATTTAAAAAATATTAATTCAGTAAGCATACTAAAAGTTGCATAGTTGTATGGAAAAAATATAGTTAGCTCCAACTCCCAGAAAGTTTAAATCTGGAGATAGATTTAAATCTGGGGTTAGGAATTCTAACCGAAAACTTTTCAATTCTAGTCAAACATAAAACTATTATTATAAATTGAATATAACTCCAAAGAGATATAGATATTATTGTCTAGACGTATGAATAAGATGGTTGCATGCTAAACCAAAACCTTGATTTCTATCATGATTATGGAAAATAAATTGCAGTGAGTATATAACAAAAATGTCTATAGTAAATTGTTGTTTCAAGTATGTTAATTCTTATATCTATTTCAGTATTGGCGGAAAATGTAATTACAAATCTGAAAGTTCATGAAGAAATAAATATAGGTAGAATACTACTTTATAGAAATACTACTTGTATCATAAGTCAAATCCCTATTTTATTTGAACAATATATTTAACTCAACTTAAGGTCTACAAGTAGTAGACATATATCCATATATGATAAGAGAAAAACCTTAGGTTAATTGATATTCAATTATAAAAGAATTCACCATAGTTAATTCTAAAGCTATGTATGACAAAGGTACATAGAGACCTGGAGAAAATAAATTTGGACTCTATAGTGCAATGCGCAGTAACAATAAAAAATCCATATTGTACTATTATGAATAGGGCATATGTATATAAAAAGGTCAATACACTAATTTCTTCATAATTAGCTACAGACTTTCATACCGAGCATCATGAAAAGAAACTTGTATATTAGACAGAGGGAAGACTATAGAGAGTCATCTTAAATCTATGCATTAAAAATATTAGGGAAATATAAGTTATATCAGTATGCAAGAATGTATTATGCTGCTAAATGATAATAAAACATCTATACACAATTAAATCCTATCCATCGAGATGATGCAAAGAAATTTCAAATACACATATGCATATAGTTTATACAAACTAAACCAGAATTCCCATGGAGAATCCGTAATGCTAGGGCATAGGCATTCCATCATAATCATGAAAGCCATTACCATAGTAGATTGAATAGACAAACATTGCATAGTAAGATTTAATATAGTTCTTAGTTTGAATTTCAACCAGAAATATAAACGTCCTTTACAAATCTAAACGAAAAATTGGAATTGTACAGTAATTGAAAATTAATTTATATTAAAAAATATTCCATGATTGGGCAAATCTAGAAAGAAGGCTGGTAGGACAAAGGTATTCTGGCACAATGATACCGACTTGCATTAAAAAGGCAGAGGGGTAGACTCGTTAAATCTTGTGTTCACCCAAACTCCATGCAAGATCAAAAGATGCGGGTTTGACATACCTGCACAATTTCAGTCACCTAAAAATTCAATGCATGAAAGGAAGGATAATTGCAAAGAGTTGAGAATCTTGAAAACAATAAAAATTGTGTAGAAAGTCCTACCTTCAATTAGTTGGCTTTGTTGCTATTATACCTGAGAATAAAATGGCATACAATTAGAATATATTAGCAGGTGTTTCATAACTTGAATTCACCAAATATGCGTTATCAATGTAAACTAAACCAAAGTAAAAACAAGAAATGAAATAATTAAGCTTCGGTGAGAAATGTCGAATATCGACAGAGATTGACATATGTCAGAAATGCGTTGTGCCTTGTAAGAAAACTAAAGGAAAATTTATATTGGGGATTAAAGTACTGACACATACCAATTTTAAATAAATGTAGAGAAGAAATATACCTGATTCATCCCACGTAGAAGCTGGATGAGGAAACACATGCTTGTAAAATGCTAGCATAACCGTAATAAAAATAATAACAAAATAATTGATATTAGTAAACTCTGTGAAAGAGAAATTTATGGATTCAAGTAGGGCTTAGTTATAAGTCAAAAAGAAAATTTAAATGAAATGGACGACGGAAATATTTCAATGCGGTTACCTCAGAGAATGCAGTCTTGGGGGACTTTATATCATTGAATTCAATAAGCTAAAACCCTGCAGAAAAAATCATGCTACGAAATTACCAAAGGATAGCGAAAGTAGTTAATAAAACTACATGAAAGAATGGAAATTACAATGAGGCCATAAAATCATACGATTAGATAAGTTAATATAATAGGCTATTCGTCCAGAAACCAGTGTGGCTAGACAAACAACGAATCGTTCTGCCTTTCAAACTAAAAACACTATGACGCACTTAAACAAAGACAAAGATTCTATATAACAGAAAGAAAAAGAAACGAAATGAGGTTGTATAAAATTACGCAGCCATCAAATTCCATTAAGAGGAATGGTGGAAACATGTTGTAGAGATTTAGCATACTGAAATCTAACAATGCTACTCCAACCCACTATGAAGACGAACTGTAACTCTCGGTAGCAGGAAAATCAAAGAATGCTAAGTAATGAGAAATTTACATTTAAAATAGAACAATGACTCAACCCTAATCCATATGAGCCCTACAAGTGTCGACTGATTTGGGCACATCATTCGGATCGAGACTTCAAATTGGAGAACCTCAAATACTCGTCACATGATGAAGTATGGGAGGAGTTATGGAGTTGGAAGTCACATTAATACGATGGACGTTGGAAAGGACAACCAAATCTCCATAGGTTTGAACTGGGCTGAAGACATGGTTTCATGATTTGGCCTCATTAATACTCGCTCAAAGCATGAAGGATTGTTAGGTGTGATTTTAATTGTGTTAGGTCGAAATAAGTTAAGGATATGACAGTGATATAAGGACTGTATATTCGATCTCTTAACGCAATAATTTCTCCAAACAAGTCTAAAGGTGTCAAAGGAATAGCCTTATTCCTAGTTAAAGTATATAACATTGGTTAATAAAGGAGAAGAAAATCTTGAATGTCTTGGTTTTAGAATGTGCAAAAGAGTTAAGGTTAAAATTAATAATGGCACTATGTGAAATATAATAAAATTGTATTTATATAGGTATCGGGTAGTGAAGTACATTACCAATGGTAAATTGCATTTATTTATGTGTATGGTAGTGAAATACAATACCATGTAAATCCCTTTGTGATAGTTAGATTCGATAGAGGGGATATGGTTATAAGAAGAATATGATATGTATATATTACGTAAAGAGGCTTTATGTATATATATATATTTTCATATATAGGTCACTCAAGATAATACACAATAAAAATGAGGTGGAGAGATAGGAAAAAAGATAAAATTTATTAATGTAAATTATTAAGTAGCGTTAACCTTAGTGGAGGTATAAGATACATGCCCAATAAAATTGTTGTCAATATAGATCAAATTACTAAAAATCAAAATGAGGAAATAATGATTTTAGTATTAAGGTAAGAATATCGTCGATTTGTGACAAAAAGATGATGTTAATATGAAAACAGAAATTTGTCCAATTGTGGTGAATAATTAGAAAATTTGTTAATAATATGAAAAAAAAAAAAAAAAAAATTGTGTGTAAACGAAAGGTATTACAAATGGTATCAGAGCATTAGCTAAAAAACTGGGCAAATTATGTGCCCACACAGAAAATATATGATGCTGTAAAATTTTATGAAATTTAAATTTTGCTAATGATATTTTCTTGTATAGTAAACAATATTGAAGTATATAGCTGCGAACCATGACTAAAGGGGACGAGCTGTATATAGATTTGGGTGGTGGAGAAAACACGCGAAATCCAAATGCTCCATTGATGGCTATGTTGCATAGAATGCAATGAGACATGGCACAGCTTAAAAGCCATAATGAAAGGCTATCTTTAGCCAGTGAGGAGAAAGAAGACTAATAAGGGAATTGACTTCTGAGAATAGCCAAGAGGGTGAAGGTTTCGGAAGGAAGAGAAAGGGAAGGGTCAATTTCTTAGAAGATTCTGAGGAAGATGATGCCTCTAGATAGTAGTCTAGACAACAAAAGGAATTACAGGGTGAATTATGGAAAATAAGACCTCCCTCCTATGATGGAGAGAAAGAAGAAGATGTTGAAGCATGGCTTCTGAATATGATAAAGTACTTTAAGGTTTACGAATATGAAATTAACTTAAGAGTTGGGATGACTATTTATCAACTGCAAGGTAAGGCTACCTTGTGGTGGGAAGAAACAAAGATGGTTCATGCCATTGATGAGAAAATGGTGACTTGGGAGGATTTTCAGGTCAAGTTTAAAAATCGATACTTGAATGAACGCTACTATGACAATAAGGAAAAAGAGTTTCATGAACTCATATTGGGGCAGCTCACAATTCATGATTTTGTAACTAAGTTCACAAATCTGTTACGATATGTACCTTATATCAGAGAAGAGAAGGAAAAGGTACAGAGATTTATAAATTGTCTACCCACTGTTTATAAAGAAAAGATAGAGTTTGATAACCCAAAAACAATGGATGAGGTGATGCGGAAGGTCAAATTGTGTTACTAGAAATTCAAGGGTAAGAAGAATTATGGAAAGTATTTTTCAAACAAAAGTGACTTCAATGGAAAGAAACCCAAACCATCATATTTGAAAAACTTTGGGAGAACACACCAAAGAAAGAAGTTCAGTAAAATGGGTGAAAACCAAACTGCTCAATCCCAAACTCGGTCCAAACCAATGAATGGAAATAACAAGAGGGAAGGGACTGTTAAAATTAAAGAACCTTTGAAGTGTTGGGGTTGTGGAGAACCTCATTTATTGAGGCATTGTCCACATTGAAATATCCATACAGTACAAGTATTGAGAGAGGAAACTACATTTAATGATGTATCCAGGAACATCCCCAAAATCAGCGTTTCCTTAGAAGATCGTCAAGCAGAAGACCAGTCCACCACGGTCGAGATGGAAGGTATGATTTCTGACCAATATATTACATTTTCAATAGATCCTGGCACATACTTAAGTTATATTAGTCCTCAAGTGGTAGAAAAATGTAAATTAAAGTAAGAGAAGTTTCAACATTCTTGGTTAGTGCAATTAGCCACTTGTAAAAAATGAAAACTAAATCATAAGCTACCCCAAATAGCCATAAATCTGAATGGATACCAAATAGAATTAAATTTAAATATTCTACCATTAGGGTCTTATGATGTACTGATAGGGTTAGAATGGTTAGAAAAAGAGAAGGCTATGATGAATTTTTTAGACAAAACCTTACATTGCATTGATAAGGAGGGAAAACTTGTTATAATCAAAGAAAAGCCTAAACCCATATATGTGAGACAAATTTCAGCCCTTCAGTTAAAAATAATTGCTAGGAAAGGGTATCAGGTGTATTCCGTCCATGTAGAGGAATTGCGACAACAAGCAGAGGAAATTATGTTAGAAACACTACCAGTGATAAGAGAATTTAAAGATGTTTTTCTGGATGAAATTTCTCATCTTCCCCCTAAGAGAGAAATTGATTTTTCAATTGATTTAATGCTGGGAGAAACTCCAATTTCTAGATCCCCATATAGAATGAGTACTCCAGAATTAATGGAGTTGAAAATGCAACTACAAGAGTTGCTAGATAGAGGTTACATTAGACTGAGTGTATCCTCATGGGGAGCATCGACGCTATTTGTGAAAAATAAAGACGGTACTTTCTGTATGTCTATTGATTACGGTTAATTGAACAAAATGACAATAAAAAACAGATATCCCTTGCCTAGGGTAGATGACCTCTTCGACCAAGTTAGAGAGGCAACAGTGTTTTCCAAGATTGATTTAAGGACTGGTTACCATCAGTTAAGGATTAAAGATGAAGATATCAGCAAAATAGAATTTAGAACCTGGTATGGACACTATGAATTTTTGGTTCTACCAATTGGGTTGACCAACACAACTGCCACTTTTATGTGTTTAATGAATATTGTCTTAAATAAATACTTGGACAATTTTGTGCTAGTATTTATTGATGGTATTTTAATCTATTAAAAAAGTGAATCGGAGCATAGAGAACACCTCAGGATTGTATTGAAAACTCTTAGAGAAAACAAATTGTATGCTAAGTTTAGTAAATGTGAATTTTTCAAAGAGAAAATTCAATACTTAGGGCATATAATTTCAGAACAAGGGTTGGTTGTAGACCCAGAAAAGATAAAAGCAATCAGAGAGTGGCTTGTACCTACTGATGTATCAGCTGTAAGATACTTTATGGGAATTGCATGATACTACTGGAGGTTTATAGAGATATTTTCAGCGTTAGCCTACCCCATTACTTCCTTGCAAAGGAAAGGAGTAAAATTTGAATGGACTAAAAAATGTCAGAATAGCTTTGAGCAGTTAAAACTAAAACTTACTACAACTCCTATTCTAAAGATCGCCGACCCAGATCAAGAATTTGTAATATGCACAGATGCTTGTGGAGAAGGATTAAGGGGAGTACTATTACAAGAAAATTTTGTTATAGCCTATGAATCTAGAAAACTTAAGAAGCATGAACAAAATTATAGTGTTTATGACCTTCAGTTAGCTGTTGTAATACATGCTCTCAAGATGTGGAGACATTACCTTCTAGGAAAGAAATTTGTGCTGATGACAGATCAAATCAGCCTAAAGTATTTCTTCACTCAACCAGACCTAAATGTTAGGCAAGCAAGGTGGTTTTCTTTCCTGATTGAATTTGACATGGAAATAAAACACATCAAAGGTAAAGAAAACAAGATTGCATATGCCTTAAGTAGAAATGCTTGGAAAAGTATGAATAATATTGGAATTAGTGTCAAATTTGACTTAGAAGGAATGATTCAAGGAAAACTGAACCAAGACCAAGAATATGAAAAACATCAGACTCAAATGATAAAAAAGAATTGAAAGGGTTTACACAAAATCAAAAGGGGCTAATTTGTTACAGAGATATATTGTACATTCCTAATGTATACTCCTTAAAGAAAGAAATTTTGGATGAATATCATAAAAGACCCATATTTTGGACATCTTGGATACTATAAATTACTCACAGCTTTGAGAGAGAACCTATTTTGGCCTGGAATGAAAAAAGATGTAGCATGTTACTTGGCTAAATGAATTGAAGGTCAATAGGTAAAAATTGAACATCATCATCCAGCTGGTTTGCTGAATCCTTTACCTATTTCAGAATGGAAATGGGAAACTATTTCTATGGATTTTATTACTAGCTTTCCAAGAACCAAATATTCGAATGACTTTGTGATGGTTGTAGTTGATACTTTAACTAAAGCTGCTCATTTTATACTCGTTCAGTCTACCTTTGGGACAACTCAAGTAGAAAATGTATTTATGAAGGAGATTGTAAGATTACATGGTGTTCCTAAGATGATCATCTCATACAGAGACGAAAATTTTACTACAACCTTTTGGAAGAGCTTGTTTGGAGGCATGGGCACTAAATTAAATTTTAGTACTACCTACCATACCCAAACGGATGGCCAAACAGAGAGAAAAAATTAAATTTTGGAGGATATGTTAAGGATGTATGCTATGGATAGGCCAACTAAGTGGAAAGACTACTTGCACTTAGTATAATTTTCCTATAACAACAGTTACCAAGCTTTCATAAACATGAGCCCTTTTGAAGCCTTTTATGGAAGAAAGTGCCATACCCCCCTTGAGTTGGAGTCAACCTGAAGATAAATTGATACTTGGACCAGAAGCTTTGCAAAAAATGGAAAAAGTTGTTAAATAGATTAAAAAAAATATCAAAACAGCTTAGGATAGATAGAAAAGTTAAGCAGACAAATAGAGAGTTCACCGAGAATTCAGTGTGGGTGATCATGTATACCTGAGGATTAAGCCTAAGAAGAGCATTTTTCACACAGGAATCTGTGCAAAATTAGCTCCATGATACTGTGGAACATTGGAAGTGCTGGAAAGAGTGGGACCAATTGCCTATAAATTGGCCTTACCCATGCATATTAAGGTTAATGATGTGTTTCATGTTTCTTTATTGAAAAAATATGTACATGATTATGCTCACGTTATTGATTGGAATGTGATTCAGGTGGAACCAGAAGGAGAATTCCTTCCAGAGATGCTTCGAATATTGGAGCAAGAAGAAATTGAACTTCGGAACAGGACATTAGATAGGGTAAAAGTGAATTGGAGGAAATTTTCACCCAAAGAGGCTACTTGGGAACGAGAAGCTAATACGATTGAAAAATATCCATCACCGTTTACATAGTGAATTGTTTATTTTATTTTTATTTTTTATCAACACCGAGGATGATGTTTGGTTTTACAGGGGGAATATGTAACACCCCATGTTTCTATGTTTTTTAATTGACATTTGAATAAGTCCAAAGGGGAATTTGACCTCAATGGAGAACTAGTGTGTGGATTTATTTTATTTTCAATTAATAAAAAAAAATGGAAAATTTATGTGTGCAATGACTAAATTGAGAATTGAGATCTGAAACCTAAATCCATGAGAATGTGGATAAGGTGATGAAACTTTCCCACACCTTCCAGAAATCCTTGGAAGGAATATCACCAAAATGAGATTTGGAGATAAACATCTAATTTCCCCAATGAAGAGGAAAGTAATTGGGAAGAGGAAGAAAAAGTGGGAAAAGCAGAAAAGACAGCTTTAAAGTCCCTCTATGAGGGAAAGCTTAGTAAAAATGGGAAGAAAGCATCCTGAAATTTCTAGATGCAGAAATTGGAAACAGGCTTGGGAAAGAACAACTTAAATGAAATGCTCTAGGATAGACAAGGGGTTATCTATCACTGAGCGCTAAGGTCTCGGCTTAGGGGTGAGTTACAGAGAGAAAACTGTAAGGTTGTGTGGAACTAGTCATAGAAATTGGTAAGTACGTTTACTTTGAAATAATATTGCCCAATATGAATTTCACTTATGTGTTTAATGACTTCTGAGTTAAAAAGGGTTAAAATAAATATAGGTGAAACTTTTGAAGTTATACAGGTAAATAATGCATAAAGTAAATTTCACTTAGTATAGAAATTTAGTACAGGTCCATACGTTTAATAGATATTAATTCATTATGCATATTTAAATTTGCATAGTTGTATGGAAAAAATCTAGTTATCTCCAACTCCCAGAAATTTTAAATCTGGAGACAAATTTAAATCTGGGGTTAGGAATTCTAACCGAAAACTTTTCAATTCTAGTGAAAACATAAAACTATTATTATGAATTGAATATAACTCCAAAAAGACATAGATATTATTGTCTAAACATATGAATGAGATGGTTGCATACTAAACCACAACCTTAATTTCTGTCATGATTGTGGATAATAAATTGCAGTGAGTATATAACAAAAATGTCTATTGTAAACTGCTGTTTCAAGTATGTTAATTCTTATATCTGTTTTAGTATTGGCAGAAAATGTAATTACAAATCAGAAAGTTCATGAAGAAATCAATATAGGTAGAATACTAATTTATAGAAATATTGCTTGTATCATAAGTCAAATCCCTATTTGATTTGAACAATATATTTAACTCAATTTAAGGTATACAAGTAGTAGACATATATCCATGTATGATAAGAGAAAAACCTTAGGTTAATTGATATTATGTTATAAAATAATTCACCTTAGTTAATTCTAAAGCTATGTATGACAAAGGTACATAGAGACCTGGAGAAAATAAATCTAGACTCTATAGTGCAATCCGCAGTAACAATAAAATATCCATACTGTACTATTATGAACAGGGCATATGTATGTAAAACAGTCAATACACTAATTTATTCATAATTAACTACAGACTTTCATACTGAGCATCGTGAAAAGAAACTTGTATATTAGACATAGGGAAGACTATAGAGAGTCATCTTAAATCTATGCGTTATAAATATTAGGGAAATAAAAGTTATATCAGTATGTGAGAATGTATTATGCTACAAATTGATAATAAAACATCTATATACGATTAAATCCTATCCATCGAGATGATGCAAAGAAAGTTCAAATACACATATGCATATAGTTTATACAAACTAAACCAGAATTCCCACGGAGAATCCGTAATGCTAGGGTACAGGCATTCCATCATAATCATGAAAAACATTACCATAGCAGAGTGAATCGAGAAACATTACATAGTAAGATTTAATACAGTCCTAAGTTTTAATTTCAACCAGAAATATAAACGTCCTTTACAAATCTAAACGAAAAATTGGAATTGTACAGTAATTGAAAATTAATTTATATTAAACAATATTCCATGTTTGGGAAAATCTAGAAAGAAGGCCGGTAGGATAGAGGTGTTCCGACACAATGATACCGACCCGCGTTAACAAGGAAGAGGGGTAGACTCGTTAAATATCATGTTCACCTAAACTCCATGCAAGATCAGAAGATGCGGGTTTGAAATACCTGCACAATTTGAGTCACCCAAAAATTCAATGCAGGAAAGGAATGATAATTGCAAAGAGTTGAGAATCTTGAAAACAATAAAAATTGTGTAGAAAGCCCTACCTTCAATTAGTTGGCTCCCTTGCTATTATACCTAAGAAGAAAATGGAATACAATTAGAATATATTAATAGGTGTTTCATAACTCGAATTCACCAAATATGCGTTATCAATGTAAACTAAACCAAAGTAAAAAAAAGAAATGAAATAAATTAAGCTTCGGTGAGAAATGTCAAATATCAACAGAGACTGACATATCTCAGAAATACGTTGTGTCTTGCAAGAAAACTAAAAGAAAATTTATATTGGGGATTAAAGTACTGAAACATACCAATTTTAAATAAACATAGAGAAGAAATATACCCGATTCATCCCATGCAGAAGCTGGATCAGGAAACGCATGCTTGTAAAATGCCAGCATGATTGTAATAAAAATAATGACAAAAAAATTGATATCAGTAAAGTCCGTGAAAGAGAAATTTATGGATGCAAGTAGGGCTTAGTTATAATTCAAAAATAAAATTTAAACGAAATGGATAACAAAAAGATTTCAATGCGGTTACCTCACGTAATGCATTCTTGGGGGAATTTACACCATTGAATTCAATAAGCTAAAACCCTGAAGAAAAATTCGTGCTACGAAATTACCAAAGGATAGCGAAAGTAGTTAATAAAACTACATGAAAGAACAGAAATTATAGTGAGGCCATCAAATCATACGATTAGATAAGTTAATATAATAGGCTATTCGTCGAGAAACTAGCGTGGCTAGACAAACAACAAATCGTTCTGCCTTTCAAACTAAAAATACTATGACACACTTAAACAGAGATAGAGATTATATATAATAGAAAGAAAAATAAACGAAATGAGGCTGCATAAAATTACCCATCCATTGAAGTCATTAAGAGGAATCGTGGAAACATGTTGCAGAGAGTTAGCATACTAAAATATAACAATGCTACTCCAACCCGCTATGAAGATGAACTGTAACTCTCGGTAGTAGGAAAATGAAAGAATGCTAAGCAATGAGAAATTTACTTTTAAAACATAACAACGACTAAACCCTCATCCATATAAGCCCTACAAGTGTCGACTGATTTAGGCATGTCATTTGAATTGAGACTTCAAATTGGAGAACCCCAAAAACCCATCATGTGATGAAGTACGGGAGGAGTTATGGAGTTGGTAGTCACATTAATATGATGGACGTTGGAACGGACAGCCAAATCTCCATAGGTTTGCATTGGGCTCAAGAAATGGTTTCGTGAGCTGGCCTCGTTAATACTCACTCAAAGCATGAAGGATCATTAGGTGTGATTTTAATTGTGTTAGGTCGAAATAAGTTAAGGATGTGATGGTGATCTAAGGACTATACATTCGATCTCTTAACGTATAATTTCTCCAAACAAGTGTAAAGGTGTCAAAAGAATAGCCTTATTCCTAGTTAAAGTGCATGACCTGGGTTAATAAAGGAGAAAAAAATCTTGAATGTCTTGGTATTAGAATGTGCAAAAGAGTTAAGGTTAAAATTAATAATGACACTATGTGAAATATAATAAAATTGCATTTATATAGGTATCAGGTAGTGAAGTACATTACCAATGATAAATTGCATTTATGTATGTGTATGGTAGTGAAATACAATACCATGTAAATCCCTTTGTGATAGTTAGATTCGATAGAGGGGATTTGGTTATAAGAAGAATATGATATGTATATATTAGGTAAAGAGGCCTCATGTATATATGCATTTTCCTATATAGGTCACTCAAGGTAATACACAATAAAAACGAGATGGAGAGATAAGAAAAGAGATAAAATTAATTAATGTAAATTATTAAGTAGTGTTAACCTTAGTGGAGGTATAAGATACATGCCCAAGAGTACTGTTGTCAATAGAGATCAAATTATTAAAACTAAAAATGAGGAAATAATGATTTTAGTATTAAGTTAATAATATCATCGATTTGTGACGAAAATATGATGTCAATATGAAAACAGAAATTCATCCAATTGTGGTGAATAATTAGAAAAGTTGTTAATAATATGAGAAAAAAATGTGTGTAAATGAGAGGTATTACAACATCCCTATCTGAGATAACTATCTTTCCTATACCATGCAGCCTGAAAATTTCCTTCATGAATATGTCTGTTATTTGTACAATCTTGTAAGTAGACTGCACAGGTATAAAATGTCTAGATTCACTCAATCTATTCACTACCACCATGATGGAGTTGTTTTTCCTTTTTGTTCGTCGTAAGCTTGTAATGAAGTTCATGGATATGACCTCCCACTTCCATTCAAGTATCGGTGTGGCTGCAACAATCCTGCGGGATGTTGATGCTCTACCTTTACCTACTGACAGTCCAAACATTTACTTAAATATTAAACAATGTTTTTGCACATACTGGGCTAGAAATATTCCTTTCTGATGGATGTTAACATTTTCTGGTATCCCGGGTGACCTGCATAATTGTTGCGATGGTACTCAACTGTTATTAGCTCCTTTAGGTCTATACAGTTTGGTACATATACCTTACCTCTAAAAGTTAACATATGATCTTCATTCACTCCATACTCAGAAGTACTTCCATGCTTTTTGGTTTCTTCCATTTGTTGCCATAAAAATTGATATTCTATATCTTTTTGTGCTTCTTCCCTCACTTGTTCCAAAAATTTTACTTTCCAGTTGATTGTAATACAACTCATATATACCATGTAGTTTTCTACTTAAAGCATAAGCTACCTGGTTTTCCTTACCTTTCACGCGCTGAATATCCATAACAAGCTTGCTCAGGAAGGAATTCCATCTTTCCTGTCTAGAGTTTAAATTAGCTTGCTTAAAGTAACTAGTTAAACTACTATGATCTGTTTTTAACACAAAATTTTTACCCAAAAAGTAGTTTCTCCATACCTGGAGTGCATGTACTATTGCTGTTAGTTATGGATCATAGGTTGAGTACCTTTGTTCATGCTCTTTGAACTTTCTTGACTCGTAAGCCACTACGTTTCCTTCTTGTGATAAAACTGCACCAACACCCTCTCTGCTTGCATCCGTAAAAACTTCAAATTCTTTGTTGGGGTCAGCTACCCTCAACACGGGTGCAATGGTGAAAAGTTGTTTCAGCTTTTCAAAACTGTTTTTACACTCAATAGTCCATTCAAAAACTTTTCCTTTCCTCTGCAATGAGTTAATGGGAAAAGAAATTCTAGAAAGTCCTTCAATAAATCTTTGATAGTACCCAACTAATCCCATAAAGGATTGAATGTCTGTCACATTATGGGGTACTCGCCATTCCATGATTGTCTTGATCTTCTCTGGATCAACAACAATTCCTTCCGCTGAAATAACATGGCCCAAATACTAGATTTCTATTTTAAAGAAATCACATCTGCTGAACTTAGTATATAGTTGGTGTTTTCTTAACATCTTCATCACAATCCTCAAATGCTCTTTGTGCTCTTCCTGTATTTTAGAATAAATTAGAATATCATCTATAAATATAAGTATAAAACTATCAAGAAAAGGATGAAAGATCCCATGCATTAACCTCATAAAGGTTGCTGGTGCATTTGTTAACCCGAAGGGTAATACCACAAATTCATAATGACCATACCTAGTACGGAATGCTGGCTTGCAAATGTCTTCATCCTTGATTCGACTCTGGTGATATCCAAATCTTAAATAGATTTTAGAAAACATGGTGGATCCCTTCACTTGATCAAACAATCATCAATTCTGGGCAAAAGGTATTTATTCTTGACTGCCAACTTTTGCCAACCTCTCCCTTAGCCTTGGATTACTGATAGTAAATACGTGCCTTAAGAAAGGCTTCATCCATGGTTCTGGGATTAACAAACTCAATATGCTCTTTCATATGAGCTGGTAGGCTGCTCAAAAATATTTGCACCTTAGCCTTTTCCTCTCGAAGATATGGAACATATCGTAACAGGGAGGTGAACTTAGTAATATATTCATCCATAGTCATCTGTCTCAGTCTTAAGTCATGAAATTCCTTAGCTTTTTCATCACAGAATCGTTCTGTCAAACACTTGTCTTTAAAGTATTGTTGGAATGATTCCCAGGTGACATCTTGTTACTCAATGTTGCGTACATTCTTTACTTCTTCCCACAACAGAGTGGCTTTCTCTCTTAGTTGATATATGGCCAATCTGGCCTTCAAGTTGCTACTATACTCGTACACCTGAAAGTACTTATTCATGTTTGTTAACCATGCTTCATCCACTTCCTCAACTTCACCATCAAACGTTGGTGGTTTTATTTTTCGAAACTCCCCCTGAAGTTCTACTTTCTTCTTTTTAACCTCTTGCTGATCTGACACATTGCAAGATTCTTCTTCATTGTAATTTTTGTTATTGCTTCACTGGGATGGGCTTCTTTCCACTCTGTCAATGGTGTTGTGTCTTGTTTGCTGATCATCTTCTTCTTGCATGCCTCTGTCAGTACTAGAATGTTTCACTTCCTGGTTTTTTTTGTCTGACAAAATCTTTAATATCTTTTCCCACTCTTGCAGTAATCATTTGTTATCTCTTGGAACATGCACCATTTCCTCCTGCAACTATTGTAACATGTTTAACAGGAAGTTGGTTTGGTGTTGTTGTTCCTCTAGCGATCTACTAGTTTTTCGGTGTTGATCGACACTTAACTGAACCCACATTTATGGGTTCATCACTGGTTGAGCTTGCAGTTCCTCAGTGTCTTGGGGTGGTTGTTGCATTATTCCTCTTCTCATGATGTTCTTGCTATGCTTCTAAACTATGTGCATCAGTTTTCACACAACATGATTTTTTAGTTGACCCTTAGGGTCCTAGTGTAGGAACGCTGCTCTGATACCACTTGTGACATTCATCAACCAAAACATTTACATTTATTTATGGTAAAAAAAAAAATTTAATTACTATACCCCATAACCACTACATTCTAATATCTTACCATTCTCATTATATAACTAACATGATCTTATAGCTATAATCCATTATTAGTTCCAGCCTAGGAATCGAACTTGAAAACATAATGTGTTATATAGATATTAAAACCATACACAATTCTTGATTTTTCTATAGTTCTGGGTCTGCGCTTAAATCGAAGAGTGTACCCCTTTGTATTTCTTGAATGAATCGACATATGTACTTAGCATTAATTCCTGTACTGTCTTATTTATGGTTTCGGGTACACATAGCTAAAAGACATCTATTCATATTAATTTCAAGCCAGTTGTTTTGATTTCTGGGTGATTTGCATGTACGCCACCTACCCATACCTCCACCGTCCGATCAACTCATTAATCTATGATGGCAATTTGTTGGTGGGAAGAGCAAGGGCTCACCCTACTTGGCTTTTCACTTTTCAATTAAATCCAACATTTTCTCCTTGAGCTAGCTCTGTCGAATCTTCCTCTTCCGATATGCGACTGCCTTGGATCTTCCTCTCTACGGTGTTGGGTTAACCCTTCCGAATGACTCCGTGCGCAGTTGCGCACTTGCGTTTTTATTAAATATACATAGTTCTTATTACTATTCTTTTAAGGTTGAATAGGGAAATAGCTAATCATTCTCCTTATGTTGGTGTTACAATAGACTCTGGATTCCATGCGTGAAGCTCTATGGCCAAAGGTAAAAGAAATATGTTCAATCCCTACTGTGACTCTTCCAATTGTTATTAAAGTAAATATTAAAGATTTTCTACCTCATTTCCCTCCATATGATTCGGGTGATGTAGGTATAATTTCTTTGTCACGCAAAACTCTGGCCGCCTCTCTGGTTGAATTTACACGGCTAAATCCTTTCTTCTCTATTTTGATACCTTCCAGGTAACCAAGTCAACTACCTTGGGTTTGCAAATGTTTCCTGTTAGGGTTAACTCACTATTAGAGCAATCAGAAGTATTTGGAAGCCCTCTAAACTTATTTCATTATAATATTTTATAGTGGAGTGTTTTTAATAAATATTTAGCTTGAATTTTGTCAGTTTTAAGTCTCGTTTTCCTTCCATCGGGCTTAGTTAAAACTGAGTATATTATTTTCTTAAAGTTTATTTATAAAAGAATGATCATCCATATTTTTGGTTTAATTCTTGGCTCTATAGCCCTAGAATAAATAAAAATTTACCGTTATTTTTATTTCACTTTTCTCTTCCTTCGTTCTAATTCTCAGTCCAATTCGAGCTTATACTTTTTAGGATTTTTTCGCCAATTAGAGGTACAGAAGCTTGTTTTAATGAATCTAGCCGGTTTAAAGCCTTGCATTTTTTATGACAAGGAATTAAACTTCAGTTTTGTTTTAAATTTAAGTTCTTGAGCCATTCATGTATATACCTTTCTATGCGCAGAATTCGTTTTCTTCATATTTTCTTCTAAATGGAAAAGGAAAGTTCAGTCTTACCACTTTTCAAGCATATTATTGTTTTGTATTATCTTCATGAAAATTACTTTCGTGACTCCTTTTAATTAGAGAGTTAATAGATCATTTTCCTTTGTATTTTAAATCGTAATTTCCAATTTTTTCTTGCATTTGAAAGCTTTTTGTCTTCTACGATAATTACTTATTCTTGTTATATAGTTTTCTTTGGTATATAACAATTCTTCTGGCTAGTTTTCTTTATGAAGAGTTTTGGTAGATTTTGGTGACCGTACCATCTCTCCACTCCGTCCGTGTACATCATAATACTCAGAAAACGACAAGTCTTGGTTTAGGGTTTTACCCATAACCTCGACTAACGATTTTCTCTCTTTCTCCATTAAACAAATATTTTATGCAACAATATATACATTACAATTTTATTCCTATTTTGATGCTACTTCTATGGTCTTCCCAACTGTAAAATTCCCTTATCTTACTATCATATGAGTGTACCAAAATAAAAGAGTCATGTGTTCAAGATTACAATTTCTATTTTCTTTTTATGGCACTTTTATCACATGATTCTGTGGCATGTTATCACTTTTAACTATTCTTTACTATTAACAAAATTGAAACGAAACACACCCTACAGAATTCAATATGTTTATGGATTACTTCTCATATCATAGTTCCACAGTACATACAATAAATCAGTTATCCCTTAAGTATATTCATTGATATCACACACGCACACACACACACACACACACATATCAATTCTGATAACTTAAATAAAAGAGAAAGAAAATGCAGAACTTATGCTACCTCCACTTTGCAGTCTTTATTACAGAGTTAGCAGTATATCTGCTCAACATCTATATAAATTTTATACACAGTTTACATCATCCTATAGATACATGTACAACCACAAAACAACAATTTCAAAATGAATAGTTACATAAATAGTACAGTTACTTATTTGAATCTTTAAATTACTATTGCGGTCCTCCCAACCTTCAGGAGCAACGATTACATCCTCCTCTTGCCCCCAAGCTCCAGTCTTGGATGGTATGGGTTGATAGTGAAAATTTCTGTTGTGACCTTAGGACCCCTAGTCCAGTCATACCAGTAATTATTTTCAGGATTGTTGAGTGTTTGCCACTGGTCTCTACTAGCTCTAGAAAATCCACATCTTCCTTCCATCAAGAACAAAATCCCCTACTCCTCACCAGGATCAGTCTCTTATCCCAAATGAGCAAGTAACTCTTTCCAACTGTCCCCAACCACTTTCCAGTTCTTGGAAACATTTACCATCAGCTTTTACTTTTATGAAGTTAATTCTCTTAACTGAATTATTATTCATAAGTAATTACTAGTGAAAATAACTTTTCAAACAAATAATAATGATTCCAATCTTTTTCCTGAAACAATAATAAAAATTGTCTTTTAACTAGTTAACACCTAGTTATCCTTAATGAAGTTGTCATAGTGGTTTGTTTTTCTTTTTAAACATCGAATATTATGCTATTAAATTAAGTTATTAATAGTAATACTTATCTTCTTCTTACTATTAAATAAGTTTATATAATTAATTTAATAATACTAATTTTAATTTCAATAATAATATAAATATTAATTTTATTCATATAAATATTTAATTTAACATTATTTTCACAATAATATTAATTATATAATATTATCTTATATATTTAGCTATCAATATTAATATTTATATGAAATAGTAAATTGTGAAATTTTGGTATTTTTTCGAATTTTAATGATTTTTAATATCAGTAATCAATAAAATTACAATATTGTAAATATATAAAGAAAACTATGTAAAAAAATAATATTTTATTATCATAACTTAGATTAAAGAGAAAGATTATTATTTCCATTTTTAAACTTAATTTTCATTGACTTTACTCATTAATTGAGTTTCATATTTTTGATGTCCATATATTCTTAAAAATTAATTATAGAAGTTGGAGAATAAGGAAATCCTCATGAAAAAATGATGAATATACATTATAAGTTTAATTTTTCAATTTAATTATTGTGAAAAATAAAATTATAAAAACTTAAATTAATAAAAACAAAATATTACATAAACGTAATAAGATAAAAGCTAAGTAAATTAAATTTATAAAAAAATAAAATTATAAAAACAAAAGCTATCCCATTTATCAACTTGACATTTAATAATTTAAATATTAATTTTTTTAATATTTAATAACCTAAAATTATAAAAGCTCACTCATATTTAATATTTGTATTAAATAGGTTTTGTTTTTCCTTTTAAATATTGGCTATTATGCTATTATATTAAATTATCAATTTTAATGATTACTTCTTTTCTTATTATTAAATAAATTTATATAATTAATTTATTAAGATTAATACAAATATTTAAGTTAGAACTATTTTAATAATAATATTGATGATATCATATTATGTTCTATAATTAGATATCACTGTTAAAATGAAATAGTAAAGTGTGATTTTAATGATTTTTTTTAATGAATAATCGATAAAATTACAATACTGTAAAAAAATTACAATGTAGAGAAATTATTTTTGATTCTTATAAATGAAATAAATTTTTGCAAGTTTTAGATGCCCATATATTCTTAAAAAATAATTAAAGAACATGGAGAATGGGGTAATCTCTATGAAAAAAATGATTAGTATACATCGTAGATTTAGTTTTTCAACTTAATAATTGTGGATTTAAAAAATATTGAATTCATTGAAGATAAAAAAAAATATTAATATCATAAATAATTTTAAAATAGAGATTTTAAAAAATTTAAAATTTAAATGTTGGAGAGAAATCACATTTATGTGTTATCCACAAACAAGTTATTTAAGAACGCTAGTATTCTAATTACATGGAAGCTATGGAGAGAGCAAGTGGGTTGATTTGTATCCATTCAATGTTGTCATAGGGGGGAAATAATGTTCAATAACATCAAAAGTGTGTTAAAATGAAAAGTAGGCAAAGGCAACAAGGGGTCACATCAAAATATGGGTCAACAAGTTCAATGTGTCAATATAGGTAGTGCCAGAGTTTTAATAAAAACGTAACTTTCATGTAAAAATTGGTTTCCCTACCAAAAAGGCAACAAGGGGTCACATCAAAATGAAGGCCAATCCATTTAATATTTACATAAAACTAGTTTCCTTACCAAGAACTCATTCAATGTGAAAATATAGGTAGTACTAGTGTTTAAATAAAACCAAAGTTTCTGTAACACCCCCAAGTTCTATGCTTTTCAAATGAGACATTTGAACATAAATCCAAAGGGGAGTGGACCCCAATGGATAATTATTGTGTGGATGTGGTTAACTAGTTATTTATGAAAAATAAATCAAATATGGTGTATGCACTATGACCAGATGAGAAAGTGAGATCACATGCCTAATCCATGAGGTGATGGAAAAGGAAAAAGACTTTCCCCAAATCTTTCAAAAATCCTTGAAAGAAATTATTTCTAATTTAGATTTTTGAGGAAAAATCTAAATTTTCCCCAATGAAGAGGAGTAGTTGGGAAGAGGTGAGAAAAAGCTGGAAAAGCTGAGGAAAAGCTTAAAGCAGCTTTAAAGAGTCCCAAAAGGGGAAGCCTAGGCTAAACAGGAATAAAGCATCCTGAAATTCTGGACGCAGAATTGGAAACAGGCTTTGGGGAAAGCATAGCTTAAATAAGCTACTCCAGAACAGATTGAGGTTAGTCTGTTCTTGGAGGATCTCAGCTCGGGGGTGAGTTCTGGAGATAAACGAACTCTAAGGTTGGGAGGACTGGTCATAGTAGGGGTATGCATGCATAATTTTGGAGATTTCTATAAGTCTGTATTAAATATATCCCTGTTTTATGAATTGTGATGTTATGGTTCATTATGCAAATTTTAGATTGATTATTTGTTCAGTAACTCATGTAATTGCAAACTAAAGATAATGACAGCAGAGACAAATGGTTGGATTATATAGGGATGAGTATCTTGTAGTAATGAAGTTAGAGATGGTAGATCCTTTGAACAGCCAATCTAATAACTATTAGCTTGCTGTCTTTTAAAGGAATATTTAATTGCTGTGTGTATAGACAGAAAATGTTAATAAAATAGTACCCATGAACAACAAGTACCAAACAACTAAACCTATCATAAAAACATTGATGGCACAGAATTCCCTGTAACCAATAACAGAAAGTAGGAAACAACACCCCTGTGATAGCAGTATGGGGTTCAGTATTTCAGCTGTGTTACAATGGAAAGAATTGTAAAATTAAGAATTTAAATTATTCTATTAAATGTAAGTTTAAACGTATGAAAGCAGAAGTTGAATCCTAACTAAGTACGAGGATCTAACACTAGGGATTCTAAACTATCTAGTTCAGTATTCTCTACCTCCATTTGATTGAAGCAAGAGGATCTGTTTCCTAGTTTTCCCCTGGAATAGTTGAAGCTGCACCAGAGTGTCAAACATGTTGAATGTTTGTAACAATAAATTAAGGGGAGAATCCTACGGAACATCTATTGTGTGATAAAAGTTTGTGTGAGGGAAGATTGTAAGCATATGTAAAAATACAATGAACAGAGCATCTGTTTACCGTCCATATAAACTGCTGGAAGAGTAGTTGGAGCAATGGAGGTTAACTGAGTATATATAGATGTATACGTGGAGGCATACATCTATGCCTCGATGCTGCAACTTTAAAATGTTGAAAATTTTATAAGGCTGGCGAACTGGAAAGTTTGAGAAAGGGCCTATTGATCTACTAGAGTTGGTCACAACTCTGAAAAACTGACCTGAGAAATACAAACTAATATATATATATAGATATATAAGTCAACTAGATGGACTGCGAAGAGTAGAGGTCAAGCCTAGAATTCTTAGCTTTCCATGGCTGCCTAGAATTACTCAAAAGAAGTTAAATATCGGATAACCATATGAATTTGAAATGGATTCAATACGTAGTTTTTTTTAGTGGATTCATAAAGCCGAGTATATCTAAGTTTATGATATAGGGGTAAGAAGCTGGGTCTGGGGAGACGTGACAAATGGTATCGGAGCACAAGTTCAAAAATTGGGCAAGATATGTGCCCACCCAGAAATATCTGTTGTTGGAAAATTTTTGAACAGTAAACAGTCTTGAAGGATATAGCTGCAGAAACTTTAAACCAAAGACGGTTTAAATCTCCACAGAAAATTAGATATTAACTGGTATTGCATACAAATGTGAAAATACATGCTCATATGTCTGCTAGAAAAATATTGTATTAGCATTGTCAATTTATATGGTATAATAAAAGAGAAGAAAGACAATTGAGCATGCATTTTGAAATGTTGTAGCTAAAGAAGAACTTTTACTCGATAGAAGTGCTATATTATGTATTACCTTTAAAGGTATATGGTATATATGGTATTATTGAAACTTAACTTAAAAATTATGTCCATTACTCACTTCACTATTGAATATATATACAAAACGACCATAAAGGTCAGCGCCGAGTGCTAGTGCAAAAGTTCATGTAAATAACAAGTTTCAAAAGAGTAGTGGGTGTAAATAATATAGATGTGAACAATATAAATATGTAAATAAATGAGTAGTCGAATTATACGATTTTCCGGGCGAGTATTTAAATCATTATGCATTGGACCTGCATTAAGACAATGACTACCGAACTGTATAAAGGGTTCTGCTCACGGCGTTCAGCTCCTTTTTAGACATGATAGGTAAAGAAACAGATGTATGATAAAGATATGACGAATAGGTATAGGTTCAACCTGTAGTATTAAACATGCATATAAATATGAGTTACGATTTTTTCTGCCACGTCATCCTCATTGTTATTGTATCACAATCAGGAAAAAATTTATGGTGGTGCCGAGTCAACCATTAATATTTTGTATATGCAAACGAGATTAACTCTCACTTAAGGGAATAACCCAAAGGGTTGACAGAAAAAAAAATAAATAAACTCGTTTAAGAAATGCATGTAATAAGAACCAGACTCATTATATGTGGGAAAAACATACTATTTAAAGGCGGCAAGATCCCTAGAGTGATAGGGATAGCCGTATCAGTTAGGGTTAGAAATTAGAAGAAACAGATTGTGATACCGATGCATGGAATAAATTATAACCTGTAACTTAAAAGGAAAATTCCCTGCTACGTTAACGTAACTATGGTTCGGAAATTTAATTTTTGAAGCGGTTACCATTACTATTGAAACAGAAAATGGCGTAATAGGTTGGAAAACGGCGGAGCACTCCTGCCCAAAATTACCGGAAGTCGATTCCGCGGTAGAGAAAAAAAAAATGAGATGGGATTCCATACAATACGATTTTGCCGTCCCCAACAAGATTACTGACCTATCGTGACCACAAACCGCCTTCTAGGGTTTCAAAAATCCACAAATCTAAAGTGAAAAACACTCGATACTTCGCCAAATTGCTTGGCTTATTTGGTCTTTCCGAGTTCTAAACAAATATATATAAGTTTGTACTCGGATCCACCGATTCTGCCGACACAGGAATAATTGAGAAGGGAAAACGTCTTACAGTGGAATACGACTGGGTAGAGTCTTCTTCAGTTGATAGCCGGGATGGAATGAAATGACAACCACTGTCTTATGGGGCCACGACGTCCATATGACTAAATCCCTTGAACCTTTTTGGAGGGCGAACCATCAGCGCAACAGGAACTGCGCCCAAACCCTTCTTTGAAGAATCGGTGCCTGGGCCACCTGTACATCAGGATTTCCATAAAAATGAGTTAGTGGGAGTGTATAGGAAAACGCCATGAGTATTTATAAAAAAAAAAAAAAAAACCTGAAATCTGGCACGAAGTCGCTCAGCAACCATGCAAAACATGATAATAACAGAGTACGAAAACAAAAAGCAACTGAATCACCATGCCTGAGTGACATAGGGAAAAGAATTCATTCGAGGAAGGGAAATCACGAAATACTAAGCACCGAGAGGCTGAGGAAGAAAATAATAAGATCAAAGCTAGATGGCGAATGTCAGCTAACAAATGTGGTAGGGTTTGTTGTGCAATCTCTCTGGTCGCGCGGCGATAGACCCTCATAGAGTCAATCCTGATGTAAAGAGCAAAACGGCCACCGAGATGTTCGGTCACAAGCGTCGTAGGCACACACACTCGGTACCAGAGCCGGAATCTAGAGTGGCTTGGAACAGGGGGCGTTCGGTGTTGACGAGTGCAGATCCCCGACCCCTCTTCGGCCATGAGACTTCGGTAGCCACATACCCTCGTTTGGCATCAATGCGGACTTGCATTTCCCGCATAAGGGCATCCATCCACGGAAGAGAAGGGGTGAAACAAGATCAGGGCTGCCAAAGAAATAAGGCAAGAAATAAAAGAGTTATGCGAACCGTAAGGAGTTCTGGACAAAAGAGGGATTTTAACAAGAACCAGAAACCCTAGGGTGAAATCCACAAATTACAGGGGAAATCTGGTTTAGGGATGGCCGTAGAGACCTCGCGTTTTGAGAAAATCCCCAAGGGGATTTTCACAAATCCCGTCGCACAGTCACTTCTGTACAAATCGATAAGTTAAATATTATTTAAGTGTTCTTTTTGGTACTTGGCAAACCGAGTGACGGAAAATTCATCCCTACCGAAATGAATTTCCCATCTCCTCTATCCAGCTGTTGATGAAAGGCGTTCTGAGTTCAGGAGACACGGTATGAATGTTGGATTGAATGGTCCCAGTCTCGAACCGGAGGCACGCTAATGAGCTGTCGGAAACATTGTGGCGACGGAGGGGAGGGCGCGTGCACCTCGCTCAAGCAAACGACGGTTTTTTCGAATTGTACAATCCTCCCATACTCAGACACATAACAATTGACACCGCAAGAAAACCCCCTGTCAGATATATCGACCTGAAATTGAAAATCTTCGGCGTATGTCAGTAACTGTCCATAACGTATGAGGAACCACACAGTTTAGGATTTGATAAAAAATCACAGTTACATGTACGCGGTGCTCAGCATTAAACCGATCGATCTCACTGTTCGGGAATAGAATTTTCAACCCTACAGAAGAATCAAAATAAATCGGCGTAACAAAAGCTATGAAAGCTGTAGGTTTCATAATGATAAATCATGTTTGAGAATATATCTACACAGCGCTGATATACATGGGAGCCGTTACATAAAACCCTAGCGCGGCGTACCCAATTATTGCGATGACAGCGCTAGGGTTGGCCGAGGTTATACATATAAGCGTATACGTCAGCCAACTTGTCATTTTCTTACATAAGAAATATCTACGTGGTTTATGATATTTATATTATTATATGTAAAACGGAATGGACTCAGGGTTCACGACTTTGCTAGTGGGATAAGAACCTGGAAAAAAAAAAGAGGGATTAATATTCTCACGATTTCATATATAGATTTTTAAAAGAATCTAAATGCTAGTTGAAAAGATTTTATAATAATAAATAAACGAAAAGGGTTAATACTTCTGGACGCTAACGGAAATCCAAATGGGTTGAGAATGAGGAAACCTATGCCACAATAGTGGAATTGATACTATAGGCAAAGACACCAAGAAAAAAGTGAATCTTGGCGAGATTAAATACCATTCAAATCAAGTTGAGGGTGAGATTAGGTATAAAAGTCTAACATGTATATATACAATGACTAGGCATAGTTATTAAGTCAATACCTTTTTGATGAAGTTAAGTGGGTGCCCTGATATAAACGAGAAGGTGAAGAATAAGGAAGGAAATAACGCTATTCAAATGGGTAATAAAATTTCATCACATATACCCTGTATACATATATATATATATATGCGGCGTTGATTTAATGTACACGAAATTTGAATGGTTAATTTGATTACCGTGCCAACGTGGACGGATATACGCATCTCCGAAGGGTAATCAGGTACGTGGCTAGTAGATAGTGCATGCCGCGTTTATATATATATAAGCGCTTTCAAATTGTCCATAAAGACATATGGATATATATATATATATATGGGTTATAAAAGAAAAAGGGATGTGCAACCAAGATAATGTTGTCCAACGAAATATATTCATGGGTATCTAAAAGATGACATATATATTAATTATTTAGATGGTTTATATAATTATATATATGTATTAGGTATTGACCTATAAGAGACATATTTATATAGAATTGATATTTTATATATATGGTTGCGATGTTTTATATATATGGGTGATATATCAGTACCCTATGTGGGGTCGAAAAAGATGAGCACATAGGGATATAAGAATTCTATAAGAGGCTTAGAATTTTATGTACAGGGGTTTAACGTGAACTGGGGTAACATTTAATGTTAGGAGAATGGAATAGTGAGAAATTACCTAACTTCTGAACTTAGTATTCAGACGAACAGGTAATTACCAAGGGGATCTAAGTATGTATATGAGAAAAAAAAAAAAAAAATTATACACCTATAAACCCCACTAGAGTGTGGTGGAACTGAGTATAAACAATTATGTGGGCAAGAATATATATATCTATAGAGAAATTAACCTTCAGGATAAGGTTAAGAGATGGATATATAAAATTAAAACTGAAGGAAAAAGTTTGGGAGTGTTAAAACCACTAAAATAGAATTTTATTAATATTCATTATAACAATAAGTTGAAATGAATAATTTTGGGGTGATATATGTTCTTAATATGTGTATAATACTATGTGTTACCATAGTTATTGGAACAAAAGAAGAAGGACAATTTATATTGGAATATATAGAGAAAGGTGTATAATAGAAAAATGACAATTTATATTTAATAGAGGTATGTTAAATATAAGTTGTAAATTCTTAATTCACTATTAAATATATATATATATATATATATATATATATATATATAAAATAATAATAATTATCATGAGAAATGATAGATTAACGTGAAACAAATGGCACCAGAGACATAAGTTAAATTTCCAATTAACATTATAAATATAGGTGATCTTGTTATATGCTATAATGTTAACTTTGTTGAGTTGTAAGAATATAATATCTTCATACATGATAATTTATTTCAGTCAGTAAATTTCAAACGTTATCCCCACGGGATTAAGGGAGAAGAAATAATTCACTAAGGAATATTAAAAGTGAATTCACCTTAAAAGTTGCAAGTAAAGTGGAAGGACATATTTTACTATATGGCCAGAATATTATTACTCTAATTATGGTTAAAAGAGTAAGAAACACTATTGTGGTAGATTAAGTGTTAAAAGCATAATTGATAGTGGAAAAATTTTCAAGATGATTTTCAAGTCAAGTATATTTAAAACATGACTAAATCATGACTTAAGTACGAGTTATAAACACCGTTAAATAGTTGGTTTAGTAATTGTGGACCATTGCATATTAAATAATGCAAATCCATTACATTGAGTTATGAATGAATGAATGAAGGGATAAATCAAGGTTTACTAGGTGAGTTAGCTAAGGTAGAGTTGAAAACCTAACAACTGTTTTTTTTTCATGGGAAAATGGTTATGAAAATGATCATGCATGGAAGAAAAAAAATCCAATAGAGCATAATTAATTTCCTCAATTTATCAAGTGAAGCATGGGTTAGGATTAGAAAAGGGTTTGTTTTCGCTACAAACCATATGTTGGTTATATACATCACGGGTTGATTTTTAATGATTAGTAAAATTCACATATCGAAAAAGTGGTGAATCATCATTGGAATTAGTAAAGCATGAACATACAATTAAAAGTAAATGCACAAATTCTGGTGATTTTTTTTGAAAAAGGGGAAACTGTATCAAATTTATTATCAAGTAGTAATACTTGTGAATGTGATGAAGGATAGTAATTACATGTATTCACACTATAAAATTTTGTTGGTGTAAATTTTATTTTCCTGAGTCTTAAATTCGAAGATAGGGAAATAGTGTGAAATCATACAGCTACCCAAAAGAAAAAAAAAGGTGAGAAGGTACTGGAAGTACAGCTATGAATTGAGAAAGGGTAATTATAACCATGCATATGATACAATTATTTTCTTTCATTTATGAGTACTAATGAAAAGTATAAAATTGTTTAGCCAAGTGTGTAACAGGAAAGTGTACACTCTGAAAACAAGGAGAAAAAGAAAGGGAAGATAGGTGCAGATAAATCACCTAGAAAACCAAGAAAAGCTGAACCAGACTAAATTGCGTGAGGAAAGAATCTCACTGAAAAACAAGAAAGGATAAGTAGTGTACTAAAAGTGCACTAAACTATTATGAACCTGAACGGTTTGACTAATAACTGAATTTCTTAAGTTATTGAAATGCAGAATGTTGTTGTGGATTATAAATTGTAGGTACCTAATATTTCTTACATTGGTATGAATTGTGGACAGAGAAACCAGAATAAAAGATCTTCCAGACAGACTTCTTGCAAAGAAGTAGGAAGAAAACCAACTGCATAAGGCATCGGTAAATAGAGTGGAATCAGGAGAGTACTCTGCTGAAAAATAATCAAGGATGAAGAAGAAATTTTTGTCAAAGTTGAAAAATCAACGTTAAAGTGTAACACCGAGGAAGGTGTTGGAAAGGGGGGAAACTAATGGCTTATAAACTAGCCTTACACTTGCATATTAAATTTCATGATGTGTTTCATATCTCCTTGTTGGAAAAATATAATTTTTGTACATGATGCTTCTCACATTATTGATTGGAATGTGGTCCAGGTGGAACCAGAAGAGGAATTCCTTCCAGAGCCACTTCAAATCTGAAAGCGGGAAAAAAATTGAATTACGAAATTAAAAAGTAGCTAGAGTAAAGGTGCAGTGGAGCACTTTACTGCTGAAAGAGCTACATGGAACAGAGAAGCTAAGATGATGGAACAACATTCATAATTATGTTCAAAATAAACTAAGTAGATAGTTGTCAACACCGAGGACGGTGTTTATTTTCAGAGGGGGAATATGTAACACCCCCAAGTTCTATGCTTTTCAAATGAGACATTTGAACATAAATACAAAGGGGAGTGGACCCCAATGGATAATTATTGTGTGGATGTGGTTAACTATTTATTTATGAAAAATAAATAAAATATGGTGTATGCACTATGACCAGATGAGAAAGTCAGATCACATGCCTAATCCATGAGGTGATGGAAAAGGAAAAGACTTTCCCCAAAATCTTTCAAAAAATCCTTGAAAGAAATTATTTCTAATTTAGATTTTTGAGGAAAAATCTAAATTTCCCCAATGAAGAAGAGTAGTTGGGAAGAGGTGAGAAAAAGCTGGAAAAGCTGAGGAAAAGCTTAAAGCAGCTTTAAAGAGTCCCAAACTGGGAAGCCTAGGCTAAACAGGAATAAAGAATCCTGAAATTCTGGACGCAGAATTGGAAACATGCTTTGGGGAAAGCACAGCTTAAATAAGCTACTCCAGAACAGATTGAAGTTAGTCTGTTCTTGGAGGATCTCAGCTCGGGGGTGAGTTCTGGAGATAAACGAACTCTAAGGTTGGGAGGACTGGTCATAGTAGGGGTATGCATGCATAATTTTGGAGATTTATATAAGTCTGTATTAAATATATCCCTGTTTTATGAATTGTGATGTTATGGTTCATTATGCAAATTTTAGATTGATTATTTGTTCAGTAACTCATGTAATTGCAAACTAAAGATAATGACAGCAGAGACAAATGGTTGGATTATATAGGGATGAGTATCTTGTAGTAATGAAGTTAGAGATGGTAGATCCTTTGAACAGCCAATCTAATAACTATTAGCTTGTTGTCTTTTAAAGGAATATTTAATTGCTGTGTGTTTAGACAGAAAATGTTAATAAAACAGTACCCATGAACAGCAAGTACCAAACAACTAAACCTGTCATAACAACATTGATGGCACAGAATTCCCTGTAACCAATAACAGAAAGTAGGAAACAACACCCCTGTGATAGCAGTATGGGGTTCAGTATGTCAGCTGTGTTACAATGGAAAGAATTGTAAAATTAAGAATTTAAATTATTCTATTAAATGTAAGTGTAAACATATGAAAGCAGAAGTTGAATCCTAACTAAGTACGAGGATCTAACACTAGGGATTCTAAACTATCTAGTTCAGTATTCTCTACCTCCATTTGATTGAAGCAAGAGGATCTGTTTCCTAGTTTTCCCCTGGAATAGTTGAAGCTGCACCAGAGTATCAAACATGTTGAATGTTTGTAACAATAAATTAAGGGGAGAATCCTACGGAACATCTATTGTGTGATAAAAGTTTTTGTGAGGGAAGATTGTAAACATATGTAAAAATACAATGAACAGAGCATCTGTTTACCGTCCATATAAACTGCTGGAAGAGTAGTTGGAGCAATGGAGGTTAACTGAGTATATATATATGTATGCGTGGAGGCATACATCTATGCCTCGATGCTGCAACTTTAAAATGTTGAAAATTTTATAAGGCTGGCCAACTGGAAAGTTTGAGAAAGGGCCTATTGATCTGCTAGAGTTGGTCACAACTCTGAAAAACTGACCTGAGAAATAAAAACTAATATATATATAGATATATAAGTCAACTAGATGGACTGCGAAGAGTAGAGGTCAAGCCTAGAATTCTTAGCTTTCCATGGCTGCCTAGAATTACTCAAAAGAAGTTAAATATCGGATAACCGTATGAATTTGAAATGGATTCAATACGTAGTTTTTGTTAGCGGGTGCATAAAGCCGAGTATATCTAAGTTTATGATATAGGGGTAAGAAGCTGGGTCTGGGGAGACGTGACACATAGTTTGGGTCTTGGCTTGCTGCTTTTCTCACCAATTCTTCTACCTCAATCTGACCACTACTCCCAATGCTATTTAAATTTTTACAAGCATTTCTGCTTAATGCATCAGCAACTTTATTTTCTTTTCCCTTGATATGTTTTATGTCCATATCAAATTCACTTAAAAAGGACAGCCATCTGGCTTGCCTTGTATTCAGATCAGTTTGGGAAAAGAAATATTTAAGGCTAATATGATCAGTCATCAATGTGAAATTTTTCCCCAGAAGATAGTGCCGCCACATCTTCAGAGCATGGATAACAACTGCAAATTCTAAATCATAAGCACTATAATTTTGTTCATGTATTTTCAGTTTCCTAGATTCATATGCAATAACTGAATTTTCCTGCAACAGGACTCCTCCCATCCCTTCTCTGCAAGCATCTATACATACAATAAACTCTTTATCATGATCAGCAATTTTTAATATAGGGGCTGAAATAAGTTTTTGTTTTAACTGCTCGAAACTGTTTTGGCATTTTTCAGTCCACACGAACTTGACACCCTTTCTTTGCAATGAAGTGATAGGATGTGCTATGGCAGAAAATCTCTCCACAAATCTACGATAGTAGCCTGCTATCCCCATGAATGACCTTACTGCTGAAACATCAGTTGGGACTGGCCATTCTTTAATTGCTTTTATCTTTTCAGGGTCAACTGCAAGGCCTTTTTCGGAAATAATATGACCCAAATATTGAATCTTATCCTTGTAAAATTCACATTTACTGAACTTAGCATATAGCTGATTTTCTTTCAGAGTTTGTAACACTATCCGCAAATGTTCTTGATGTCCCTCTTTATTTTTGGAGTAAACTAAAATATCATCTATGAACACCAGAACAAATTTATCCAAATACTTATTCAACACACTATTCATCAGGCACATAAAGGTGGCAGGGGAATTTGTCAGACCAAAAGGTAGGACTACAAATTCGTAGTGTCCATACCTGGTTCGAAAGGTTGTTTTGTTGATGTCTTCTTCTTTGATTCTGAGCTGATGATAACCAGTTCTTAAGTCAATCTTTGAAAAGACTGAGGCCCCTCTCACTTGATCAAAAATATCATCAATTCTAGGAAGTGGATATCTATTCTTAATGGTCAACTTGTTCAGTTGACGATAATCAATGCACATCCTAAAAGTTCCATCCTTCTTTTTAAAAAATAAAACAGGTGCTCCCCACGGAGACACACTTGTTCTAATGTAACCTTTATCCAGTAGTTCTTGCAGCTGCATATTTAGCTCCATTAGTTCTGGCGGACTCATTCGATAGGGGGCTCGGGAAACAGGTGTGGCTCCCGGCACCAGATCTATGGAAAAGTCAATTTCTCTTTTGGGGGGGAGATGAGGAATCTCATCTGGGAAAACTTCTTTAATTTCCCTTACCACTGGTAATTCATTCAGCAGATTTTCTTCAATCCTCTGTTCTACTTCTTCCACATGTACTGCATAAACTTGGTATCCTTTTCTAGCTGTTCTTTTTAATTGTAAGGCTGATATTTGTCTTATTGAAATGGATTTTGGTTTCTCTTTTAGTGTAAAAGGTTTCCCTTCTTCATCCACAAAATGCAGGGTTTTATCCCAGCAGTTCATCAGAGCTTTCTTCTTTTCCATCCAATCCATTCCTATCAGCAAGTCATAGGATCCTAATGGAAATATGTTCAAATTTACTTCTGTTGGAAAGCCATTTAATTGTATTACTGTTTTGGGCAATTTATGTGTGACTTTTCTCTTAGTTCCAGTGGCCAGCTGTACCAACCATGACTGCTGAAATTTTTCAGGTTTAATTTTACATTTTTCTACAATTCCAGGACTAATATAACTCAAAGAAGCACCTGGATCAATCAAAACAGTAACAGGTAGGTCAGAAATCTTACCCTCCATTTCCACCATGGTTGCTTGATGTTCAGCTTGCCGATTTTCCAATGCTGCACTGATAGTTGGTATATTTCTGGCTATGTCATTTACTGTTGTTGCCTCTCTCTCTCTGCTGATCATATGAATATTTCGATGGGGGAAGTCCCTCATCATATGGGGTTCTCCACAGCCCCAACACTTCAAAGGTTCCTTCATTCTGACTGTCCCTTCTTTTTTATTGTTCCCTTCAACTTGTTTTGAAGCCACTTGGGACTGAGCAGTGTGACTTTCTTTTGGTTTATTGAATTTTTTCCTCTGATGATCTCTACCAAAATTCCTTAAATATGCTGGCTTTTGTCTTTTCCCCTTGAACTCACCCTTGTTCAACCAGCTCTTCCCTTGTTCAGCCTTTCCTTTAAACTGCTGATAGCATAATCTTGCTTTTCTAACCGCTTCGTCCATTGTCTTCGGGTTGTCAAACTCAATTTTCTCTTTGTACACAGTAGGCAAACAATTCAAAAACCTTTGTAACTTTGCCTTTTCTTCCCTAATGTAAGGGACATATCTGAGTAAATTGGTAAACTTAGTGACAAACTCATCGATAGTGAGCTATCCTAGTCTAAGTTCATGGAATTCTTTAGCTTTGTCATCATAGTAACGCTCATTCAAGTAGCGATTCTTGAACTTAACCTGGAAATCTTCCCAAGTAACTGTCTTTTCATCAATGGCATGCACCATTTTTGTCTCTTCCCACCACAGTGTAGCTTTTCCTTGTAGTTGGTACACAGCTAATCTGGCCTTCAGATTGCTTTCATATTCATAAACTTGGAAATACTTAATCATGTTCAGCAACCAAGCTTCAGCATCTTTCTTTTTCCAGAACCTTCGCCTTCCTGGCTGTTCCGGGAAGTTAGCTCTCTGATAATCTTTTCCTGCTCCTTACTGGATGATGACATGTCATTCTGGCTTCTTAGTTTAGCCAATTCTCGTTGCATCCTGTGCAACATAGCCATTACCGGGGCATTGGGATCTGGAGTAGCAAATTCGTCATGTAGATCCACATAAATTCCTCCCTCTTCAGCCATCTTAGCACCACTATACACACTCATAACTTTTATCAGTAAAACACAAAAAAAAACAATCTCTACAATGTACAATAACATTCAGACTTCAGTGAGCACAATAACGACAGCCCATTTTTTTGCAACTTGGGCTCCGATACCATTTGTAACACCTCCAGTTTAAGGAAATTTTTTTTTTCTTTCTTCCATGTATATATATACTGGTTTTTTTCATTGTTATTTACATGGTTGGCTGAATACTAAGTTCAGAAATTGGGTATTTATTTTCATATATTGTTATATTTTCCTTTAACCCTCCAGTATCTCCTTTAAGTTTTAATATATCTTCTCCACTATCCATTCCTAATAACATTCAATATTCCCCATGTTTACATTGCACTCATGTGCATAGAATTCTATGCCCCCTCTTATAGCCCCTATGTCCATGCATCTATTTCAATCACCCATATACCACTTATATATATCAATGTATAACACATATATATAAACATATAACACATATATATAAATATATAACACACACATATATATATATATATTTCATTGGATAAAAATTATATTGAAAGCGCATACACCTATACATAACATATATATATATATAACCCATATATATATATATATATACTTTGATAAACCAAATTGAAGGCACGCGCACATATAAAACACTGCATGAAATATATATTTATTGACTATATCTATATCCTTCGAAAAAGCGATTACATCTTTTCAAACAGGAATTAGACTTAGGGTAAATATAATGGAGACTATATTGAGTCATCGATTTTGCATATAATACATAGTATACAGTCAATTAACGCCATATATATACAGAACTGTATATCCGTATAGGTGTACCATCATAACGATTTCAGCGTTCGCATTATTGATATATATGTATTTCGGCGTTCGATTTTCACCGATAACTTGTGAAATTTCCGAAAACGTGTCTAACCCTAATCATAACCTTTTTACATTATTCACGTTCCATTATTTATCAGATTTTTTGCTGCGCGGAAAATCCTTATCATTTTATAATGATCCGCCTACCATCACAGATAATAATGTCGACCGTCTGCGCGCTGGCATAGAATATGTAACCTCCGAATTCATTTCGCCTGGCGATGGTTTATCACTATAATTTTTTTATATTTGAACCAGCACATACGCGTCTTGTTTCCATACGTCTAGTACTCAATATTCGTATTGTTTATGGTTTGTATTAGCCGCATAGCACAGTGCTCTGTTCGGCTGGTTTTGACATGTGAGTTTGGTTGTAATATTTCGCTGGTTTTGCTTGTAGGAACGGCGTCTCGCCCGTGAAAGGAAAGTGCCAGTAGCGGCGTACCTCGACCCCTACCTAGCAAGAACTCGATGTGTGGCTTGCTATTTGTCAATTCTGGCTGATCCAAGTACTGTGTGCGCTGAGCTCTGCCTTTGGCAGTTGTTGTTTCTAGGGTTAACCCAGTACCTACGTGCATACGATGCCATACCTCCTCTGCACCCCTTAATATCACTTGGTACCCTCCTATCGACGTGACTGAGGCTTCTAAATCGACATCGGGATTTTCTGAAGTTCTGGGGCAGTGGGATTAGGGTTTCGAGTGTTCTTTTAATTGGAGCCTCTTGTGTCGTTCTATTTACCCGATCCTTCCTATCTTATTTTGCGGATACAGGATCGTTGCCCTTCAACACTCCCTTCCGTGTTGTTGCTAGTATAACCAGATCAGATTTCGATTACCCATTTATTTTCTCTGGTATTGTGCTTGACTCCCTTCAGGCCTCTTCACCTAAGTTGCGATGTGAATCATGTGCAGGGAGGCTAGGTTATCTTGAGAGCGTTTGGTATTGCTAGAGAGTTCTAGCGTCAGGTTTCACGTTTCTCTGAATCCCCTCGTTTTTATATTTCCTTACGTTTGGAGATCCTTACTTCGTTTTTATTTATTTATTTTACTTCGATAATACAGTGTCTCATTATCTATTGTTGGTTTGCGCAGAGAGGGCAGGAGGTCGGCGTCTCAGTCTGTTCACTGGAGGCGGAGATCTAGCTTGTCCTTTAGCGTGTTTTAATCTTTGTTTTATTCTTATCATAGTTTTGCAAATCTGCTCGAATGTAAACCCTCGTCGTATAGCTGGTGAGAGTTTTGGTTCATTAATTTATCATTTATGTATTCAACACGCATTACATGTGCAGAAACCATTGCAGGCATTTCTAATGGCTATACACTGAGACTCTTCCTAATCTATTTTTTTCTACGTCCGAGTGCGGGATCTTAGGTTTCTCCGCACCCAGATTTGACAGTCGCTACACAACCCACGTTCAAATTTCCTTGCACATCGTATGGGTTTCTCGTTTTAATGTGGTTACCGTCAACACGAAGCAAGGGTGGGAAGGAAACCCTAACCACAGGTAAACCCCTAATTTCTTTCTTCTGGTTGTAGCGATTTATGCATCAATTTTGTTGGTATGTGTTTTCACCATTCTGCTATCATTCAAGATCAACAACTATCTGTCAAACTTACTCTATGGCTACGATTGTATATTTATGCTAAACTATCGGCGAGATTCAAAGGCGTCTTGACTCGTCAGGTTCTAACTATCTCAATAGGTTTCCTTTCGATTTAATGGCGATATTAACTAATGATCCATGCAAGGAAAGGGTACCGAAATATTATATCGGTCATCCACATCCCTTAACTAAAGTTCAACGCTTATTTCCTATTATTTTAATGATGATAGCATTCCTCCCGAGCGTAGGTCATGTCACGCTGACTTTGGGAGTTTTAATATAATACTTCCGACATATAAAAATTATTTAAATCGGTTGCATGAAGCTCACACACAGAAAGTAGTCATGTCGTCGGCCATTACTTTTGATGCGTTATTTCATAGTTTTGTTTCTGTTTGTCTAATGTATAAAAGGACCCGAAAATGTCGCGGCCTCATTTATGTTTGTTTGACGGAGAAATTATGTTTGTTTGACCTAATTTATGTGTCTCCATAAGAAATATAGTTTGACCATAAATCAACAGAACCCTATATGGTTCGTATAGAAATCTTTTCATATAACACTTTCTCTGAAATCGATATTAAAATGAACCATTATTTTAGCTCTCGGTACTTATATTATTTTCTTGTTTTACTGACATATACATGTATTGCAATCAATATTGAAACGAGCTATTGTTTAGCTCTCGGCATTTATATTGTTGTTTTTATTTTGTTTTAAGTGCATATACATGTGTTATGTAATAAATTTGGTAGTATACCTTAAGTTTAATTAAATTCTATTGCTACGATTTTCATTTCAAGGTTTAGAGGTAAGTTAAGGAATGGAATGTGCACTCTAATTGCTATACATGCCATAACACTTTTATAGAGTGGAATTACATCTGGATCTAGAAAGAACTCCAAATACATATTCAAAGGTTTTTACTTCTCTTTTAATGTACCATATGATTTTCAGTTCTGCTACAATATTTCTCTAGCATACCCATGAGTATATAATTTCACCTTTATATATATATATATATATATATGGGACAAGTTAGTATTTAATTATCTAGGGAGAATAAGTACCCTCAGGTTTAAACCGACCTTGGTTTAAAGTTTCTGTGGGTTTCTACTCTGTAGATTTCTAGTCTACAACTAAACAGAATCTGGAAGGTGAATGCCTTAGAATGGATTCTGTTAAATGTAGTACTAAAATCAATCATACCACTCAAATTACTTTTATATGTAGCCAATTCATACCATAATAATTCAAATTAACGAGAATTTCATAAACATACCACTATTGCAAATGACCAACCTCCCAACCTTAGAGTCCTCTTTGTCTCCCAGAACTCACCCCTGAGCTGAGATCACCTCCCTCCCAGATCAACCTATGATCTGCTTAGGAGTAGCTTATTTAAGCTCATATTTCCCCAAAGCATGTTTCTAATTCTGCGTCCAGAATAGCAGGATGCTTTCTTTCCTGTTTAGCCTAGGCTTCCCATTTTGGGACTCTTTAAAGCTGTTTTATGCTTTTCCTCATCTTTTCCAGCTTTTCTTACCTCTTCCCAACTACTTTCCTCATCATTGGGGAAATTTAGATTCCTCCTCGAATCTAAATTAATTTCTTTCAAGGATTTTTGAAAGATTGTGGGGATTTGTTGCCTTATCCATCTCACGGATTTGGCAAGTGATCTCTAATTCTCATCTTGGTCAAAATGCATAATCATTTTATTTATTTCCTCAAATTAAATATTCAAATACATTCACACCATACTTATCCTTTGGGGTACACTCCCTTTAGGACTTAAAGTTCAATGTCTAACTTTTCAAATTCAACACAGAAATTGGGGGTGTTACACACAGTATGCACTCCTTTATTTCATATAATTGTTAATTATTATTGCTTGAACCATGCATAAGACCATAACTGGAAACATTATCTTTGCTACTTAATCATTGACCTTTGACGACCTTAAGGTGGTTAACTATGTGGCAAGAATCCACGTCCTTGTTTAATTTAATTAAACAATATGACCTGCACACTGATTTCAGGGAAAACTCCTCCATAGTTTTACTTGGGTTAACCACGGAGTGAACCAAGCCACAGTTTTCAAGCTTTACTCTGGAATCAATGAGTGAACCAACAGAATCCACGAGCAAACCATTAGAAAAAATTGCACTCTCATTATAAGACTTGGCTACGGATTCAACCAGCGGATCATCTGAACATCTACCAGATTTTATGAGCAGGACCTTATTTTTATCTGTGTTGGTGCTGACTGCGTGGTTGGAATCAACGGAAAAAATTTTATCGTTCCAGTTATGCAGGCTCAATGACAGGTCTGGAGGAGTTATATCAGGAAAATTCTCTTTGATCATTAATAGTTCAGTGCATTTTTAAGTATAAACACACCATTTTCTTACTGCAACATCAGATCTATCCTCAAATCTTCTCAAACTCCTTTGCTCACTGCTAAAACCAATGGTAACATCCTTCTTCGATTTCACAATGTTTTTGTTGCTCCTGTCAGATGAGCTAATCTGCTTAACGGAGGCTGAGAGGCTAGCACTCCTCAAATTAGGCCATGAAGAGCCGAAGACACATATGTTTGTTCCATCTACGTCGACGAGAGTAACATTACTGAATGATCCTGCCTGCTCACAATGTCGTTTGGATGACTGTGGGTTTTTCTTAGAAAATAGGCCAACATCATTTTTCAAAACTAGAGTCTCATCGAGAGCCATCCTCTTAAACTTAACCAATTTCTTTGACTGTCTGTCATGAGCTTTTTGACCCTCGATCTAAGCTCTGATAACAGCCTTTGCATCAATGGTATTCCATAAATCTGGATAGATTTCACTGGAAAGCCTTAGATGCAAATAAATATCCATGCATCCTAGCCTATCTAAAGCCGCACGAGTACGCTTAATCTCACGCCGAATAATGCTAAAGCTGAGTTTTTGAAAATATCTATTATATTTGCGAAGATGAAGAATAGGTTCTATGCGGGCGAAGTCGGGAATTATGCTTAGCTCACGACATTATTTAAGAAAACGGAGGTCTGTGACCCTTATTTCAATCTTAATTCGATTTTTTTCCAAATGACAGATGTCTACCCAAGACTCCGCTCCATGTAGGGAAATAATAATGGTTCTTAAATTCCTATGGTTATTGTTATTTGCAGAAACTGGATCATCCACAGTACCATAAAACAATTGTCGACATTTCGAATCCCAACAAGGATCCATCTTCAGGACAAGAAATGAATGAAGGAAGAAAGAAGGTTACAAGAGGTCAAGGTAAGGGGCTTAATTTTTCTCTTGCCCCGAAGAATATTCGCTTTGATGACATTATTTGTATCATTTAATATGGCATTAAGGATCTTCTAGATAATTTCAAGGAGACTATTAGGCAAGATCTTTTCATCATTCTTAGGAGGGAAAAACCTCCCAAAAGAAAATATAGCAAGCCTGAGGTTATTTGCCTTAAAACCCTGAGGGAAAACCCTAACATTGTCATCCTTACGGCTGATAAGGGTGGTGTCATTGTCATTTTGGATAAATAAGACTATGTGAACAAAATGGTAGACCATCTCGCCAATAGTGGTAGTTACATTAGGATAAAAAGGAATCCCCTTAAATCTATTTCTAATAAGATTTCCCTCGCCATTAAGTCAGATCCATCCCTTAATCCTCTCTCTAGAAATATTATTGAGAGAAATCCCCTCACCCCCACGATTTATAGTCTTCCAAAAATTCATAAATATGGAGCCCCTTTAAGACCTATTGTTAACACACTAGGTAGTCCCTCTTATCATCTTGAAAAATTCTTAGCCCAAAAGCTTAAACCCCTTGTGGGTCTTCCAGACTCCTATTTTAAGGACTCGACTTCCTTTATCACAGAATGGAGGAACATCACGTTGGAACCTGGGGAATTATTGGTAATCTTTGACATTTTTTCCTTATTTACTAAAATTTCCATCTAGGAATCAATTGATGTCATTAAGCGAATGTCATACCAGGACATGTCCAAATTAGTTGGCCTCTGCCTCACCTCAACTTTCTTCAGTTTCCAAGGTGAGTACGGGGTCCCCTCTCTCCCCTATATTCACTGACTTATTCATGGAGGATTTTGAAACGAAGTCCTTGGCCTCTTCTCAATTTTTCCCTAGGAAGTGGAAGAGGTTCATGGATGATACTTGTGTTATTTGGCCCGATGGTCATGAGAAGTTAGATCTATTTCTGGGACACCTGAATTCCCAATTAGACTTAATCAAATTCACCATGGAAGCAGAGGTGGATGGTTGTTTACCCTTCTTAGATATCCTTATTTCTAGAATGAACGATGGTTCCATTTCTCACCAAGTTTTTTGTAAGAAAAATCACACGGAACAGTACCTTCAAGCTGGTTCGCATCATTTTCCTGCTCAAAAAATTAGTTGCTACCCATGCTCTAAGAATCTCTAATGACAATCACTTGGAGTGAGATAAGTCTCATCTTCTTGGCATTTTTGAAAATAATCGGTACAGTAGATCTCAAGGCCTTAAGGCCTTTTAAAAAGCCTATAAAGGATTAAAAAGCAGATATTTGCGGATTGATCATGTATCCAAAGTTCATCTCCCTTTTATGCAAGGGACAAAGGACAAAATTCCCCATGTCCTTAAAAGGAATAATGTTTCCTCTTCATTCAAGCCTTTGTATACTATTATAAATTATCTCGGATCTTTCAAGGACCCTATCGACCCAAAGGACATGAAAGGTTTTTACATGATTCCTTGTTCCTGTGGCACTCCCTATTTTTGTGAAATAGGTCGATCCATTAGACATAGAATCAAAGAACATGCAGCAAACATTAGACACAATCGATCACATGCATCAGCTCTTGCTGAACATGTGGAAAATTCATGTCACAATGTTTGCATTGAGGACTCCAAAGTCATTGCCAGGGTGGATCACTTCCTTCATAGGAAGCTTAGGGAGACCATTGAGATTGAAAGGCATGCTAAGAATCTCAATAGGGATGATGGTTGGAGGTTGAGTAAGAGCTGGACTCCAACTCTTTGTAGATTATTTTTCTCCCCTTCTCTAGGTTTCTTTTTCCTTTTGGTTTTTCTAGGGTTTTATTTCTCTTCTTTCTTATTTCCCTTTTCTATGAGTTTTTTCCTTTAACCCTTTTGTTTCCCTTGTTTTTATCTTATTCATTCTCCTTTTTATTATCTTATAACTATATTATATAATTATATTATAATGATAATATATAGTTTCTTATGTATTATATTAATTAAAATAATATTTATTAATAAATAATTAAAAATTTTGTCTTGGGGAAAGATCAATTAGTTATCAGAGAAATGTGAAATTGTCGTAACTTGAAGACCCAGATTCAAATCTCCCTGTTGTGATCTGGGCTGCGGGGAGGACAACAATTCATAGCCCCTAGAGGTTTGCTAGTAGTTACGTGTGAGGCGACTTACTCATTCCTTTGGATTATATAATAATAATAATAATAATAATAATTAAAAAATTTAATCAATTGTATTAGAAATATTTATTAATATTTATAACCATTTAATAATAAAAAATTTAATCTTTTATTATTATATTTAATTAAAAGGGAGAAAATAAATTTTGTATATATAACTAATTAACGGCTAGTTTTAAAAAATGGTCATTTTTCTGAGACTTGGACAATGATGCATCCACACTATTTATTCAAGAAGATCCTTGGGCTTTTTCACGTTGTCCTAAGGACGGACCACATTAGTTGGTTCCAAACTTCGACCAAATCTTAATCATGTGATTAATCCAAAAGACATCTATATACTAATTATATTTTAAATTAAAAACATATATCCCTTATAATTACATGTATGTTTCAAATTTGTCATAAATTTCAAATCATATTAGAAATAATTAATAAATTTTTTATTCCATTTAATATTATGGTATTGGTATGGATAATATCATTTTCTTGTTGAAAAGATATAAAAATAAAATGTGTAAATTTAGCTTACAGTGAACTCTTTAAACTTCAACAATATTTTATTTTTAGTTTTAGTTTCATCTCATAGTTCAACAATATTTTATTTTTATTTTTAATTTTGTCTAGCTGTTAATAATATTACTTCTTAATCATCTCATATTCCAACGGTTTTATTTTTTATTTATATATTTTTCAAATATTAAAAATGAGTTATATTTATTTTAAAATAATTTTAATTAAACATAAAACACTAAAAATAAATTTCTCTAAAATTAACTTTAAAAAAAAAAAAACTATAAAATTAATTTAAAAATGGAGTGTCAATTTCAATTTATTAAACTTATATTTACTTGCATTTAAAGTCCAGGTTCAACTTCAAGTTAGTGCATGTAATTGAAAGTTATTGGAAAGTATCACTCCATATCCCTTATAATTACATTTATAATTACATGTTTCACAAATCTCTATTACCTCTTTCAAATTTGTCAAAAAAATTTATTATCTCTTTTGAGACTTCATCTTTAATAAAACACGACGTATTTTTATTATTTAATAACAATAATTTGATATAATATATAAAAATAATAATAATTATTATTCTTATTATTATTTAAATAATAATAAAATAAATAATTAATAAATTGATTTTAAAATAAAAATAAAAATATAATTTAAATATTTATTAAAAAAAAATGTAATAAGTAATATTTATTTTAATATATATATATATATATTCTATTTAATATTATGGTATTATTATGGATAATTTTGTTCTACGCTTTAAAAAAATTATTAAAAATAAGTAATATTTATTTTAAAAATAATTTTAATTCAACATAATACTCTAAAAATAAATTTCTTAAAAACGGAGTGAGTGTCAATTTAAATTTATTAAACTACATTTAAAGTCCATGTTCAACTTCAAGTTAGCAGCTATTGGAAAGTAACAATTCATATCCCTAAAACACGAGCTAGCAATATCCAGGGGGGCTCCATCTTTGCTCGAACCTTCTGGCCTATCCTGATTCTCCTCCTTATTTTGTTCCTCGGCTTTTATGTGTTCACAGTGGATGCCTTGGGTTATAGGTTACATGCTGGAAGGTGCTCGGATGATCTAATTGGAACAGAACCTGTAAGCTTAATTGCGAGAACTGGGAGGGAATAAATCGTTAGTTTCGTACTAGCACAAGTACCTGTGTATCTAATAAACGAGAGTTTAGGGTAGAGGTTGTGTGTGGGTATTTAATAAACGAGATGGATACATTCCCCGAATCTCTATCAAGGGTTTTAGCAGAAATGGAGTATATGAGGGTTTTAGCAGAAATGGAGTATATGAGGGTTTCAAGGATCGAAGCTCATCATCCCGCAATTCATGCTCTTCAATCCCAAACGCAGCTGTGTTCTTCTTCTGCTATGCCAAGGAATGGACATGGAAATGGAATTCATCCTCATCAATACCCAATATCCCAATTTGACAGCAAACAGCAACAGGTCTAGGCAGGAATTCATCCTCATCAATACTCTGCTCCATCTCCTCAGCCAGGAATTCATCCTCATCAATACCCAATATCCCAATTTGACAACCATCCCAAAAGCTGCAAAGGTAATTTATTTTTATTTTTATTTTTTTATAACTATAGTTTATTATTATTATTATTATTCAATTTTAAATTCACTGACAAACCAACTACAAACCCTTCCTCCAAAACGCCCAAGTGGGTTCTTCTGTTATGCCGTGGAATGGAAATGGAGGTCATCTTCTTCACCCTCATGGAAGTGTGTCAAGAGATGGAAATGGAAGTCATCCTAGTCATCAATCCACAGTGCAGCTGGATTGTTATAATTCTTCCCTTTTGCCCGCAAGTAATGAAAATAATATTAAACAACTCAGCGGTATCCAGTCGGCTTTTCAATGCACTTCTTCTTTACCAACCAGTTTCCCTCCTAATTACGATGCACCGCCCCCCATCGCATCCAATTTGATTGGTAATTCTGCATTTCCAACGTCTATTTTTCCACTGGGAATCTGTGATAAATCTAGTATAGCTTCAGGCCAAAGAGAAACTCGCAATAGAAGGCTGAATATTGTGAAAGAGAAGCGGTCAAACTCTGTGACCCGTCCAGAAAAACCTGTCAATCGAGTTCGAAACCCTGAGAAAATTTTACATTCCACAATCGAGAATAAGGTGTGTACTTAAGTCTTTAGTCATCCCTGCATTAATTTCAGTTTTAGTAGCCCTTTCATACTCCACATTCCTTTACAACATAAGCGAATAGGTTATTAATGCAAGATGTTATTTATTTATGCAGAGAGATAACTCTGGCAAGATGTTTCGCACACTATTCCAGAAGAAGCTTCAGTATAGTGATGTAGGCATTTTACGAAGAATGGTGATTCCCAAGGTGTGCACCTCTTTATATTTTTATGTCAACTGTACATACATTTTGGAATATGGGTAGATATGGTAGTATTTTTATTAGTAAAGTTTGACTCAATCATTTTTGGAGTATGAGAATATTTTGACTATTAACGAATTTTGGAATATAAGAATATTTTTATATCATTGGAAGTTCAATCTGCATATAGATGAAACTGCTTTGAATCTCTTATTTTTATTATGATGCTCAGAAAGACACACAGGATCATCTTCCGTCGTTGGATATAATGAGACCTAGTCTTGTAATGGAAGTTGAGGACATGACGTTGCCTTATATGTGGCGCTTAAGATACAGGTATCTCTTACTAAGTGATAACATTAATATGTTACTTTTCAGCCACTATGTATTCCTTTATATTTATATCTTTGTTTTAGGTTTTTTCTTGATTTTAAATGGAATATAAAATAAAATATCATGACTGCAGATACTGGAGCAATAACAATAGCAGAATGTACCTATTCGAAAATACATGTAAGTTATATCACTCCATTTAAATGTAATAATATATTAGCAGTTTTGATTATTTTTTTATTTTCATGCTAAAATATATAAGTTGACATTTTATTTAAATCTAATAAATATAAATTAAATATTATTTTTGGGACATTAATTGTAGTAAAATAAAATAATTCATCTATAACTATTTTTATAGAGAAAGTTTAATCAAATCTTTTTTCATTTTTTAATTATTTTTTCTCATGTAAATTGCTTTGTTTAAATGTAATAATATACTAGACTTTTTACTTATGATATAATAATTTCTTTCTGTTTGTGCTTGTGGGGTTTGTTAAAGGACATGGGCTTTGCCTTAGAAATTGTCACTGTTGTTGAAAGATGAAATGGGGAGATTGGTACATTTTTAAATAAATTTCATTTTATTTTTATTTTATTTTAAAATATTTTATGATTATAATTGTCTATAATTAAATCTCTGTTTTTTTTGTATTATTACAATTAATTTATATGAGTAAGTTATTAAAATTAAGAAAGTGGGTGTATGTTTTTTCAAATTTTAAACTTTAAATAGCTTTTGTTTGTCTTTGATATAACTTTTTTTTAAACAGTTTATTAAAGGCAAGAAAAAAGAAGAGGCAAATCTTTTTCAAAATCATATTGAAAGCAAGGAAGAAGATGATGCAAATCATTCTGCAAATCATATTGAAGGCAAGAATGAAGACTACGCAAATCATTCTCAAAATCATATTGAAAGCAAGAATGATGCAAATCATTCTCCAAATCATATTGAAGGCAAGAATGAAGACGACCCAAATCATTCTCAAAATCATATTGAAGGCAAGAATGAAGACTAGGCAAATCATTCTCAAGAATAACATAAATATAGGTGATATAGATGATATAGCTATAGATATAGATGACATAAATATAATCAATGCTATTTGTGAGTTGTAGATCTACACCGGGTATCAATATTTGTAATGAGTTAAATTTAAAAAAATTTCTATATAGATATATTTAAAAATGATGGAGATTTTATAATGTGGATTTTTTCTATTTTTCTTAGCATTAATAAAATAATGATGGTTTTTATAATATTATATGTTGTAATTGAATGCTATTTTTTTATTACCTGAGGTGTTATTGATTTTAAATATGATGAGGATTTTTATAATGTGGCATTTTCTATTTTTTCTTAGCATTAATAAAAATAATGATGATTTTTTTTTATAATATAATATGTTGTAATTGAATGTTATTTTTTTTACTAGCTATGAGGAGTGTTAATCATAGAGCTATGAGTAGTGTTAGTCATAATAATGGTGATTATCTTTATATTAACTTTTGAGACTAAGAATAGTGTTAATGTATTTTATATTAGATTTCAGTTTAGATAAATTAGTTAAAAAAAGAGATACTAGGTACTTAAGATACAGGTATCTCTTACTAAGTGATAACATTAATATGTTACTTTTCAGCCACTATATATTCCTTTATATTTATATCTTTGTTTTAGGTTTTTTCTTTATTTTAAATGGAATATAAAATAAAATATCATGACTGCAGATACTGGAGCAATAACAATAGCAGAATGTACCTATTCGAAAATACATGTAAGTTATATCACTCCATTTAAATGTAATAATATATTAGCAGTTTTGATTATTTTTTTATTTTCATGCTAAAATATATAAGTTGACATTTTATTTAAATCTAATAATATATAAATTAAATATTATTTTTGGGATTTAATTGTATTAAAATAAGCTATTCATCTATAACTATTTTTATGAGAAAGTTTAATCAAATTTTTTTCATTTTTAATTATTTTTTTCTCATATAAATTGTCACTTTGTTTAAATGTAATAATATATAGAATTTTTACTTATGTTCTGATCATTTCTTTCTCATGCTTATGACAGCTAAGTTTGTTAATGGACATGGGCTTACTATGGGAGATTCTATGTCCCTGTTGAAAGATGAAATGGGGAGATTAGTATATTTTTAAATAAATTTTGTTTTGCATTTATTTAATTTAAATATTTATGATGATGGTGTCTATAATTAAATGTCCGTTTTTTTATATTATTACAATTTAATTTATGTAATTAGGTTATTAAAATTAAGAAAGTGAATTAATATGTTTTCTTCAATTTTATTTTCAAAATAGCTTTTGTTTGGTATGCTCATATAACTTTTTTTTAAACAGTTTATTAAAGGCAAGAAAAAAGAAGAGGCAAATCTTTTTCAAAATCATATTGAAAGCAAAGAAGAAGACGATGCAAATCATTCTCCAAATCATATTGAAGGCAAGAATGAAGACTACGCAAATCATTCTCAAAATCATATTGAAAGCAAGAATGATGCAAATCATTCTCCAAATCATATTGAAGGCAAGAATGAAGACGACGCAAATCATTCTCAAGAATAACATAAATATAGGTGATATAGATGATATAGCTATAGATATAGATGACATAAATATAATCAATGCTATTTGTGAGTTGTAGATCTACACGGGGTATCAGTATTTGTAATATATTAAATTTAAATTTTTTTACTATAAAAATACTATATAGATATATTTAAATATGATGGAGATTTTATAATGTGGATTTTTTCTATTTTTCTTAGCATTAATAAAAATAATGATGGTTTTTTTTATAATATTATATGTTGTAATTGAATGCTATTTTTTTATTACCTATGAGGAGTGTTAATCAAAAAGTTTTAAATATGATGAGGATTTTATAATGTGGCATTTTTCTATTTTTCTTAGCATTAATAAAAATAATGATGATTTTTTTATAATATAATATGTTGTAATTGAATGCTATTTTTTTTACTAGATATGAGGAGTGTTAATCATAGAGCTATGAGTAGTGTTAGTCATAATAATGGTGATTATCTTTATATTAACTTTTGAGACTAAGAATAGTGTTAATGTATTTTATATTAGATTTCAGTTTAGATAAATTAGTTAAAAAAAGAGATACTAGGTACAATGTTTTCAATGATATAGATTTTCCTTCAACAATTTAGTTGATTTTAAAACGTAAATATCTTTTCAACAATTTTTAATATTATTTGAGATAGTATAAATATAGCTAAATAATTTTTAGGTCCAATAGTTGTACATCATTTTAATTGAATATGTATTATTAATCTCTTTATATATATTGTTGATTCAAAGTTGTAGACTAATTTCTCATATGATGCATTATTAAGACTTTTGTTTCAGAGATGTTTAAACTTTAACTAGTTGGTGTTTCATATGTAGAACTATGGAGGTTATGATGGTAGCTATAGTAATCCCTAATATGTCACTCAAGTAAATATATAATTATAATGATAGTTATTATAGTAATCAACTATATGTCCATTCAATATTATCCATCATCTAAAGATAACAATTGACTTTTTTATTTTGCTACTAAAAAATGCATAATGTTAATTCTACTTGTATATAAAAAACTAAACACGTTATTAATTTTTATTGTAAATTGTTATAATTTTTTCCAAATTATTATATCTTTTTAATAAAAAAATTTATTTCACACATAAGAATAACTAAATATTTTTTTTATTATAATTTTACAATTAAAATTTTGTATTTCCCATTACTTATTAAATACTATTATATACTAGCAATTGCACCAGATGTTGCAAAGGAAACGCCGTAAATCGATAACATAATATGGAACTTGCATTAAGAATAAAATTTTGTTTTGCATTGGGTTTCACTCATCATTAATAAAATATGTATTAGAAATAATAACACCTCAATAAGGTTTTGTCAATTATTTTCTTAGAAATGTGAAACTTCTTTTTCCTTGTAGCAACTTGTTAAATGACATTCTTACCATAAATTGAATCCTTGGTAGAGGAATGGCCCTAAAAGAATGAGAATGAAAACTACATCTCGTTTCTGGAGACTACACATGTACACATATTTTGCTTTTTCCTTGTAACAACTTGTTAAGTGACATACTTACCATAAATTGAATCCTTGGCAAAGTGGCCCTAAAAGAATGAGAATGAAAGCTACATCTCTCTCCCCCTTCCTCTCCTTCTCTCTATTTCTCTCTTCCCATAATTCTATCTTTCTATGTCTTCTTACAAATCTCACTCGTCGTCACAATCTCTCTATAGTCATATATGTATAAATATGTATATTTCTCTCTAATCTTCCCTTTATCGATCCCCTCCATGTAAGTCTCTATCTCTCTCCATTTGTCACTTAGAAATTAAATAACCAAGAAATGAAACGGAAATATTGAAAACACAAAAAAACATTAAACAAAAGAACAAAAGAGACAAAGATATAAGTGGAAGGAATTCAAGGGAAAAAAAATGGGAAAGAAGAGCTACAATTACTAAATTTGAAGCAAGTAATATCACTCATTAAAATTACATCATTCATAATAATAATAATAATAACTTTAAATTCACTACCAAACCAATGTCAAATGCCAAATTTTTGTATGAGACCTCTTTGTTAATAATAATGATTACTTTAAAGTCACTACAAATCCAAATGTCAATTTTTTGTATAAGACCTCTTTGTTTGTGAGAAAGAAAATAAAGATTACCCATACACATAATTATCAAATATAAATCTATCATATTCTTGATTAAATAAAAAAATGTATATAAACAACTATGAAAGAAATGATTTGCAAAATTAGTGTAGTGGGCATGATCCCAGAAACGAGTAATTCATCTTCAACCCTTCAAAATTGCCCGTAACATTTTCAGCGGAAATTGTAATGCTGCCCTTAGTGTTTTAATCTAAAGTATGTTACATATTTTTCTGCCAAACTGTCTCCTCAGCTCAAATAAAAGTGTGCTATTTCTGGTCTGCTTGTCTCACATTGATCAAGAAAGCCGATAACAAAGACCTGAAATTTTTTAACGAACAAATAACAAAAAGTCTACATACCTGCAATAGGGCTTAATATTTCACCACATGAATATGGAAATGTTGAGATCATGGCTGGTCCACCAACGTAGCCTGGTCCAATTGTCACAACCTCCATTTGCCCACTGTTTAACCCATACTCAATGGCTGCTTTCTCTGCCAACGTCCTGGATATGTAATAGAACTGCACACATGATGAGCACGACCTGTAAGTTAAACCATGTTTGAGATGCAAATTCAATGATACTACTCACACTCTATATACGTACACTAATAGGGCAAGCTTTCCTGCGCATGAATTCCACTGGAGTCTAGTTTGACTCGTTGAGAGTGGAGCCAGTAATAAGCTCCCCTTCTTCATTCAGCGGAGAAGCTGCTGCCACTGACGAAGTATAGACCACACGCCTCACCGATTTAGCGCAGGAGCAGGGTTTCAATACATTCAATACTCCTTTAAAAATCATCCTGTCCCACAATTTTATAATTTTTATCAAGATTATCTCTCAAATTTTTTGAGAAAGACAAGTTAAATTGCATAAATCAAGATGAAAATATTAAAGTCACAACAAATATAAAATTTGTACGCTGTTAAATCCATTTTAATACCTTTCATACTTCACAAATCAAATGTTAAGAGAAATTTATGTATAATCAGTACCTCCGAAGGCTTGGAGAAGTCCATAGGACTGGCCACGTCGAACACCCCATCACAACGCTCCACCGCGGAATCAAAGGCCGCCCTCTTCCCGCGGAATCAAAGGCCGCCCTCTTCGCTTAAATCCGCTTGGAAGAGCTTTAGTCTCTCTGCAGCACCAGGCAGCGACAGCAGAGGCCCAGTTTTTGCCTTGTCATCTGCAGAGACAAAAGACAAAAATATGAGAATAGCTCAGACCTAATTTGTAAACAAAGTGATTAATTAATGAATAAGAGCGAGCAGAATCTAGTACTACGTATTACATACTAGGGTTTCTGAAGGTGGCGTTAACAGTGTAGCCTCTCTGGAGAAGATTCTTGATGAGGCATGATCCGATATACCCTCCTGCTCCTGTAACCGTTTCAATTTCAATTTCTGTAACTGGTTTCTGTAACTGTTTCAACCCGACGGCATAGAATGGTTTAATCGTCTAACATATGATCGGACACTGCAGACAAGTCCACGGTGGCAAACAGGTATGTTGTTTTCAAATAGGTACGACTTACGTCGTAATTACTTATTAAATATTATTATATATTGTTTAGATTCTATTATTATATATTGTTTAGAGTTTTACAGTTAAAATTGTGTATTAACTATTATTATAAATATGAAATGAAATTATTTTACAAAATATTTTCACTTATATAAAAACAATAATTCTATATATTGTTTTTACATATTAAATATTAACTTATATAAAATCAATAATTGATTCTATATATTATTTTAACATATTAAGCATTAGCTTATATAAAATCAATAATTCTATATACTATTTTAACATATTAAATATTAACATATAAATGTAAAAATAAGTTTAATGTTCAATGACATTTTTAAATAAGTTTAAAGTTAAATAGATAGTATTTAAAAATATATTATTTTTATTTTTTATATCAACATAATAACGTTAAGTATTTAGATAGTGTTTTGTATTTTTTTAAATTTATTTAAGATTAAAAAATAATAATTTGTATGTTAATCTATAGGTTAAGAAGTTAGATTGTGTTATGTAATAATATATAGATTAAATATTATTTTTGGGATTAAATGTAATAATATATAGATTAAATATTATTTTTGGGATTTAATTGTATTAAAATAAGTTATTCATCTATAACTATTTTTATGAGAAAGTTTAGTCAAATATTTTTCATTTTTAATTATTTTTTTCTCATGTAAATTATCACTTTGTTTAAATGTAATAATATATAGACTTTTTACTTATGTTCTGATCATTTCGTTGTCATGCTTATGACAACTGAGTTTGTTAACGGACATGGGCTTACTGTGGGAGATTCTATGTCCCTGTTTAAAGATGAAATGGGGAGATTGGTATATTTTTAAATAAATTTTGTTTTGCTTTTATTTAATTTAAATATTTATGATTATGGTGTCTATAATTAAATGTCTATTTTTTTTGTATTATTACAATTTAATTTATGTAATTAGGTTGTTAAAATTAAGAAAATGAATTAGTATGTTTTTTTCAATTTTATTTTCAAAATAGCTTTTGTTTTGGTATGCTATATAACTTTTTTTTAAACAGTTTATTAAAGGCAAGAAAAAAGAAGAGGCAAATCATTTTCAAAATCATATTGAAAGCAACGAAGAAGAAGACGATGCAAATCATTCTCCAAATCATATTGAAGACAAGAATGAAGACCACGAAAATCATTCTCAAAATCATATTGAAAGCAAGAATGATACAAATCATTCTCCACGTCATATTGAAGGCAAGAATGAAGACTACGCAAATCATTCTCAAAATCATATTGAAGGCAAGAATGAAGACGAGGCAAATCATTCTCAAGAATAACATAAATATAGGTGATATAGATGATATAGCTATAGATATAGATGACATAAATATAATCAATGCTATTTGTGAGTTGTATTTGTAATATATTAAATTTGAATTTTTTTAATATAAAAATACTATATAGATATATTTAAATATGATGGAGATTTTATAATGTGGATTTTTTCTATTTTTCTTAGCATTAATAAAAATAATGATGGTTTTTTTTATAATATTATATGTTGTAATTGAATTCTATTTTTCTTATTACCTATGAGGAGTGTTAATCAAAAAGTTTTAAATATGATGAGAATTTTATAATGTGGCATTTTTCTATTTTTCTTAGCATTAATAAAAATAATGATGATTTTTTTATAATATAATATGTTGTAATTGAATGCTATTTTTTTTACTAGCTATGAGGAGTGTTAATCATAGAGCTATGAGTAGTGTTAGTCATAATAATCGTGATTATCTTTATATTAACTTTTGAGACTAAGAATAGTGTTAATGTATTTTATATTAGATTTTAGTTTAGATAAATTAGTTAAAAAAAGAGATACTAGGTAGAATGTTTTCAATGATATAGATTTTTCTTCAATAATTTAGTTGATTTTAAAACTTCAATATCTTTTCAACAATGTTTAATACTATTTGAGATAGTATAAATATAAAGTAACAATTTCTTAGGTCCAATAGTTGTACATCATTTTAATTGATATGTATTATTGATCTCTTTATATAATTTGTTTCAAAGTTGTACATCAATTTCTCATATGATGCATTATTAAGACTTTTGTTTTAGAGATGTTTAAAGTTTAACTAGTTGGTGTTTCATATGTAGAACTATGGAGGTTATAATGGTAGCTATAGTAAGCCCTAATATGTCACTCAAGTAAATATGAGATTATAGTAATCCCTAATGTGTCATTGGAGTAAATATATAATTATAATGATAGTTATTATAGTAATCAACTATATGTCCATTCAATATTATCCATCATCTAAAGATAACAATTGACTTTTTTATTTTGCTACTAAAAAATGCATAATGTTAATTCTACTTGTATATAGAAAACTAAAAGCATTATTAATTTTTATTGTAAGTTGTTATAATTTTTTCAAAATTATTATATCTTTTTAATAAAAAAATTTATTTCACACACAAAAATAACTAAATATTTTTTTTATTATAATTTTACAATTAAAATTTTGTATTTCCCATTACTTATTAAATACTATTATATATTACTTATTAAATATTATTATATATTGTTTAGAGTTTTACAGTTAAAATTTTGTATTTCCCATTACCTATTAAGTATTATTAAAAATATGAAATGAAATTATTTTACAAAATATTTTCATTTATATAAAAACAATAATTCTATATATTATTTTTACATATTAAATATTAACTTATATAAAATCAATAATTAATTCTATATATTATTTTAACATATTAAATATTAGCTTATATAAAATCAATAATTCTATATATTATTTTAACATATTAAATATTAACTTATAAATGTAAAAATAAGTTTAAAGTTCAATGACATTTTTAAATAAGTTTAAAGTTAAATAGATAGTATTTAAAAATATATTATTTTTATTTTTTATATCAACATAATAACATTAAGTAGTTAGATCGTGTTTTGTATTTTTTTAAATTTATTTAAGATTAAAAAATAATAATTATTAAAAAATAATAATTTGTATGTTAATATATAGGTTAAGAAGTTAGATTGTGTTATGTATTTTTTGTAATTTATTTAAAATTATAAAATATTAATTATTAAAAAATAATAATTTGTATGTTAATATATAGGTTGTAATTTTTAAGAATATATAATTTATATGAAAATTAAATTAATATAATAAAATGATAATTCTTTGATGGGGGCGGTTAAAATATGTTTGAAATATCCAAAAACATTCATAGGTGGTATAATGATTTGCAAGCTTGACTGCAAGGGTGATGAGTCTCAAGCGAGGAGTGTTGGTTGCAGGGTAGCTCGGTTTCCATCGGTGAGACTTCATCTTTAATAAAACATGACGTCTTTTTATTATTTAATAACAATAATAATAATAATTTGATATAATATATAAAAATAATTATTATTATTATTATTATTATTTAAATAATAATAAAATAAATAATTATTAAATTAATTTTAAAATATAAATATAAATATAATTTAAATATTTATTTAAAAATATAATATTTATAAATAATTATTGAATTTAATATATATATATATATATATATATATATATATATATATATTCTATTTAATATTATGGTATTGATATGGATAATATTGTTCTCTAGCTTTAAAAAAATTGTTAAAAATAAGTAATATTTATTTTAAAAATAATTTTAATTCAACATCATACTCTAAAAATAAATTTCTTAAAAACGGAGTGAGTGTCAATTTAAATTTATTAAACTACATTTAAAGTCCATGTTCAACTTCAAGTTAGTAGCTATTGGAAAGTAACACTTCATATCCCTAAAGCACGAGCTAGCAATAACCAAGGGGGCTCCATCTCTGCTAGAACCTTCTGGCCTATCCTGATTCTCCTCCTTATTTTGTTCCTCGGCTTTTATGTGTTCACAGCGGATGCCTTGGGTTACAGGTTACATGCCGGAAGCTGCTCGGATGATCTAATCGAACAGAACTGTAGTTCTTAATCATGAACTCGGAGGGAATAAATTGTTAGTTTCGTACTCTCAAAGACAAGTACTCGTATCTAATAAACGAGTTTAGGTAGAGGTTGTCTCAGGGTATCTAATAAACGAGAGTTTAGTGTAAGAGGTCAGTTCTGGGTATCTAATAACGTGATGGATACATTCCCTTTAACCTCTATCAAGGGTTTTATGCTGCAAATGATATGAGTGGTTTCTAGTAAAAATGAGTATATGAGGGTTTCAAGGACGTGAGCTCATCATCCCGTTAATTCATGCTTCTTCTTACCCCAAACGCACTCAGCCTTCTTTCTCTCTCATATGCCAAGAATGAGAGATGGAATTGAGTGTCAAGACATGGAAATGGAATTCATCCTCATCAATACCCAATATCCCAATTTGACAGCAAACAGCAACAGGTCCAGGCTGGAATTCATCCTCATCAATACTCTGCTCCATCTGCTCAGCCAGGAATTCATCCTCATAAATACCCAATATCCCAATTTGACAACCATCCCAACAGCTGCAAACAACAGGTCCATGCAGGAATTCATCTTCATCAAAATTCTGTTTCATCTGCTGCGCCACCTTTCCATATTTATCAATATCATGTAATTTATTTTTATTTTTATTTTTTTATAACTATATTTTATTATTATTATTATTATCAAATTTAAAATTCACTGACAAACCAGCTACAAACCCTCCCTCCAAAACGCCCAGGTGGGTTCTTATGTTATGCCGTGGAATGGAAATGGAGGTCATCTTCTTCACCCTCATGGAAGTGTGTCAAGAGATGGAAATGGAAGTCATCCTAGTCATCAATCCACAATGCAGGTGGATTGTTATAATTCTTCGCTTTTGCCTGCAATTAATGAAAATAATATTAAACAACTCAGTGGTATCCAGTCGGATTTTCAATGCACTTCTTCTTTACCTACCAGTTTCCCTCCTAATTACGATGCACCGCCCCCCATCGCATCCAATTTGATTGGTAATTCTGCATTTCCAACGTCTATTTTTCCACTGGGAATCTGTGATAAATCTAGTGTAGCTTCAGGCCAAAGAGAAACTCGCAATAGAAGGCTGAATATTGTGAAAGAGAAGCGGTCAAACTCTGTGACCCGTCCAAAAACTCCGCCAATCGAAGTTCAAACCTCCGAGAAAATATGGATCGCCCCACAATCGTGGTAATGGGTGTGAGGTAAGCGCCCTTTAGTCATCCCTCGCATTAATTTCGCTTTAGTAGCCCTTTTCATACTCCACATTCCTTTACAACATAAGCTTAATAGGTTATTAATGCAAGCTGTTATTTATTTATGCAGAGAGATAACTCTGGCAAGATGTTTCGCACACTATTCCAGAAGACGCTTCAGTATAGTGATGTAGGCATTTTACGAAGAATGGTGATTCCCAAGGTGTGCACCTCTTTATATTTTTATGTGAACTGTACATACATTTTGGAATATGGGTAGATATGGTTGGTCGTATTTTTATTAGTAAAGTTTGACTCAATCATCTTTGGAGTATGAGAATATTTTGACTATTAACGAATTTTGGAATATAAGAATATTTTTATATCATTGGAAGTTCATTATGCATACAAGTATATAGCGAAACTCTTTTCGAACCCTCTTTACACGTTCCTAAAAGACGCAGTAGGATCATCTTCACGTTGGATATAATGAGACCTAGTCTTGTAATGGAAGTTGAGGACATGACGTTGCCTTATATGTGGCGCTTAATATACAGGTATCTCTTACTAAGTGATTACATTCATATGTTACTTTTCAGCCACTATATATTCCTTTATATTTATATGTTTCTTTTAGGTCTTTTCTTTATTTTAAATGGAATATAAAAATAAAAATAATAACGTGGTGAACCTGGAGCAACAATAAAGAGTGTAATGCAAGACTCAAAATACATGCTATATCACTCCATTTAAATGTAATAATATATTAGCAGTTTTGATTATTTTTTTATTTTCATGCTAAAATATATAAGTTGAAATTTTATTTAAATCTAATAACATATAAATTAAATATTATTTTTGGGATTTAATTGTATTAAAATAAGCTATTCATTTATAACTATTTTTATGAGAAAGTTTAAACAAATCTTTTTCATTTTTAATTATTTTTTTCTCATATAAATTGTCACTTTGTTTAAATGTAATAATATATAGACTTTTTACTTATGTTCTGATCATTTCTTTCTCATGCTTATGGGGAATGGGAGTCGAGCTAACTTAATACGCTTTATCGTGAGATATTTATGTCCTCGTTGAAAGATGCCTTTGGGAGATTGGTATATTTTTAAATAAATTTTGTTTACCTTTTATATAATTTAAATATTTATGATTATGGTGTCTATAATGAAATGTCTGTTTTTTTGTATTATTACAATTTAATTTATGTAATTAGGTTATTAAAATTAAGAAAGTGAATTAATATATTTTTTTCAAAATAGCTTTTGTTTGGTATGCTGATATAACTTTTTTTTAAACAGTTTATTAAAGGAAAGAAAAAAGAAGAGGCAAATCTTTTTCAAAATCATATTGAAAGCAAATCTAAGAAGACGATAAAATCATTCTCCAAATCATATTGCATGTAGAAGAAATGAATGATCACGTAAATATTCTCAAATCATATTCAAAGCAAAAGAATGATGCAAATCACTCCAAACTTGCTATTGAAGGTAAGAAATGAAGACTACGCAAATCATTCTCAAAATCATATTGAAAGCAAGAATGATGCAAATCATTCTCCAAATCATATTGAAGGCAAGAATGAAGACATAACATAAATATAGGTGATATAGATGATATAGCTATAGATATAGATGACATAAATATAATCAATGCTATTTGTGAGTTGTAGATCTAAAAGGTGTGTATCATTGTCATAATAATAAACTTAAATTTTTTACTATAAATACTATAGATATATTTAAAAATGATGGAGATTTTATAATGTGGATTTTTTCTATTTTTATTAGCATTAATAAAAATAATGATGGTTTTTTTTATAATATTATATGTTGTAATTGAATGCTATTTTTTTATTACCTATTAGGAGTGTTAATCAAAAAGTTTTAAATATGATGAGGATTTTATAATGTGGCATTTTTCTATTTTTCTTAGCATTAATAAAAATAATGATGATTTTTTTATAATATAATATGTTGTAATTGAATGCTATTTTTTTCACTAGCTATGAGGAGTGTTAATCATAGAGCTATGAGTAGTGTTAGTCATAATAATGGTGATTATCTTTATATTAACTTTTGAGGCTAAGAATAGTGTTAATGTATTTTATATTAGATTTCAGTTTAGATAAATTAGTTAAAAAAAGAGATACTAGGTACAATGTTTTCAATGATATAGATTTTTCTTCAACAATTTAGTTGATTTTAAAACTTAAATATCTTTTCAACAATTTTTAATATTATTTGAGATAGTATAAATATAGCTAAATAATTTTTATGTCCAATAGTTGTACATCATTTTAATTGAATATGTATTATTAATCTCTTTATATATAATGTTGTTTCAAAGTTGTAGACTAATTTCTCATATGATGCATTATTAAGACTTTTGTTTGAGAGATGTTTAAACTTTAACAAGTTGGTGTTTCATATGTAGAACTATGGAGGTTATGATGGTAGCTATAGTAATCCATAATATGTCACTCAAGTAAATATATAATTATAATGATAGTTATTATAGTAATCAACTATATGTCCATTCAATATTATCCATCATTTAAAGATAACAATTGACTTTTTTATTTTGCTACTAAAAAATGCATAATGTTAATTCTACTTGTATATAAAAAACTAAACACGTTATTAATTTTTATTGTAAATTGTTATAATTTTTTCAAAATTATTATATCTTTTTAATAAAAAAATTTATTTCACACATAAGAATAACTAAATATTTTTTTTATTATAATTTTACAATTAAAATTTTGTATTTCTCATTACTTATAAAATACTATTATATATTACTTATTAAATATTATTATATATTGTTTAGAGTTTTACAGTTAAAAATTTGTATTTCCTATTACTTATTAAGTATTATTATAAATATGAAATGAAATTATTTTACAAAATATTTTCACTTATATAAAAACAATAATTCTATATATTATTTTTACATATTAAATATTAACTTATATAAAATCAATAATTAATTCTATATATTATTTTAACATATTAAGTATTAGCTTATATAAAATCAATAATTCTATATACTATTTTAACATATTAAATATTAACATATAAATTTAAAAATAAGTTTAAAGTTCAATGACATTTTTAAATAAGTTTAAAGTTAAATAGATAGTATTTAAAAATATATTATTTTTATTTTTTATATCAACATAATAACGTTAAGTATTTAGATAGTGTTTTGTATTTTTTTAAATTTATTTAAGATTAAAAAATAATAATTTGTATGTTAATCTATAGGTTAAGATGTTAGATTGTGTTATATAATAATATATAGATTAATATATAGATTAAATATTATTTTTGGGATTAAATGTAATAATATATAGATTAAATATTATTTTTGGGATTTAATTGTATTAAAATAAGTTATTCATCTATAACTATTTTTATGAGAAATTTTAATCAAATATTTTTCATTTTTAATTATTTTTTTCTCATGTAAATTATCACTTTGTTAAAATGTAATAATATATAGACTTTTTACTTATGTTCTGATCATTTCGTTCTCATGCTTATGACAACTGAGTTTGTTATTCTATGTCCCTGTTTAAAGATGAAATGGGGAGATTGGTATATTTTTAAATAAATTTTGTTTTGCTTTTATTTAATTTAAATATTTATGATTGTGGTGTCTATAATTAAATGTCTATTTTTTTTTGTATTATTACAATTTAATTTATGTAATTAGATTATTAAAATTAAGAAAGTGAATTAGTATGTTTTTTTCAATTTTATTTTCAAAATAGCTTTTGTTTTGGTATGCTATATAACTTTTTTTTAAACAGTTTATTAAAGGCAAGAAAAAAGAAGAGGAAAATCACTTTCAAAATGATATTGAAAGCAACGAAGAAGAAGACGATGCAAATCATTCTCCAAATCATATTGAAGGCAAGAATTAAGACCACGCAAATCATTCTCAAAATCATATTGAAAGCAAGAATGATGCAAATCATTCTCCAAATCATATTGAAGGCAAGAATGAAGACTATGCAAATCATTCTCAAAATCATATTGAAGGCAAGAATGAAGACGAGGCAAATCATTCTCAAGAATAACATAACATAGATAGATGATATAGCTATAGATATGATGACATAAATATAATCAATGCTATTTGTGAGTTGTAGATCTACACCGGGTATCAATATTTGTAATGCGTTAAATTTAAAAAAATTTCTATATAGATATATTTAAAAATGATGGAGATTTTATAATGTGGATTTTTTCTATTTTTCTTAGCTTTAATAAAAATAATGATGGTTTTTTTTATAATATTATATGTTGTAATTGAATGCTATTTTTTTTATTACCTATGAGGAGTGTTAATCATAGAGCTATGAGTAGTGTTAGTCATAATAATGGTGATTATATTTATATTAACTTTTGAGACTAAGAATAGTGTTAATGTATTTTATATTAGATTTCAGTTTAAATAAATTAGTTAAAAAAAGAGATACTAGGTAGAATGTTTTCAATGATATAGATTTTTCTTCAATAATTTAGTTGATTTTAAAACTTAAATATCTTTTCAAGAATTTTTAATATTATTTGAGATAGTATAAATATAGCTAAATAATTTTTAGGTCCAATAGTTGTACATCATTTTAATTGATATGTATTATTGATCTCTTTATATATAATTTTGTTTCAAAGTTGTAGACTAATTTCTCATATGATGCATTATTATGACTTTTGTTTTAGAGATGTTTAAAGTTTAATCAGTTGGTGTTTCATATGTAGAACTATGCAGGTTATAAATGGTAGAAGTGTAATAATCCCTAATATGTCACTCGAGTAAATATGAGATTATAGTAATCCCTAATGTGTCATTGGAGTAAATATATAATTATAATGATAGTTATTATAGTAATCAACTACATGTCCATTTAATATTATCCATCATCTAAAGATAACAATTGACTTTTTTATTTTGCTACTAAAAAATGCATAATGTTAATTCTACTTGTATATAGAAAACTAAACACATTATTAATTTTTATTATAAGTTGTTATAATTTTTTCAAAATTATTATATCTTTTTAATAAAAAAATTTATTTCACACATAAAAATAGCTAAACATTTTTTTTATTATAATTTTACAATTAAAATTTTGTATTTCCCATTACTTATTAAATACTATTATATATTACTTATTAAATATTATTATATATTGTTTAGAGTTTTACAGTTAAAATTTTGTATTTCCTATTACTTATTAAGTATTATTAAAAATATGAAATGAAATTATTTTACAAAATATTTTCACTTATATAAAAACAATAATTCTATATATTATTTTAACATATTAAATATTAACATATAAATGTAAAAATAAGTTTAAAGTTAAATAGATAGTATTTAAAAATATATTATTTTTATTTTTTATATCAACATAATAACGTTAAGTAGTTAGATCGTGTTTTGTATTTTTTTAAATTTATTTAAGATTAAAAAATAATAATTATTAAAAAATAATAATTTGTATGTTAATATATAGGTTAAGAATTTAGATTGTGTTATGTATTTTTTTTAATTTATTTAAAATTATAAAATATTAATTATTATAAAATAATAATTTGTATGTTAATATATAGATTGTAATTTTTAAGAATATATAATTTATATGAAAATTAAATTAATATAATAAAATGATAATTCTTTGATGGGGGTGGTTAAAATATGTTTGAAATATCCAAAAACATTCATAGGTGGTATAATGATTTGCAAGCTTAACTGCAAGGGTGATGAGTCTCAAGCGATGAGTCTTGGTTGCACGGTAGCTCGGCTTCCATGGGTGAGACTTCATCTTTAATAAAACATGACGTCTTTTTATTACTTAATAACAATAATAATAATAATTTGATATAATATATAAAAATAATTATTATTATTATTATTATTATTTAAATAATAATAAAATAAATAATTATTAAATTAATTTTAAAATATAAATATAAATATAATTTAAATATTTATTTAAAAATACAATATCTATAAATAATTATTGAATTTAATATATATATATATATATATATATTCTATTTAATATTATGGTATTGATATGGATAATATTGTTCTTTGGCTTTAAAAAAATTATTCAAAATAAGTAATATTTATTTTAAAAATAATTTTAATTCAACATAATACTCTAAAAATAAATTTCTTAATAATGGAGTGAGTGTCAATTTAAATTTATTAAACTACATTTAAAGTCCATGTTCAACTTCAAGTTGGCAGCTATTGGAAAGTAACACTTCATATCCCTAAAACACGAGCTAGCAATATCCAGGGGGGCTCCATCTCTGCTCGAACCTTCTGGCCTATCCTGATTCTCCTCCTTATTTTGTTCCTCGGCTTTTATGTGTTCACAGCAGATGCCTTGGGTTACAGGTTACATGCTGGAAGCTGCTCGGATGATCTAATTGGAACAGAACCTGTAAGCTTAATTGGGACAACTGGGAGGGAATAAATCGTTAGTTTCGTACCAGCACAAGTACCTGTGTATCTAATAAACGAGATTTTAGGGTAGAGGTTGTCTCTGGGTATCTAATAAACGAGATGGATACATTCCCTGAATCTCTATCAAGGGTTTTAGCAGAAATGGAGTATATGAGGGTTTTAGCAGAAATGGAGTATATGAGGGTTTCAAGGATCGGAGCTCATCATCCCGCAATTCATGCTCTTCAATCCCAAACGCAGTTGCGTTCTTCTTCTGCTATGCCAAGGAATGGAGATGGAATTATGTCAAGACATGGAAATGGAATTCATCCTCATCAATACCCAATATCCCAATTTTACAGCAAACAGCAACAGGTCCAGGCAGGAATTCATCCTCATCAATACTCTGCTCCATCTGCTCAGCCTGGAATTCATCCTCATCAATACCCAATATCCCAATTTGACCTTCATATGGTCCTGGGGGGTAAATCCATCCATCTCAAACTTTTATGCAATCACAGCAGCCATATTTTTCGATTGGTCAAAATGTTGCACAGCGAGGGCCATCTTATGGTCCTGCCACAGATTAACCTAGTTATCAGGCACAACCTGCCCCACCGCAACCATCAGGCCAACCTGCTCAGCAGTCAGGTCAACTTGTTCAACAAGGACAACCTGCACAACCTGTTAACCCTGCTCAATCGCCACTCTATTCTATGCCACAGCCAATCAACCTGTGTGCTCGACATATTCAGCTTAGTAGGGCCCTACTTATTAGCAGCCCGTTCGACCCCAAGGCAGTTATTTTCCTCAAGGTCATTATTGACCGGTTTACAACCTGCCTCAAGGTTATGCTTATTACCCTCAACCGCCAAGATATACTTATGCTCCACAGAAAAATCCCTACGCTGCTCAATCGGGACCCTCATATACTCAAAATCAGTATCCTAGTTATCAACCACTGTATCCTGGGCCTCAGCCACCATATCAACCGAATTATTCGGCTTATACCCCTTATGGTCAGAATCCTCTCAGACAGAACCAATGGGGGTAGATTTATACTCAACCAGGATGGAATATGGGTACGGGTCCTTATTGAGGACATGTTATGCATTTTAATCCACAATTACCTTTTCTCACCATGTTGGAGTTACCGGACGTGTCCAAATTGACAAATGATCCCATTCTTCATAATCCATATTGGCCCCTAGTTCCAACGAAGGTTCCTGGTGATTGTCCTAAGTTTGAGGGCAAGTCTGGAGAAGACCCCCAAGCTCACGTTATGACATACCATTTATGGTGTTCTTCCAATTCTTAGGTGGATGACTCCATCCAACTTCGTCTTTTCCAGCACACTCTTACCAGTGCTGCTGCTAAGTGGTATATCAAACTGCCTCGTGGTATCTTTCAAGATTTCAACACTCCCGCTATGGTATTCCTGACTCATTTCCATTTTTCGGTTCATTATGAAGCTGGAACGCATCTCCTAAAATCCTTGAAACAGGACTGGGCTACCCATATATTGGACCACATTCATGAATGGAGACGGCTCGTCACCTGATCAAGTTTGAAAATCCTGATCAACTTCTTACTATTTGGTTCACTACCTATTTTTTCAACCAGATTGCGAAATACATCGCCATGGGGGCATGCATAACCAAGGAACAAGCCATTGCTTGTTCCCAGTACCTTGATTTAGTGTACTCCCAATCAAGCATTTATATGACATCTTGACTAAAGCTCCATGACCTGGGACCTCTAAAGTGCCGGCTACCCCATCATTCGACAGCGTTATTGGTTCTGTATCTTAGACTTCATGCAAGTCTTCCAATGGGAAGTAGAAATCGAATTCTTCCAATACTTTTTCTGCTTAGTCCACCCCGGATTCTGGTAAAACCTCGGAGGTCAACGCCGTTCAGGCCAATCCTGTAGACAATACTTCCAAGGGGAAAAATAAGGGCAAAGGTAAGGCCAAAATCACTGCCGCGAAACCAAAATCATCTAAACTTTGTGTTGATGATGGTTCATAGCGAAAGCCGAAGTATCCCTGTTTGATTTGTGAAGGAGATAACTACACTAAGGATTGTCCTAGATGATCAGAGGTTAGTCAATAGTTCAAAAGTGCTAAGGGAACCTCGGCGGTCCTTAAAGAACCTTTCCCATCTCAGCAGACCCAGATGGTCGATCAATTTGCACCATTTGCATCATGATAATTCCATTGTTGACAACATATATTGTGTTTTGCCTTCAAAACATAACACTAAAAGGCATCCAATGATAGCTAAAGGTTTTTGTTCCATTGTTCAACTGAATTATGAAGCTTTGGAGTTTGTCCCCTCCGCATCCAATGGTCAGTCCATCCTTGTGAGCATTGACCCCGTTCTGCGTGCAAGCCCTAACACCGAAAGCCTTCCAAAGTTCAATGAAGGTTGTTGTGATGTCCAATCGAATAATGAAGTCATGGCCTTGGTTAGATTTCAATGCTCGGGGAGTAATATTCTCAACCGCGTAGATATCCCTAAAAATATTAATCACACTATAAATAATAATTATAATATTAATATTAATAACAATGATATTCACAATAAATATTATATATCAATTAATAATAACAATAATTTAATTAGTATAAATGAAATTAGTAATAGTAATGACATTAGTAATATTGACATCATTAATAATAGAAATAATAATGCTGATACTAAAAAGAATGCTAATATTGACATCCCTAATATTAATAATTTATCTTTTATGAAAAGTGTCATTAACCTCTCTAATTATGGTTCTTAAATTCCTGTGGTTGTTGTTATTTGCAGAAACCAAATCATCGATAGTACCATAAAACAATTGTCAACGTTTCGAATCCCAACGAGGATCCATCTTCAGGACGAGAAATGAATTAAGGAAGAAAGAAGGTTGCAAGAGGTCAAGGTATAAATGGTGAAGTCTAATGAAGATGAAAAGAGGAGCCGACACTAAGTCATGCTAATTTAAAAAAAAATTAATAAATCTTTTTAAATCTTTCTAATAATTTAATTACATTTTTTTATTAAATTTTTTTAATTAAAATTTTTACTCAAATTAATTTCTAATTCTCTTAAGCTTATTATGACAAATAATTAAAATTTTTTAATAAATAATTAATTTTTTTATTTAATTATTATTAATTGAATTAATTCTAATTCTAACAAAAAATCCTAAAATAATTTCAAATTTATTATAAATTCAATTTTTGTCTAAGTTTTATTAATGAGAGGAAAATAACAAGATTTTTATGTTTTAAATTTTCCGAACTATATGTTACTAAATGAGTTTTAATAAATTCTTATTAATTAACCCTAATAAAATACCAACCATTAAAATTTTTAAAATATATATATATATTAGTTAATTCCTAATAAATTTTGAATTCTAAAACCTATAATATCCAACAAGCCTTACTTAGTGTTAATTCTAATATTAATTATTATTCAATTATTTCTTCAAATTAATTAATTCCTAATAAATTGTAATTCTAAAACTTAATTATGAGTAGCATTAAATTTTATTTTTCCTTTACTCATAATAAATAATAATTAATTAATTTTTATTACTAGAATAAAAATTAATTAATGAAAATAATTATTATGAGTAAGTGGCATAATAAGAGTTTCTGAGCTGACATGACCCTAAACGAGAAAACTAAAAGGAGGGAGAAGAATACCTACAACATTATACCTTGGATGAGGATGAACCTAGGGAGTAAATTTGTCTAATAAGCAGTCGCCAACTATCACTAATCTCGTATCCTTCGTCCCTATTGATGTTATGTGGGTGTTTTATAATCTCGAGCGCTTCTCTAATCTTACGTCTTTGATAGTGTTCCTCCCTTGCAATAATTCTAGCATCCTCAAGGCGTTAGTGATGTTTTGTTTTTTAGGAGTGATCAGCAAGAGCCGAGGTTCATGATCGTTCCTGTTTAATATCGGCACCATGCTCTTTCATACGCTTATGCGGAGAGCGCCCAATTTCACCAATATAACACTTCCCACAAGAACAATCAATATTGTAAACACCTTTGAGCTGACCCTCACTACTGTTATCTACTGAGCGCATCTTTTGTCTAATGGTACCTGCTGCTGAGAATTGTGCAAAAATGTTGCTTTTCCCCAAAACCCTAGCAATCTTATCTGTCACACCCCTAATATATGGCAGAAAAACCCTTCCACCCCTCTCTTGAGGATCCTGGCGTTTCTTGGACACGGCAATGCTTTTTGCTATGTTTATGGCTTTCTAGATTTCTCTTTCCTTATAACCTAAAACTAAGAAAACATGATTTAGGTGACATATTTCTTCCTCCAAGTGATCCTCATCTGATATTCTCAAGGCTCTTACAGCAAGACTGTTGAGGACACCAAATTTTTTAGCAAGGTGATGGTAAGAATCAGCGTGAAAGTAGCTTTTAGTATGGGTTTTCTTCCTAAGAACTTGATGCCCTAATGTTCCTCCTCTTTTCGGGTAACTAGAACATCCAAGAAAGGAATGTTCCTATTTTCGTCCATCTCCTTGGGAAACTTAATATCTGGGGAAATTGATTTGATGTGATCGAAGAATTTCTCGAGGTTCTCCCTACCATGAGACCACTTTATGTTAGTGTTATCTACAAACTGCTTCCACCAAGCTAGACTTAAGGGAAAGGATGCAAGGGCTTTCTTCTCGAATTTTTCCATGAATAAGTTGGCCACAATAGGTGAGAGTGGTGATCCCATTGCGACACCGGATACCTGCTCATCGAATTCTCCTTGGAAGCTGAAGAAGGTGGATCGTAAACAAATCTCACGAAGCTTGGCTATTTCAGGGTTTGTGACCTCATTAATGACTTGCACTGCTTCATCTAAAGGGATTTTGGTAAATGACGACACCACATCAAAACTTACCAGGATTTCATTCTCATCCACCTTCTCTTTATCAATAAGCTTGAAGAATTCACTTGAGTCCTTTATAAAGGAATCAATGTTCCCCACAAGAGGTTTGAGAATTTTTGCGACATATTTTGCCAGTTCATAGGTGGGGGATCCAACAGTATTGACAATTTGTCTAAGAGGAACCCCATCTTTGTGAATCTTAGGAAGCCCATAAATTATTGAAGTGACCTCACCGGAGGGTGTCAGTTTCTTCTTCAACTTATCATCGAGATGGGAGTTCGAGATTGCCTTCTTAACCTCTCTTAACACCTTTGGCAGGGGGTTGTACTTCAAATTCTTATAGTTGCTGCAATCAAGATAATCTTTCATTTTCTAATATAATCCTCCTTATCTAAAACGACAGCAGCCACTCCCTTGACTACCTTAAGGACTACAATCCCATTGTTATTGCGAAGGTCTCTAAGAGCGCCCATCTCCTCCTTGCTCAAGTTTCTCTTAGGGGGTTTAGCTCTCCTTAGAATCAGGGAGCATTCCTGTCTAAGAGATTCTTTGTCATTCAAAGGTAAACTTTGAATTCCTTCCTCAATGCTACACAAAATGCTCTCATTGGGAATACCTTTAGGAGCAATAGCGAATCCCAAACCTTTGCTGAGAATCCTACGGGTATCATTACTTAATTCAACGAAGGAGAGGTTAACAACCTTTTTGTTAGAGGAATCATCACGAAAAAACTTCCTATTAATATATCCTTCCACACCAAATGAGGGCCCCGTATGTATTTCCTCATCATGTAAGGGTATCTTCTTAATACTTGCTTCATTCATGCTAATACCATTCTCACATTCATATAAAGGTTCCATATTAATATTTCTATCATCATTAAATCCGATCTTATTAATGTCTCTCTCCTCTAAGCTCCGAGGTATGTTGCTTAATATAGAACCTCCATGCAACGAGTCACACGGTATGCGCTCCTTTATTTCATATAATTGTTAATTATTATTGCTTGAACCATGCATAAGACCATAACCGAAAACATTATATTTGCTACTTAATCATTGATCTTTGACGACCTTAAGGTAGTTAACTATGTGGCAATAATCCACGTCCTTGTTTAATTTAATTAAACAATATGACCCGCACACTGATTTCAGGGAAAACTCCTCCATAGTTTTACTCGGGTTAACCACGGAGTGAACCGAGCCACATTTTTCAAGCTTTACTCTGGAATCGATGAGTGAACCAACAGAATCCACGAGCAAACCATTAGAAAAAATTGCACTCTCATTATAAGACTTGGCTATGGATTCAACCAGCGGATCATCTGAACAGCTACCAGATTTTATGAGCGGGACCTTATTTTTGTCTGTGTTGGTGCTGACTGTGTGGTTGGAATCAATGGAAAAAATGTTATCGTTCCAGTTATGCAGGCTCAATGACAGGCTGGAGGAGTTATATCAGGAAAATTCTCTTTGATCATTAATAGTTCAGTGCATTTTTAAGTATAAACACACCATTTTCTTACTGCAGCATCAGATCTATCCTCAAATATGCTCAAACTCCTTTTCTCACTGCTAAAACCAATGGTAACATCCTTCTTCGATTTCACAATGTTTTTGTTGCTCCTGTCAGATGAGCTAATCTGCTTAACGGATGTTGAGAGGCTAGCACTCCTCAAATTAGGCCATGAAGAGCCGAAGACACATATGTTTGTTCCATCTACGTCGACGAGAGTAACATTACTGAATGATCCTGCCTGCTGACAATGTCGTTTGGATGACTGTGGGTTTTTCTTAGAAAATAGGCCAACATCATTTTTCAAAACTAGAGTCTCATCGAGAGCCATCCTCTTAAACTTAACCAATTTCTTTGACTGTCTATCATGAGCTTTTTGAACCTCGATCTAAGCTCTGATCGCAGCCTTTGCATCAATGGTATTCCATAAATCTAGACAGATTTCACTGGAAAGCCTTAGATGCAAATAAATATCCATGCGTCCTAGCCTATCTAAAGCCACACGAGTATGCTTAATCTCACCCCGAATAATGCTAAAGCTCAGTTTTTGAAAATATATATTATATTTGCGAAGATGAAGAATAGGTTCTATGCGGGCGAAGTCGGGAATTAGGTTTAGCGCATGACATTATTTAAGAAAACAGAGGTCTGTGACCCTTCTTTCAATCTTAATTCTATTTTTTTCCAAATGACAGATGTCTACCCAAGACTCCGCTCCATGTAGGGAAATAATAATGGTTCTTAAATTCCTATGGTTATTGTTATTTGCAGAAACTGGATCATCCACAGTACCATAAAACAATTGTCGACATTTCGAATCCCAACAAGGATCCATCTTCAGGACAAGAAATGAATGAAGGAAGAAAGAAGGTTACAAGAGGTCAAGGTAAGGGGATTAATTTTTCTCTTGCCCCGAAGAATATTCGCTTTGATGACATTATTTGTATCATTTAATATGGCATTAAGGATCTTCTAGATAATTTCAAGGAGACTATTAGGCAACATCTTTTCATCGTTCTTAGGAGGGAAAAACCTCCCAAAAGAAAATATAGCAAGCCTAAGGTTATTTGCCTTAAAACCTTGAGGGAAAACCCTAACATTGTCACCCTGACGGCTGATAAGGGTGGTTTCATTGTCATTTTGGATAAATAAGACTATGTGAACAAAATGGTAGACCATCTCGCCAATAGTGGTAGTTACATTAAGATAAAAAGGAATCCCCTTAAATCTATTTCTAATGAGATTTCCCTCGCCATTAAGTCAGAAACATCCCTTAATCCTCTCTCTAGAAATATTATTGAGAGAAATCCCCTCACCCCCACGATTTATAGTCTTCCGAAAATTCATAAATATGGAGCCCCTTTAAGACCTATTGTTAACACACTAGGTAGTCCCTCTTATCATCTTGCAAAATTCTTAGCCCAAAAGCTTAAACCCCTTGTGGGTCTTCCAGACTCCTATTTTAAGGACTCGACTTCCTTTATCACAAAACGGAGGAACATCACGTTGGAACCTGGGGAATTATTGGTAATCTTTGACATTTTTTTCTTATTTACTAAAATTTCCATCTAGGAAGCAATTGATGTCATTAAGCGAATGTCATACCAGGACATGTCCAAATTAGTTGGCCTCTGCCTTACCTCGACTTTCTTCAGTTTCCAAGGTGAGTATGGGGTCCCCTCTCTCCCCTATATTCACTAACTTATTCATGGAGGATTTTGAAATGAAGTCCTTGGCCTCTTCTCAATTTTTCCCTAGGAAGTGGAAGAGGTTCATGGATGATACTTGTCTTATTTGGCCTGATGGTCATGAGAAGTTAGATCTATTTCTAGGACACCTGAATTCCCAATTAGAATTAATCAAATTCACCATGGAAGTAGAGGTGGATGGTTTTTTACCCTTCTTAGATATCCTTATTTCTAGAATGGACGATGGTTCCATTTCTCACCAAGTTTTTTGTAATAAAAATCACACGGAACAGTACCTTCAAGTTGGTTCGCATCATTTTCCTGCTCAAAAATTTAGTTGCTACCCATGCTCTAAGAATCTCTAATGAAAATCACTTGGAGTGAGATAAGTCTCATCTTCTTGGAATTTTTGAAAATAATTGGTACAGTAGATCTCAAGGCCTTAAGGCCTTTTAAAAAGCCTATAAAGGATTAGAAAGCAGATATTTGCGGATTGATCTTGTATCCAAAGTTCATCTCCCCTTTATGCAAGGGACCAAGGACAAAATTCCCCATGTCCTTAAAAGGAATAATGTTTCCTCTCCATTCAAGCCTTTGTATACTATTAGAAATTATCTCGGATCTTTCAAGGACCCTATCGACCCAAAGGACATGAAAGGTTTTTACATGATTCCTTGTTCCTGTGACACTCCCTATTTTTGTGAAATAGGTCGATCCATTAGACATAGAATCAAAGAACATGCAACAGACATTAGACACAATCGATCACACGCATCAGCTCTTGCTGAACATGTGGAAAATTCATGTCACAATGTTTGCATTGAGGACTCCAAAGTCATTGCCAGGGTGGATCACTTCCTTCATAGGAAGCTTAGGGAGTCCATTGAGATTGAAAGGCATGCTAAGAATCTCAATAGGGATGATGGTTGGAGGTTGATTAAGAGCTGGACTCCAACTCTTTCTAGATTATTTTTCTCCCCTTCTCTAGGTTTCTTTTTCCTTTTGGTTTTTCTAGGGTTTTATTTCTCTTCTTTCTTCTTTCCCTTTTCTATGAGTTTTTTCCTTTAACCCTTTTGTTTCCCTTGTTTTCATCTTATTAATTCTCCTTTTTATTATCTTATAACTATATTATATAATTATCTTATAATGATAATATATAGTTTCTTATGTATTATATTAATTAAAATAATATTTATTAATAAATAATTAAAAATTTTGTGTTGGGGAAAGATCAATTAGTTATCAGAGAAATGTGAAATTGTCGTAACTTGAAGACCCAGATTCAAATCTCCCTGTTGTGATCTGGGCTATGGGGAGGACAACAATTCGTAGCCCCTAGAGGTTTGCTAGTAGTTACGTGTGAGACAACCTGCTCATTCCTTTGGATTATATAATAATAATAATAATAATAATTAAAAAGTTTAATCAATTGTATTAGAAATATTTATTAATATTTATAACCATTTAATAATAAAAAATTTAATCTTTTATTATTATATCTAATTAAAAGGGAGAAAATAAATTTTGTATATATAACTAATTAACGGCTAGTTTTAAAAAACGGTTATTTTTCTGAGACTTGGACAATGATGCATCCACATTATTTATTCAAGAAGATCCTTGGGATTTTTCACGTTGTCCTAAGGATGGACCACATTAGTTGGTTCCAAACTTCGACCAAATCTTAATCATGTGATTAATCCAAAAGACATCTATATACTAATTATATTTTAAATTAAAAACATATATCCCTTATAATTACATGTATCACAAATATCTATTACCTGTTTCAAATTTGTCATAAATTTCTATTATCTCTTTTAGACTTCATCTCTAATAAAATATGACATCCCTAGTGTGTGTATATATATAATAATAATAAATATTATGTCACACCTCCCATTTTTTTTTTTTTTTTTTTTTATGAATTAAACTTGTGTGTCTTTGCCTATCTATTCCACCAGTTCATCCTAGGTTTTCTCCATTCTCAAACCATTTGAACTTTAATTAGGGTCAAGAGGTAGTAACCCCTTTTAATCTATTTATTATAGTAACACTTAGAACCTTTACAACTATCATTTTAGACATTCTTATATACAAAATCTATATACAAATTTGTGATAACAATAATCCACTTTAGACACCCTTATATATAAAATCGTGCCACAATAGTCCACTTTAGACACTCATATATATATATATATATATATAATCGTGAAACAATAGTCACACTATCATAGTATATGATTTGGTGAATTACATAATTGTTATATATATTTAACGCTATGTATATCGGTGCTATATATATATACACATATGTATGATTATCGATTATGAAATTAACATTATACCTACCTATCGTTAAGCCGATAGTATGATCACCCATTGTATAATTAATGTCACAGCTACCGATCGTTGAGGTCGATAGGTCATATTCTGAATACATAGTTCACGTAACCATAACATTCGTCAAAACCCTAACCCGCGCGATCTTTCACGCACAATTACATGTAACTCACATATATCGAAAAATTCACTGTTTCAGGTATGTATGTTAATGAGGAATTTCCTGCCGTGACAGCGTTGCGCGCATGAATATGAAGAAATTGGTACAAACAGAAATCTGTCTTTGGGCTGGAAGAGGTGCACGCGTCCTACCCTCCTTCACTACAAGTTTACGGACTCCAGGTTGGCGTGTTCCTTGTTCACGACTCGGGAAAATTCGTTTCAAAAAATGTACCACTGCTTCTGAGCAGAAGGCACGTTTCATCAACAGCTGGAGGAGAAAATGGGAAGGGTCATTTCGGCAGGGATAAACTCATGAATTCACTGAAAGTCCGCTTACTAGGTACCTTGAGAATGAATTGAATAATATTAAATCTTACAGAATGGTACCAAGGTTGTTGTTCGACTTAATTCTTATAATCCCCCTCGGGATTTCGTCAAGCTCGGGATCATTGAAGTGTTAATGCATAAATCCTTGATCTGGATTTCGCACGTACGTTTGTCGATTTTATCCTAGGGTTCGTGGTTCCCATTATTAAACCCTTCATTTCCCAGGATTCATTACTGTTCGTCTCGCCCTTTCGTTTTGTTTGGTTTTTTCTCAAGTCTTCACGGATTTATAATTTTCTTGATGTGCATAGCAGGCTTGCGTTCCATAGTCGACCGGCTGGTAACCCTCTTACCTGGCTACTCCTCTTCCGCATTCATTTGTTTGTAGATTTCCTTGTACGTAGAGTGGATCCTTCTTTTCTATTCTGTCCAGAGACTATGGTTTTTTATGTAAGCTATTCTTATGATGCATTCCATTGTTTGTGTGCAACTACGTTGCAGATTCCAGGTTTCAAATAAGGTATTACATTTTCCGCCATATGACGAGTTAAGGGTTTGCTTAACTAAGCGGGAAGACGTTATTTCTCTTCTACCAGACGAATGATCATCTTCGTGCCTGCCGATTTCATCCATGGCGAGTAATCCTATTCTCGTTCGACATTTACCCTTACTCCTTGATTGCTAATAATAATAATTTTATCTACCGTTTTCTCTGTCTATTTATGGCACGTCTGTGTTTGTTTTTTTTTTCAGGTGTTATATAAATAACTCTCAGCGTTTACATCTACGCGTTGCTAACTCAAATTTCCGGCGGTCCCGGTGTACAGGTTTCCCCCTTTACCAATTCTTCAAAGGTGCGATTGAGACGCAGCTACGGTTGTCGAATATAATTTTTTTCCCATTTGTTCCAGTAAGTGTGTTGGGGTCCGGCATTCGTGTCTGTATGAAAGGGTTAAGGGTTGAATTTATTTCATTGTCGTGCTCCCATAGTTCAGTTGTTTTATTGTTTCATTACTCCTACGCTAGTATATCCTTATTAACTGGAGGAGACTCTGTTTAATAACATTTCTACAGTAAGATGTTTTTCATTCGAGATTGTTCCTCTGTCAGTCGCATGTCGATTGACAGAGTTCAAGGTAATTAGACTTGTGCAGGAGTACTCGGCAATTTCCCCGAACCTATTCACACACATACGCCCTTCTTTCTCTGGTTATGTTTTTGTTATTTCCATCACGAAGTGTAATATTATTTCGTCTTTCACATATAAACCCTAGGTCTTAAGCTAAAACGATGTTATGAATTTAAAAGCTCCATTTTAATAATAAGGGTAAACAATCATGTTCATAATTTCAGAACTATTGTCTACGTTAACGTCACGGGAAAATTTATATGTCGCAGGAAATGAATAGTTTAGTACTTCTGTGTAGCATTTTACCTCAAATTTCTAAACACAACTTTTACGGCATTCATTCTAACTTGAAGATTCTTGCCGCATGTCGAATCCTGGTTAATATCTATGTTTTACCTATTTTTTGTATATACACTGACTTCTCGTTCAGGTTTGGAAATTTATCAATTAACTCATATTGTAACTCTGATAGTTACTCTTTGCTTTATGTCCACATATACGCTCGGTTTCGCTCTTAAATCATGGTTCATCGTGAATGGTATTACCCTGTAAACTTATTCGCATTATAAAAGGTATAAATGTTTTGACTCGGCGCTCCAATGGATTTTATGGTTGTGATACAACAATAATAGTTTGATACTAAGCAGATGTAACTATCGATCGTTCTCACCTTTGTATATCATTCATGCACAATACTCTTACTTGTAATGGACCAAATTTTATTTACTTACTTTAAATATTTTTTTATATAGCAAGGTAAAAGTGAAAACAGAGTTTCTCGTAATAGGAGTAGTTTTTACATTCTTTTATCTACATCTTTCCTTTGTAAGTCATGTTGTTTTCCAGAAATATAATACATATGGTTCCAAATGATGTACTCGGCTATTAGGGTGGTCTCCCTAGCTAGTTAACTAGGAGAAATCTATGGAAATTGCAATAGTGGTTCATTTCTATTCTAGTTGCTTGCATGCACAATTAAAATTAATTCATATATGGCTATTTCCACTGTAGTATAAGGACTTTAGATTTATCTATCCTATATATGCATACATTAGCATTATTCTATGAAACAGAAGCAGATTAAAACTGAATCATCAAATTTTTCTGTAGAGATAAGTATCTTTAGATTTAAACTAGTTATGGTTTAGAGATTCTATAAGATTTTACTCTACATGTGGATATTCTACAACAATGCATAATGACAAAGGTGCACTCCTTGTGGTTCATTCTGTTAAATGTAGAACTGATAATGAATATAAAATCAAGTAAATATTTTGTTTTTATATGTAGCCAAATCATACTGATTGAAGTAAATGAAACATTTCATTTAAAGACATACCACTCATGCAGTAGACCAACCTCCCAACCGTAGAGTTCCTTTTTCTCCCAGAACTCACCCCCGAGCTGAAACCACATCCACCACAGATCAACCCCTGATCTGTTTAGGAGCAGCTTATTTAAGCTAATAGTTCTCCAAAGCCTGTTTCTAATTCTGCGTCCAGAATAGCAGGATGCTTTTCTTCCTGTTGGCCTAGGCTTCCCATTTTTGGGATTCTTTAAAGCTGTTTTATGCTTTTCCTCAGCTTTTCCAGCTTTTCACCTCTTCCCAACTACTTTCCTCATCATTGGGGAAATTTAGATTCGTCCTCAAAATCTAAATTAGAAATAATTCCTTTCAAGGATTTCTGAAGGATTTTAGGGGAATAGTTGCCTTATCCATCCTCATGGATTTAGCAAGTGATCTCTAAATCTCATTCTTGGTCCATATGCACACCAAAAAGTTTATTTATTTCCTCAACTTAAATATTAAATTACATTCACAATGTATTTATCCTTTGGGGTCCACTCCCCTTAGGATTAAAGTTCAAATGTCTAACTTTAAAATTTCAACACATAAATTGGGGGTGTTACATATTACTATTTAAATAATAATAAAATATATATATATATATATATATATTTCAAATCATATTAGAAATAATTAATAAATTTTTTATTCCATTTAATATTATGGTATTGGTATGGATAATATCATTTTCTTGCTAAAAAGATATAAAAATAAAATGTGTAAATTTAGCTTACAGTGAACTCTTTAAACTTCAACAATATTTTATTTTAGTTTTAGTTTCATCTCATAGTTCAACAATATTTCATTTTTATTTTTTATTTTGTCTAGCTATTAATAATATCACTTCTTAATCATCTCGTATTCCAATGGTTTTATTTTTTATTTATCTACTTTTCAAATATTAAAAATGAGTTATATTTATTTTAAAATAATTTTAATTAAACATAAAACACTAAAAATAAATTTCTCTAAAATTAACTTAAAAAAAAAAAAAATCTCTAAAATTAATTTAAAAATGGAGTGTCAATTTAAATTTATTAAACTTATATTTACTTGCATTTAAAGTCTAGGTTCAACTTCAAGTTAGTGCATGTAATTGAAAGTTATTGGAAAGTATCACTCCATATCCCTTATAATTACATTTATAATTACATGTTTCACAAATCTCTATTACCTCTTTCAAATTTGTCAAAAAAATTTATTATCTCTTTTGAGACTTCATCTTTAATAAAACATGACGTCTTTTTATTATTTAATAACAATAATAATAATAATTTGATATAATATATAAAAATAATTATTATTATTATTATTATTATTTAAATAATAATAAAATAAATAATTATTAAATTAATTTTAAAATATAAATATAAATATTATTTAAATATTTATTTAAAAATACAATATGTATAAATAATTATTGAATTTAATATATATATATATTATATTTAATATTATGGTATTGATATGGATAATATTGTTCTCTGGCTTTAAAAAAATTATTAAAAATAAGTAATATTTATTTTAAAAATAATTTTAATTAAACATAATACTCTAAAAATATTTTTCTTAAAAACGGAGTGAGTGTCAATTTAAATTTATTAAACTACATTTAAAGTCCATGTTCAACTTCAAGTTAGCAGCTATTGGAAAGTAACACTTCATATCCCTAAAACACGAGCTAGCAATATCCAGGGGGGCTCCATCTCTGCTCGAACCTTCTGGCCTATCCTGATTCTCCTCCTTATTTTTTTCCTCGGCTTTTATGTGTTCACAGCGGATGCCTTGGGTTACAGGTTACATGCTGGAAGCTGCTCGGATGATCTAATTGGAACAGAACACCAGCAAGCAATTGTGAGCGGGAGGGAATAAATCGTTAGTTTCGTACCAGCACAATTACCTGTGTATCTAATAAACGAGAGTTTAGGGTAGAGGTTGTCTGTGGGTATCTAATAAACGAGATGGATACATTCCCCGAATCTCTATCAAGGGTTTTAGCAGAAATGGAGTATATGAGGGTTTCAAGGATCGGAGCTCAGAGTTTAGATAAATTAGTTAAAAAAAGAGATACTAGGTAGAATGTTTTCAATGATATAGATTTTTCTTCAATAATTTAGTTGATTTTAAAACTTAAATATCTTTTCAACAATTTTTAATATTATTTGAGATAGTATAAATATAGCTAAATAATTTTTAAGTCCAATAGTTGTACATCATTTTAATTGATATGTATTATTGATCTCTTTATATATAATTTTGTTTCAAAGTTGTAGACTAATTTCTCATATGATGCATTATTAAGACTTTTGTTTTAGAGATGTTTAAAGTTTAACTAGTTGGTGTTCCATATGTAGAACTATGGAGGTTATAATGGTAGCTATAGTAATCCCTAATGTGTCATTGGAGTAAATATATAATTATAATGATAGTTATTATAGTAATCAACTATATGTCCATTCAATATTATCCATCATCTAAAGATAATAATTGACTTTTTTATTTTGCTACTAAAAAATGCATAATGTTAATTCTATTTGTATATAGAAAACTAAACACATTATTAATTTTTATGGTAAGTTGTTATAATTTTTTCAAAATTATTATATCTTTTTAATAAAAAAATTTATTTCACACATAAAAATAACTAAATATTTTTTTTATTATAATTTTACAATTAAAATTTTGTATTTCCCATTACTTATTAAATACTATTATATATTACTTATTAAATATTATTATATATTGTTTAGAGTTTTACAGTTAAAATTTTGTATTTCCCATTACCTATTAAGTATTATTAAAAATATGAAATGAAATTATTTTACAAAATATTTTCACTTATATAAAAACAATAATTCTATATATTATTTTTACATATTAAATATTAACTTATATAAAATCAATAATTAATTCTATATATTATTTTAACATATTAAATATTAACATATAAATTTAAAAATAAGTTTAAAGTTCAATGACATTTTTAAATAAGTTTAAAGTTAAATAGATAGTATTTAAAAATATATTATTTTTATTTTTTATATCAACATAATAACGTTAAGTAGTTAGATTGTGTTTTGTATTTTTTTAAATTTATTTAAGATTAAAAAATAATAATTATTAAAAAATAATAATTTGTATGTTAATATATAGGTTAAGAAGTTAGATTGTGTTATGTATTTTTTTAATTTATTTAAAATTATAAAATATTAATTATTAAAAAATAATAATTTGTATGTTAATATATAGATTGTAATTTTTAAGAATATATAATTTATATGAAAATTAAATTAATATAATAAAATGATAATTCTTTGATGGGGGTGATTAAAATATGTTTGAAATATCCAAAAACATTCATAGGTGGTATAATGATTTGCAAGCTTAACTGCAAGGGTGATGAGTCTCAAGCGATGAGTGTTGCTTGCATGGTAGCTCGGTTTCCATCGGTGAGACTTCATCTTTAATAAAACATGACGTCTTTTTATTATTTAATAACAATAATAATAATAATTTGATATAATATATAAAAATAATTATTATTATTATTATTATTATTATTTAAATAATAATAAAATAAATAATTATTAAATTAATTTTAAAATATAAATAAAAATATAATTTAAATATTTATTTAAAAATACAATATCTATAAATAATTATTGAATATAATATATATATATATATATATTCTATTTAATATTATGGTATTGATATGGATAATATTATTCTGTGGCTTTAAAAAAATTATTAAAAGTGAGTAATATTTATTTTAAAAATAATTTTAATTCAACATAATACTCTAAAAATAAATGTCTTAAAAACGGAGTGAGTGTCAATTTAAATTTATTAAACTACATTTAAAGTCCATGTTCAACTTCAAGTTAGCAGCTATTGGAAAGTAACACTTCATATCCCTAAAACACGAGCTAGCAATATCCAGGGGGGCTCCATCTCTGCTCGAACCTTATGGCCTATCCTCATTCTCCTCCTTATTTTGTTCCTCGGCTTTTATGTGTTCACAGCGGATGCCTTGGGTTATAGGTTACATGCTAGAAGCTGCTCGGATTATCTAATTGGAACATAGCCTATAAGCTTAATTGCGAGAACTCGGAGGGAATAAATCGTTAGTTTCGTACCAGCACAAGTACCTGTGTATCTAATAAACGAGAATTTAGGGTAGAGGTTTTCTGTGGGTATCTAATAAACGAGATGTATACATTCCCCGAATCTCTATCAAGGGTTTTAGCAGAAATGGAGTATATGAGGGTTTTAGCAGAAATGGAGTATATGAGGGTTTCAAGGATCGGAGCTCATCATCCCGCAATTCATGCTCTTCAATCCCAAACGCAGTTGTGTTCTTCTTCTGCTATGCCAAGGAATGGAGATGGAATTATGTCAAGACATGGAAATGGAATTCATCCTCATCAATACCCAATATCCAGGAATTCATCCTCATCAATACTCTGCTCCATCTGCTCAGCCAGGAATTCATCCTCATCAATACCCAATATCCCAATTTGACAACCATCACAAACGCTGCAAACAACAGGTCCAGGCAGGAATTCATCTTCATCAAAATTCTGTTTCATCTGCTGCGCCACCTTTCCATATTTATCGATATCAGGTAATTTATTTTTATTTTTATTTTTTTATAACTATAGTTTATTATTATTATTATTATCCAATTTTAAATTCACTGACAAACCAGCTACAAACCCTCCCTCCAAAACGCCCAGGTGGGTTCTTCTGTTATGCCGTGGAATGGAAATGGAGGTCATCTTCTTCACCCTCATGGAAGTGTGTCAAGAGATGGAAATGGAAGTCATCCTAGTCATCAATCCACAATGCAGGTGGATTGTTATAATTCTTCCCTTTTGCCTGCAAGTAATGAAAATAATATTAAACAACTCAGTGGTATCCACTCGGCTTTTCAATGCACTTCTTCTTTACCAACCAGTTTCCCTCCTAATTACGATGCACCGCCCCCCATCGCATCCAATTTGATTGGTAATTCTGCATTTCCAACGTCTATTTTTCCACTGGGAATCTGTGATAAATCTAGTATAGCTTCAGGCCAAAGAGAAACTCGCAATAGAAGGCTGAATATTGTGAAAGAGAAGCAGTCAAACTTTGTGACCCGTCCAAAAAAACCTGTCAATCGAGTTCGAAACCCTGAGAAAATTTTACATTCCACAATCGAGAATAAGGTTCGTACTTAAGTCTTTAGTCATCCCTGCATTAATTTCAGTTTTAGTAGCCCTTTCATACTCCACATTCCTTTACAACATAAGCGAATAGGTTATTAATGCAAGATGTTATTTATTTATGCAGAGAGATAACTCTGGCAAGATGTTTCGCACACTATTCCAGAAGAAGCTTCACTATAGTGATGTAGGCATTTTACGAAGAATGGTGATTCCCAAGGTGTGCACCTCTTTATATTTTTATGTCAACTGTACATACATTTTGGAATATGGGTAGATATGGTAGTATTTTTATTAGTAAAGTTTGAATCAATCATTTTTGGAGTATGAGAATATTTTGACTATTAACGAATTTTGGAATATAAGAATATTTTTATATCATTGGAAGTTCAATCTGCATATATATGAAACTGCTTTGAATCTCTTATTTTTATTATGATGCTCAGAAAGACGTAGAGGATCATCTTCCGTGGTTGGATATAATGAGACCTAGTCTTCTAATGGAAGTTGAGGACATGACGTTGCCTTATATGTGGCGCTTAAGATACAGGTATCTCTTACTAAGTGATAACATTCATATGTTACTTTTCAGCCACTATATATTCCTTTATATTTATATGTTTCTTTTAGGTTTTTTCTTTATTTTAAATGGAATATAAAATAAAATAACATGACTACAGATACTGGAGCAATAACAACAGCAGAATGTACGTATTCCAAAATACATGTAAGTTATATCACTTTATTTAAATGTAATAATATATTAGCAGTTTTGATTATTTTTTTATTTTCATGCTAAAATATATAAGTTGATATTTTATTTAAATTTAATAATATATAAATTAAATATTATTTTTGGGATTTAATTGTATTAAAATAAGCTATTCATCTATAACTATTTTTATGAGAAAATTTAATCAAATCTTTTTCATTTTTAATTATTTTTTCTCATGTAAATTGTCACTTTGTTTAAATGTAATAATATATAGACTTTTTACTTATGTTCTGATCATTTCTTTCTCATGCTTATGACAGCTGAGTTTGTTAACGGACATGGGCTTACTGTGGGAGATTCTATGTCCCTGTTGAAAGATGAAATGGGGAGATTGGTATATTTTTAAATAAATTTTGTTTTGCTTTTATTTAATTTAAAAATTTATGATTATGGTGTCTACAATTAAATGTCTGTTTTTTTGTATTATTACAATTTAATTTATGTAATTAGGTTATTAAAATTAAGAAAGTGAATTAATATGTTTTTTTCAATTTTATTTTCAAAATAGCTTTTGTTTGGTATGCTGATATAACTTTTTTTTAAACAGTTTATTAAAGGCAAGAAAAAAGAAGAGACAAATCTTTTTCAAAATCATATTGAAAGCAACGAAGAAGACGATGCAAATCATTCTCCAAATCATATTGAAGGCAAGAATGAAGACTATGCAAATCATTCTCAAAATCATATTGAAAGCAAGAATGATGCAAATCATTCTCCAAATCATATTGAAGGCAAGAATGAAGACGACGCAAATCATTCTCAAGAATAACATAAATATAGGTGATATAGATGATATAGCTATAGATATAGATGACATAAATATAATCAATGCTATTTGTGAGTTGTAGATCTACACGGGGTATCAGTATTTGTAATATATTAAATTTAAATTTTTTTACTATAAAAATACTATATAGATATATTTAAATATGATGGAGATTTTATAATGTGGATTTTTTCTATTTTTCTTAGCATTAATAAAAATAATGATGGTTGTTTTATAATATTATATGTTGTAATTGAATGCTATTTTTTTTATTACCTATGAGGAGTGTTAATCAAAAAGTTTTAAATATGATGAGGATTTTATAATGTGGCATTTTTCTATTTTTCTTAGCATTAATAAAAATAATGATGATTTTTTTATAATATAATATGTTGTAATTGAATGCTATTTTACTAGCTATGAAATTGTTAATCTTATCGCTGTATGATGGTGTTAGTCATATTAATGGTGATTATCTTATATTAAATTTTGAGACTAAGAATAGTGTTAATGTATTTTATATTAGATTTCAGTTTAGATAAATTAGTTAAAAAAAGAGATAGTAGGTACAATGTTTTCAATGATATAGATTTTTCTTCAAAAATTTAGTTGATTTTAAAACTTAAATATATTTTCAACAATTTTTAATATTATTTGAGATAGTATAAATATAGCTAAATAATTTTTAGGTCCAATAGTTGTACATCATTTTAATTGAATATGTATTATTAATCTCTTTATATATAATGTTGTTTCAAAGTTGTAGACTAATTTCTCATATGATGCATTATTAAGACTTTTGTTTCAAAGATGTTTAAACTTTAACTAGTTGGTGTTTCATATGTAGAACTATGGAGGTTATGATGGTAGCTATAGTAATCCCTAATATGTCACTCAAGTAAATATATAATTATAATGATAGTTATTATAGTAATCAACTATATGTCCATTCAATATTATCCATCATCTAAAGATAACAATTGAATTTTTTATTTTGCTACTAAAAAATGCATAATGTTAATTCTACTTGTATATAAAAAACTAAACACGTTATTAATTTTTATTGTAAATTGTTATAATTTTTTCTCAGAATTATTATATCTTTTTAATAAAAAAAATTTATTTCACACATAAGAATAACTAAATATTTTTTTTATTATAATTTTACAATTAAAATTTTGTATTTCCCATTACTTATTAAATACTATTATATATCACTTATTATATATTATTATATATTGTTTAGATTCTATTATTATATATTGTTTAGAGTTTTACAGTTAAAATTTTGTATTTCCCATTACTTATTAAGTATTATTATAAATATGAAATAAAATTATTTTACAAAATATTTTCACTTATATAAAAACAATAATTCTATATATTATTTTTACATATTAAATATTAACTTATATAAAATCAATAATTAATTCTATATATTATTTTAACATATTAAGTATTAGCTTATATAAAATCAATAATTCTATATACTATTTTAACATATTAAATATTGACATATAAATGTAAAAATAAGTTTAAAGTTCAATGACATTTTTAAATAAGTTTAAAGTTAAATAGATAGTATTTAAAAATATATTATTTTTATTTTTTATATCAACATAATAACGTTAAGTATTTAGATAGTGTTTTGTATTTTTTTAAATTTATTTAAGATTAAAAAATAATAATTTGTATGTTAATCTATAGGTTAAGAAGTTAGATTGTGTTATATAATAATATATAGATTAAATATTATTTTTGGGATTTAATTGTATTAAAATAAGTTATTTATCTATAACTATTTTTATGAGAAAGTTTAATCAAATCTTTTTCATTTTTAATTATTTTTTTCTCATGTAAATTATCACTTTGTTTAAATGTAATAATATATAGAATTTTTACTTATGTTCTGATCATTTCGTTCTCATGCTTATGACAACTGAGTTTGTTAACGGACATGGGCTTACTGTGGGAGATTCTATGTCCCTGTTTAAAGATGAAATGGGGAGATTGGTATATTTTTAAATAAATTTTGTTTTGTTTTTATTTAATTTAAGTACTTATGATTATGGTGTCTATAATTAAATGTCTATTTTTTTTGTATTATTACAATCTAATTTATGTAATTAGGTTATTAAAATTAAGAAAGTGAATTAGTATGTTTTTTTCAATTTTATTTTCAAAATAGCTTTTGTTTTGGTATGTTATATAACTTTTTTTTAAACAATTTATTAAAGGCAAGAAAAAAGAAGAGGCAAATCATTTTCAAAATCATATTGAAAGCAACGAAGAAGAAGACGATGCAAATCATTCTCCAAATCATATTGAAGGCAAGAATGAAGACCAGGCAAATCATTCTCAAAATAATATTGAAAGCAAGAAGGATGCAAATCATTCTCCAAATCATATTGAAGGCAAGAATGAAGACTACGCAAATCGTTCTCAAAATCATATTGAAGGCAAGAATGAAGACGAGGCAAATCATTCTCAAGAATAACATAAATATAGGTGATATAGATGATATAGCTATAGATATAGATGACATAAATATAATCAATGCTATTTGTGAGTTGTAGATCTACGCCGGGTATCAATATTTGTAATGCGTTAAATTTAAAAAAAATTCTATATAGATATACTTAAAAATGATGGAGATTTTATAATGTGGATTTTTTCTATTTTTCTTAGCATTAATAAAAATAATGATGGTTTTTTTTATAATATTATATGTTGTAATTGAATGCTATTTTTTTTATTACCTATGAGGAGTGTTAATCAAAAGTTTTAAATATGATGAGATTTTATAATGTGGCATTTTTCTATTTTTCTTAGCATTAATAAAATAATGATGATTTTTTATAATATAATATGTTGTAATTGAATACATGTTTTTACTAGCTATGAGGAGTGTTAATCATAGAGCTGAGTAGTGTTAGTCATAATAATGGTGATTATATTTATATTAACTTTTGAGACTAAGAATAGTGTTAATGTATTTTATATTAGATTTCAATTTAGATAAATTAGTTAAAAAAAGAGATACTAGGTACATTGTTTTCAATGATATAGATTTTTCTTCAATAATTTAGTTGATTTTAAAACTTAAATATCTTTTCAACAATTTTTAATATTGTTTGAGATAGTATTAATATAGCTAAATAATTTTAGGTCAATAGTTGTACATCATTTTTAATTGATATGTATTATTGATCTCTTTATATATAATTTTGTTTCAAAGTTGTAGACTAATTTCTCATATGATGCATTATTAAGACTTTTGTTTTAGAGATGTTTAAATTTTAACTAGTTGGTGTTTCATATGTAGAACTATGGAGGTTATAATGGTAGCTATAGTAATCCCTAATATGTCACTAAAGTAAATATGAGATTATAGTAATCCCTAATGTGTCATTGGAGTAAATATAATTATAATGATAGTTATTATAGTAATCAACTATATGTCCATTAAATATTATCCATCATCTAAAGATAACAATTGACTTTTTTATTTTGCTACTAAAAACTGCATAATGTTAATTCTACTTGTATATAGAAAACTAAACACATTATTAATTTTTATTGTAAGTTGTTATAATTTTTTCAAAATTATTATATCTTTTTAATAAAAAAAATTATTTCACACATAAAAATAACTAAATATTTTTTTTATTATAATTTTACAATTAAAATTTTGTATTTTATTACTTATTAAATACTATTAGATATTACTTATTAAATATTATTATATATTGTTTAGAGTTTTACAGTTAAAATTTTGTACTTCCCATTACCTATTAAGTATTATTAAAAAAATGAAATGAAATTATTTTACAAAATATTTTCACTTATATGAAAACAATAATTCTATATATTATTTTTACATATTGAATATTAACTTATATAAAATCAATAATTAATTCTATATATTATTTTAACATATTAAATATTAGCTTATATAAAAGCAATAATTCTATATATTATTTTAACATATTAAATATTAACATATAAATGTAAAAATAAGGTTAAAGTTCAATGACATTTTTAAATAAGTTTAAAGTTAAATAGATAGTATTTAAAAATATATTATTTTTATTTTTTATATCAACATAATAACGTTAAGTAGTTAGATCGTGTTTTGTATTTTTTTAAATTTATTTAAGATTAAAAAATAATAATTATTAAAAAATAATAATTTGTATGTTAATATATAGGTTAAGAAGTTAGATTGTGTTATGTACTTTTTTTTAATTTATTTAAAATTATAAAATATTAATTATTAAAAAATAATAATTTGTATGTTAATATATAGATTGTAATTTTTAAGAATATATAATTTATATGAAAATTAAATTAATATAATAAAATGATAATTATTTGATGGGGGTGGTTAAAATATGTTTGAAATATCCAAAAACATTCATAGGTGGTATAATGATTTGCAAGCTTAACTACAAGGGTGACGAGTCTCAAGCGATGAGTGTTGGTTGCAGGGTACCTCGGTTTCCATCGGTGAGACTTCATCTTTAATAAAACATGACATCTTTTTATTATTTAATAACAATAATAATAATAATTTGATATAATATATAAAAATAATAATAATTATTATTATTATTATTATTTAAATAATAATAAAATTAATCATTATTAAATTAATTTTAAAATATAAATATAAATATAATTTAAATATTTATTTAAAAATACAATATCTATAAATAATTATTGAATTTAATATATATATATATATATATATTCTATTTAATATTATGGTATTGATATGGATAATATTGTTCTATTTAAAAAAATTATTAAAATAAGTAATATTTATTTTAAAAAATACCTTAATTCAACATAATACTCTAAAAATAAATTTCTTAAAATGGAGTGAGTGTCAATTAAATTTATTAAACTACATTTAAAGTCCATAAGCAACTTCAAGTTAGCATCTATTGGAAAGTAACACTTCATATCCCTAAAACACGAGCTAGCAATATCCAGGGGGGCTCCATCTCTGCTCGAACCTTCTGGCCTATCCTGATTCTCCTCCTTATTTTGTTCCTCAGCTTTTATGTGTTCACAGCGGATGCCTTGGGTTACAGGTTACATGCTGGAAGCTACTCGGATGATCTAATTGGAACAGAACCTGTAAGCTTAATTGCGAGAACTAGAAGGGAATAAATCGTTAGTTTCGTACCAGCACAAGTACCTGTGTATCTAATAAACGAGAGTTTAGGGTAGAGGTTGTCTGTGGGTATCTAATAAACGAGATGGATACATTCCCCGAATCTCTATCAAGGGTTTTAGCATAAATGGAGTATATGAGGTTTTCAAGGATCGGAGCTCATCTCCCACAATTCATGCTCTTCAATCCCAAACACAGCTGTGTTCTTCTTCTGCTATGCCAAGGAATGGAGATGGAATTATGTCAAGACATGGAAATGGAATTCATCCTCATCAATACCCAATATCCCAATTTGACAGCAAACAGCAACAGGTCCAGGCAGGAATTCATCCTCATCAATACTCTGCTCCATCTACTCAGCCAGGAATTCATCCTCATCAATACCCAATATCCCAATTTGACAACCATCCCAAAATGATCTGGATCTTGGTTGGAGACCCCCAAGATATAAGAAAATTGAAATGGATGTGACCAGATCTGCAAAATTAGAATGACAGAAAAAAGAGAGAACACAAAGAAAATAAATCCACAAAGAAACTTGTCTTATTAAAGCAGAGAATAACTGTAGAAGCTACATTGTGGCGGACAATCTGTCCTTTTACAAAGTGAGGCTTGTTATTTATAGCCTTTTTTGAGATACAATACCATAGGTGGATACCATGGGCCAATACCATGGGTAGATGCCACTTACAATACCATGGGTAAATCCCATGTGTGGATGAATACCATGGGTGGATACATACCATGGGTCACTTATAATACCATGGGTGAATAAATATCATGGGTGGATGAATACCATGGGTCGATGCCATTTACAATACCATGGGTAAATTCCATGGGTAGATGGATAACATGGGTAGATGAATACCATGGGTTGATGCCATTTTCCATTCGGATCATTCCTCCCTCCTTAAGAAGCAATGGTCCCCATTGCATGAAGTTCCCCCCTGAGAAGCCTTTGTTGAATATGAATAGCCACTGAAGAGAAGAGTTTTGTGTATTTAACCCATAACTGTGATGAACGAAGATCCGAGGATAGAGATACCCTGTAATGCTTGTGACCAACTGTGATATTAATAGTGTGAAGCCTAACAAATGTACTTCGATGAAGTGTGGGTTTGTGGATGAACCAAAACCATGACAAACGAAGATCCGAGGATAGAGATACCCTGTAATGCTTGTGACCAACTGTGTGACTAACAGTGTGCGGCCTAGCAAATGGACTTCGATGAAAATGATTTTGTGCGGTTGACCCATAACCGTGATGTTGATTGTTGATGAAGTAGCAGGTGCCTACATAGCTTGGGGTGGGAGGGCACGTCTCCAAATAACCCAAGCCGAACGCTGCTATGATCAAACTGATGAATGTGAAGCAGGTGCCTACTAAAGCGGGGTGGGAGGGCACGTCTCCAAAGGGAATCCGCTCCGAATGCTGCTCCAGATTTAAAATGAGCATAACTCGGTCAATATAACTCAAAATATTTATTATAACATGTTTTTGGAAATGGAATGATCATTCTGCATCTTCTCATGTGTTTGAAACCACTATCTGGAGACTCTAGACTCGCAGATTCGCGCTGGAACTGTTTCACTGTCACAAAATTTCTGAAAAAATAGTTGATTTTAAATCAACAATAACTCCCACATCCGGACTTCGATTCGACCGATTTTTTTTTTGAACTTGGGTGATTTTTCAAGAGGAGCTTAGATCTGTATCCATTCTTTTGAAAATTTTCACTGAAAATTACAAAAAATGACAGGAGAGCCGCCGTCCATGAATTGTCGTCAGAAAAATTGCTTCCACATTGTTGATTTTGAATCAGCGATATCTCCCTCATCCGAATGCCAATTTGACCGATTTTTTTTTTTGAATTTGAGTCTTTTTTCGTAAGGAATCCAGATCTGGTCTTTGTTTTTGCAAAATTTTCACCAAAATTTTCAGATCTGATCTGAAAACTCGCCGCCCAAAAACATTCATGGATTTTGTTGAAGATTGCTGCAAAACATTGAAATTGAAATATGTTTTAAACCCTCACTCCCATGGAGGCGTAACCTGAATCTGATACCACTGATCTGGATCTTGTGGGGAGACCCCCAAGATATAAGAAAATTGAAATGGATGTGACCAGATCTGCAAAATTAGAATGCCAGAAAAAAGAGAGAACACAAAGAAAATAAATCCACAAAGAAACTTGTCTTATTAAAGCAAAGAATAACTGTAGAAGCTACATTGTGGCGGACAATCTGTCCTTTTACAAAGTGAGGCTTGTTATTTATAGCCTTTTTTGAGATACAATACCATAGGTGGATACCATGGGCCAATACCATGGGTAGATACCACTTACAATATCATGGGTAAATCCCATGTGTGGATGAATACCATGGGTGGATGCATACCATGGGTCACTTATAATACCATGGGTGAATAAATATTATGGGTGGATGAATACCATGGGTCGATTCCATTTACAATACCATGGGTAAATTCCACGGGTAGATGGATAACATGGGTATATGAATACCATGAGTTGATGCCATTTTCCATTCGGATCACAAAAGCTGCAAACAAGAGGTCCAGGAAGGAATTCATCTTCATCAAAATTCTGTTTCATCTGCTGCGCCACCTTTCCATATTTATCAATATCAGGTAATTTATTTTTATTTTTATTTTTTTATAACTATAGTTTATTATTATTATTATTATCCAATTTTAAATTCACTGACAACCCAGCTACAAACCCTCCCTCCAAAACGCCCAGGTGGGTTCTTCTGTTATGCCGTGGAATGAAAATGGAGGTCATCTTCTTCACCCTCATGCAAGTGTGTCAAGAGATGGAAATGGAAGTCATCCTAGTCATCAATTCACAATGCAGGTGGATTGTTATAATTATTCCCTTTTGCCTGCAAGTAATGAAAATAATATTAAACAACTCAGTTGTATCCAGTCGGCTTTTCAATGCACTTCTTCTTTACCAACCAGTTTCCCTCCTAATTACGATGCACCACCCCCCATCGCATCCAATTTGATTGGTAATTCTGCATTTCCAACGTCTATTTTTCCACTGGGAATCTGTGATAAATCTAGTATAGCTTCAGGCCAAAGAGAAACTCGCAATAGAAGGCTGAATATTGTGAAAGAGAAGCGGTCAAACTCTGTGACCCGTCCAAAAAAACCTGTCAATCGAGTTCGAAACCCTCAGAAAATTTTACATTCCACAATCGAGAATAAGGTGCGTACTTAAGTCTTTAGTCATCCCTGCATTAATTTCAGTTTTAGTAGCCCTTTCATACTCCACATTCCTTTACAACATAAGCGAATAGGTTATTAATGCAAGCTGTTATTTATTCATGCAGAGAGATAACTCTGGCAAGATCTTTCGCACACTATTCCAGAAGAAGCTTCAGTATAGTGATGTAGGCATTTTCAAAGAATGGTGATTCCCAAGGTGTGCACCTCTTTATATTTTTATGTCAACTGTACATACATTTTGGAATATGGGTAGATATGGTAGTATTTTTATTAGTAAAGTTTGACTCAATCATTTTTGGAGTATGAGAATATTTTGACTATTAACGAATTTTGGAATATAAGAATATTTTTATGTCATTGGAAGTTCAATCTGCATATATATGAAACTGCTTTGAATCTCTTATTTTTATTATGATGCTCAGAAAGACGTAGAGGATCATCTTCCGTCGTTGGATATAATGAGACCTAGTCTTGTAATGGAAGTTGAGGACATGACGTTGCCTTATATGTGGCGCTTAAGATACAGGTATATCTTACTAAGTGATAACATTCATATGTTACTTTTCAGCCACTATATATTCCTTTATATTTATATGTTTCTTTTAGGTTTTTTATTTTATTTTAAATGGAATATAAAATAAAATATCATGACTGCAGATACTGGAGCAATAACAAGAGCAGAATGTACGTATTCGAAAATACATGTAAGTTATATCACTCCATTTAAATGTAATAATATATTAGCAGTTTTGATTATTTTTTTATTTTCATGCTAAAATATATAAGTTGACATTTTATTTAAATCTAATAATATATAAATTAAATATTATTTTTGGGATTTAATTGTATTAAAATAAGCTATTCATCTATAACTATTTTTATGAGAAAGTTTAATCAAATCTTTTTCATTTTTAATTATTTTTTTCTCATGTAAATTGTCACTTTGTTTAAATGTAATAATATATAGACTTTTTACTTATGTTCTGATCATTTCTTTCTCATGCTTATGACACCTGAGTTTGTTAACGGACATGGGCTTACTGTGGGAGATTCTATGTCCCTATTGAAAGATGAAATGGGGAGATTGGTATATTTTTAAATAAATTTTGTTTTGCTTTTATTTAATTTAAATATTTATGATTATGGTGTCTATAATTAAATGTCTGTTTTTTTTGTATTATTACAATTTAATTTATGTAATTAGGTTATTAAAATTAAGAAAGTGAATTAATATGTTTTTTTCAATTTTATTTTCAAAATATCTTTTGTTTGGTATGCTGATATAACTTTTTTTTAAACAGTTTATTAACGGCAAGAAAAAAGAAGAGGCAGATCTTTTTCAAAATCATATTGAAAGCAACGAAGAAGACGATGCAAATCATTCTCCAAATCATATTGAAGGAAAGAATGAAGACTACACAAATCATTCTCAAAATCATATTGAAAGCAAGAATGATGCAAATCATTCTCCAAATCATATTGAAGGCAAGAATGAAGACGACGCAAATCATTCTCAAAATCATATTGAAGGCAAGAATGAAGACTACGCAAATCATTCTCAAGAATAACATAAATATAGGTGATATAGATGATATAGCTATAGATATAGATGACATAAATATAATCAATGCTATTTGTGAGTTGTAGATCTACACGGGGTATCAGTATTTGTAATATATTAAATTTAAATTTTTTTACTATAAAAATACTATATAGATATAAATATGATGGAGATTTTATAATGTGGATTTTTTCTATTTTTCTTAGCATTAATAAAAATAATGATGGTTTTTTTTATAATATTATATGTTGTAATTGAATGCTATTTTTTTGATTACCTATGAGGAGTGTTAATCAAAAAGTTTTAAATATGATGAGGATTTTATAATGTGGCATTTTTCTATTTTTCTTAGCATTAATAAAAATAATGATGATTTTTTTATAATATAATATGTTGTAATTGAATGCTATTTTTTTTACTAGCTATGAGGAGTGTTAATCATAGAGCTATGAGTAGTGTTAGTCATAATAATGGTGATTATCTTTATATTAACTTTTGAGACTAAGAATAGTGTTAATGTATTTTATATTAGATTTCAGTTTAGATAAATTAGTTAAAAAAAGAGATAGTAGGTACAATGTTTTCAATGATATAGATTTTTCTTCAACAATTTAGTTGATTTTAAAACTTAAATATCTTTTCAACAATTTTTAATATTATTTGAGATAGTATAAATATAGCTAAATAATTTTTAGGTCCAATAGTTGTACATCATTTTAATTGAATATGCATTATTAATCTCTTTATATATAATGTTGTTTCAAAGTTGTAGACTAATTTCTCATATGATGCATTATTAAGACTTTTGTTTCAGAAATGTTTAAAGTTTAACTAGTTGGTGTTTCATATGTAGAACTATGGAGGTTATGATAGTAGCTATAGTAATCCCTAATATGTCACTCAAGTAAATATATAATTATAATGATAGTTATTATAGTAATCAACTATATGTCCATTCAATATTATCCATCATCTAAAGATAACAATTGACTTTTTTATTTTGCTACTAAAAAATGTTAATGTTAATTCTACTTGTATATAAAAAACTAAACACGTTATTCATTTTTATTGTAAATTGTTATAATTTTTTCAAAATTATTATATCTTTTTAATAAAAAAATTTATTTCACACATAAGAATAACTAAATATTTTTTTTATTATAATTTTACAGTTAAAATTTTGTATTTCCGATTACTTATTAAGTATTATTATAAATATGAAATGAAATTATTTTACAAAATATTTTCACTTATATAAAAACAATAATTCTATATATTATTTTTACATATTAAATATTAACTTATATAAAATCAATAACTAATTCTATATATTATTTTAACATATTAAGTATTAGCTTATATAAAATCAATAATTCTATATACTATTTTAACATATTAAATATTAACATATAAATGTAAAAATAAGTTTAAAGTTAAATAGATAGTATTTAAAGATATATTATTTTTATTTTTTATATCAACATAATAACGTTAAGTATTTAGATAGTGTTTTGTATTTTTTTAAATTTATTTAAGATTAAAAAATAATAATTTGTATGTTAATCTATAGGTTAAGTTAGGTTAAGAAGTTAGATTGTGTTATATAATAATATATAGATTAATATATAGATTAAATATTATTTTTGGGATTAAATGTAATAATATATATATTAAATATTATTTTTGGGATTTAATTGTATTGAAATAAGTTATTCATCTATAACTATTTTTATGAGAAAGTTTAATCAAATCTTTTTCATTTTTAATTATTTTTTTCTCATGTAAATTATCACTTTGTTTAAATGTAATAATATATAGACTTTTTACTTATGTTCTGATCATTTCGTTCTCATGCTTATGACAAGTGAGTTTGTTAACAGACATGGGCTTACTGTGGGAGATTCTATGTCCATGTTTAAAGATGAAATGGGGAGATTGGTATATTTTTAAATAAATTTTGTTTTGCTTTTATTTAATTTAAATATTTATGATTATGGTGTCTATAATTAAATGTCTATTTTTTTTGTATTATTACAATTTAATTTATGTAATTAGGTTATTAAAATTAAGAAAGTGAATTAGTATGTTTTTTTCAATTTTATTTTCAAAATAGCTTTTGTTTTGGTATGCTATATAACTTTTTTTAAACAGTTTATTAAAGGCAAGAAAAAAGAAGAGGCAAATCATTTTCAAAATCATATTGAAAGCAACGAAGAAGAAGACGATGCAAATCATTCTCCAAATCATATTGAAGGCAAGAATGAAGACCACGCAAATCATTCTCAAAATCATATTGAAAACAAGAATGATGCAAATCATTGTCCAAATCATATTGAAGGCAAGAATGAAGACTACGCAAATCATTCTCAAAATCATATTGAAAGCAAGAAGGAAGACGAGGCAAATCATTCTCAAGAATAACATAAATATAGGTGATATAGATGATATAGCTATAGATATAGATGACATAAATATAATCAATGCTATTTGTGAGTTGTAGATCTACACTGGGTATCAATATTTGTAATGAGTTAAATTTAAAAAAATTTCTATATAGATATATTTAAAAATGATGGAGATTTTATAATGTGGATTTTTTCTATTTTTCTTAGCATTAATAAAAATAATGATGGTTTTTTTTATAATATTATATGTTGTAATTGAATGCTATTTTTTTTATTACCTATGAGGATTGTTAATAAAAAAATTTTAAATATGATGAGGATTTTATAATGTGGCATTTTTCTATTTTTCTTAGCATTAATAAAAATAATGATGATTTTTTTATAATATAATATGTTGTAATTGAATGTTATTTTTTTTACTAGCTATGAGGAGTGTTAATCATAGAGCTATGAGTAGTGTTAGTCATAATAATGGTGATTATATTTATATTAACTTTTGAGACTAAGAATAGTGTTAATGTATTTTATATTAGATTTCAGTTTAGATAGATTAGTTAAAAAAAGAGATACTAGGTAGAATGTTTTCAATGATATAGATTTTTCTTCAATAATTTAGCTGATTTTAAAACTTAAATATATTTTCAACAATTTTTAATATTATTTGAGATAGTATAAATATAGCTAAATAATTTTTAGGTCCAATAGTTGCACATCATTTTAATTGATATGTATTATTGATCTCTTTATATATAATTTTGTTTCAAAGTTGTAGATTAATTTCTCATATGATGCATTATTAAGACTTTTGTTTTAGAGAGGTTTAAAGTTTAACTAGTTGGTGTTTCATACGTAGAACTATGGAGGTTATAATGGTAGCTATAGTAATCCCTAATATGTCACTCAAGTAAATATGAGATTATAGTAATCCCTAATGTGTCATTGGAGTAAATATATAATTATAATGATAGTTATTATAGTAATCAACTATATGTCCATTCAATATTATCCATCATCTAAAGATAACAATTGACTTTTTTATTTTGCTACTAAAAAATGCATAATGTTAATTCTACTTGTATATAGAAAACTAAACACATTATTAATTTTTATTGTAAGTTGTTATAATTTTTTCAAAATTATTATATTTTTTTAATAAAACAATTTATTTCACACATAAAAATAACTAAATATTTTTTTTATTATAATTTTACAATTAAAATTTTGTATTTCCCATTACTTATTAAATACTATTATATATTACTTATTAAATATTATTATATATTGTTTAGAGTTTTACAGTTAAAATTTTGTATTTCCCATTACTTATTAAGTATTATTAAAAATATGAAATGAAATTAGTTTACAAAATATTTTCACTTATATAAAAACAATAATTCTATATATTATTTTTACATATTAAATATTAACTTATATAAAATCAATAATTAATTCTATATATTATTTTAACATATTAAATATTAGCTTATATAAAATCAATAATTCTATATATTATTTTAACATATTAAATATTAACTTATAAATGTAAAAATAAGTTTAAAGTTCAATGACATTTTTAAATAAGTTTAAAGTTAAATAGATAGTATTTAAAAATATATTATTTTTATTTTTTATATCAACATAATAACATTAAGTAGTTAGATCGTGTTTTGTATTTTTTTAAATTTATTTAAGATTAAAAAATAATAATTATTAAAAAATAATAATTTGTATGTTAATATATAGGTTAAGAAGTTAGATTGTGTTATGTATTTTTTGTAATTTATTTAAAATTATAAAATATTAATTATTAAAAAATAATAATTTGTATGTTAATATATAGGTTGTAATTTTTAAGAATATATAATTTATATGAAAATTAAATTAATATAATAAAATGATAATTCTTTGATGGGGGCGGTTAAAATATGTTTGAAATATCCAAAAACATTCATAGGTGGTATAATGATTTGCAAGCTTGACTGCAAGGGTGATGAGTCTCAAGCGAGGAGTGTTGGTTGCAGGGTAGCTCGGTTTCCATCGGTGAGACTTCATCTTTAATAAAACATGACGTCTTTTTATTATTTAATAACAATAATAATAATAATTTGATATAATATATAAAAATAATAATAATAATTATTATTATTATTATTATTATTTAAATAATAATAAAATAAATAATTATTAAATTATTTTTAAAATGTAAATATAAATATAATTTAAATATTTATTTCAAAATACAATATCTATAAATAATTATTGAATTTAATATATATATATATATATATATATATATATATATATATATATATATATATTCTATTTAATATTATGGTATTGATATGGATAATATTGTTCTCTAGCTTTAAAAAAATTATTAAAAATAAGTAATATTTATTTTAAAAATAATTTTAATTCAACATAATACTCTAAAAATAAATTTCTTAAAAACGGAGTGAGTGTCAATTTAAATTTATTAAACTACATTTAAAGTCCATGTTCAACTTCAAGTTAGTAGCTATTGGAAAGTAACACTTCATATCCCTAAAACACGAGCTAGCAATATCCAGGGTGGCTCCATCTCTGCTCGAACCTTCTGGCCTATCCTGATTCTCCTCCTTATTTTTTTCCTCGGCTTTTATGTGTTCACAGCGGATGCCTTGGTTTACAGGTTACATGCTGGAAGCTGCTCGGATGATCTAATTGGAACAGAACCTGTAAGCTTAATTGCGAGAACTGGGAGGGAATAAATCGTTAGTTTCGTACCATCACAAGTACCTGTGTATCTAATAAACGAGAGTTTAGGGTAGAGGTTGTCTGTGGGTATCTAATAAAAGAGATGGATACATTCCCCGAATCTCTATCAAGGGTTTTAGCAGAAATGGAGTATATGAGGGTTTCAAGGATCGGAGCTCATCATCCCGCAATTCATGCTCTTCAATCCCAAACATAGCTGTGTTCTTCTTCTTGTATGCCAAGGAATGGAAATGGAATTATGTCAAGACATGGACTTGTCCCCCATCCTCGCCAATGCAATATCCCAATTTGACAGCAAACAGCAACAGGTCCAGGCAGGAATTCATCCTCATCAATACTCTGCTCCATCTGCTCAGCCAGGAATTCATTATCATCAATACCCAATATCCCAATTTAACCTTCATATGGTCCTAGGGGGCAAATCCATCCATCTCAACCTTTGATGCAATCACAGCAGCCATATTTTTCGATTGGTCAAAATGTTGCACAGCGAGGGCCATCTTATGGTCCTGCCACAGATTAACCTAGTTATCAGGCACAACCTGCCCCACCGCAACCATCAGGCCAACTTGCTCAGCAGTCAGGTCAACTTGTTCAACAAGGACAACCTACACAACCTGTTAACCTTGCTCAATCGCCACTCTATTGTATGCCACAGCCAATCAACCTGTGCGCTGGACATATTCAGCTTAGTAGGGCCCTACTTATTAGCAGCCCTTTCGACCCCAAGGCAGTTATTTTCCTCAAGGTCATTTTTGACCAGTTTACAACCTGCCTCAAGGTTATGCTTATTACCCTCAACCTCCAAGATATACTTATGCTCCACAGAAAAATCCCTACGCTGCTCAGTCGAGACCCTCATATACTCAAAATTAGTATCCTAGTTATCAACCGCCGTATCCTGGGCCTCAGCCGCCATATCAACCGAATTATTCGTCTTATACCCCTTATGGTCAGAATCCTCTCAGACAGAACCAATGGGGGTAGATTTATACTCAACCAGGATGGAATATGGGTACGGGTCCTTATTGAGGACCTGCTATGCCTTTTAATCCACAATTACCTTTTCTCACCATGTTGGAGTTACCGGACGTGTCCAAATTGACAAATGATCCCATTCTTCATAATCCATATTGGCCCCTAGTTCAAACGAAGGTTCCTGGTGATTGTCCTAAGTTTGAGGGCAAGTCTGGAGAAGACCCCCAAGCTCACGTTATGACATACCATTTATGGTGTTCTTCCAATTCTTAGGTGGATGACTCCATCCAACTTCGTCTTTTCCAGCGCACTCTTACCAATGCTGCTGCTAAGTGGCATATCAAACTGCCTTGTGGTATCTTTCAAGATTTCAACACTCTCACTATGGTATTCCCGAGTCATTTCCAGTTGTCGGTTCATTATGAAGCCGGGACGCATCTCCTAACATCCTTGAAATAGGACTGGGCTACCCATATCTTGGACCACATTCATGAATGGAGACGGCTCGTCACCTGATCAAGTTTGAAATTCCTGATCAACTTCTAACTAATTGGTTCACTACCTATTCTTTCAACCAGATTGCGAAAGACATCGCCATGGGGGCATGCATAACCAAGGAACAAGCCATTGCTTGTTCCCAGTACCTTGATTTAGTGTACTCCCAATCGAGCATTTATATGACATCTTGACTGAAGCTCCACGACTTGGGACCTCTAAAGTGCTGGCTACCCCATCATTCGATAGCGTTATTGGTTCTGTATCTTAGACTTCACGCAAGTCTTACAATGGGAAGTAGAAATCGAATTCTTCCAATACTTTTTCTGCTTAGTCCACCCCGGATTCTGGTAAAACCTTGGAGGTCAACGCCGTTCAAGCCAATCCTGCGGACAAGACTTCCAAGGGGAAAAATAAGGGCAAAGGCAAGGCCAAAATCGTCTAAACTTTGTGTTGATGATGGTTCATAGCGAAAGCCGAAGTATCCCTGTCTAATTTGTGAAGGAGATAACTACACTAAGGATTGTCCTAGATGATCCGAGGTTAGTCAACAGTTCAAAAGTGCTAAGGGAACCTCGGCAGTCCTTAAAGAACCTTTCCCATCTCAGCAGACCCAGATGGTCGATCAATTTGCACCATTTGCATCATGATAATTCCATTGTTGACAACATATATTGTGTTTTGCATTCAAAACATAACACTAAAAGGCATCCAATGATAGCTAAAGGTTTTTGTTCCATTGTTCAACTGAATTATGAAGCTTTGGAGTTTGTCCCCTCCGCATCCAATGGTCAGTCCATCCTTGTGAGCATTGACCCCGTTCTGCGTGCAAGCCCTAACACCGAAAGCCTTCCAAAGTTCAATGAAGGTTGTTGTGATGTCCAATCGAATAATGAAGTCATGGCCTTGGTTAGATTTCAATGCTCGGGGAGTAATATTCTCAACCGCGTAGATATCCCTAAAAATATTAATCACACTATAAATAATAATTATAATATTAATATTAATAACAATGATATTCACAATAAATATTATATATCAATTAATAATAACAATAATTTAATTAGTATAAATGAAATTAGTAATAGTAATGACATTAGTAATATTGACATCATTAATAATAGAAATAATAATGCTGATACTAAAAAGAATGCTAATATTGACATCCCTAATATTAATAATTTATCTTTTATGAAAAGTGTCATTAACCTCTCTAATTATGGTTCTTAAATTCCTGTGGTTGTTGTTATTTGCAGAAACCAAATCATCGATAGTACCATAAAACAATTGTCAACGTTTCGAATCCCAACGAGGATCCATCTTCAGGACGAGAAATGAATTAAGGAAGAAAGAAGGTTGCAAGAGGTCAAGGTATAAATGGTGAAGTCTAATGAAGATGAAAAGAGGAGCCGACACTAAGTCATGCTAATTTAAAAAAAAATTAATAAATCTTTTTAAATCTTTTTAATAATTTAATTAAAATTTTTTATTAAATTTTTTTAATTAAAATTTTTACTCAAATTAATTTCTAATTCTCTTAAGCTTATTATGACAAATAATTAAAAAAATTTAATAAATAATTAAATTTTTTATTTAATTATTATTAATTGAATTAATTCTAATTCTAACAAAAAAATCCTAAAATAATTTCAAATTTATTATAAATTCAATTTTTTTCTAAGTTTTATTAATGAGAGGAAAATAACAAGATTTTTATGTTTTAAATTTTCCTAACTATATGTTACTAAATGAGTTTTAATCAATTCTTATTAATTAACCCTAATAAAATACCAACCATTAAAATTTTTAAAATATATATATATATATATTAGTTAATTCCTAATAAATTTTGAATTCTAAAACCTATAATATCCAACAAACCTTACTTAGTGTTAATTCTAATATTAATTATTATTCAATTATTTCTTCAAATTAATTAATTCCTAATAAATTGTAATTCTAAAACTTAATTATGAGTAGCATTAAATTTTAATTTTCCTTTACTCATAATAAATAATAATTAATTAATTTTTATTAATAGAATAAAAATTAATTAATGAAAATAATTATTATGAGTAAGTGGCATAATATGAGTTTCTGAGCTGACATGACCCCAAACTAGAAAAATAAAAGGAGGGAGAAGAATACCTACAACATTATACCTTGGATGAGGATGAACCTAGGGAGTAAATTTGTCTAATAAGCAGTCGCCAACTATCACTAATCTCGTATCCTTCGTCCCTATTGATGTTATGTGGGTGTTTTATAACCTCCAGCGCTTCTCTAATCTTACGTCTTTGATAGTGTTCCTCCCTTGCAATAATTCTAGCATCCTCAAGGCACAAGTGATGTTTGTTTTTGAGGAGTGATCAGCAAGAGCCGAGGTTCATGATCATTCATGTTTAATATCGGCACCATGCTCTTTCATACGCTTATGCAGAGAGCGCCCAATTTCACCAATATAACACTTCCCACAGGAACAATCAATCTTGTAAACACCTTTGAGCTGACCCTCACTAATGTTATCTTTAACTGAGCGCATATTTTGTCTAATGGTACCTGCTGCTGAGAATTGTGAAAAAATGTTGCTTTTCCCCAAAACCCTAGCGATCTTATCTGTCACACCCCTAATATATGGCAGAAAAACCCTTCCACCCCTCTCTTCAGGATCCTGGCATTTCTTGGACACGATAATGCTTTTCGCTATGTTTATGGCTTTCCAGATTTCTCTTTCCTTATAACCTAAAACTAAGAAAACATGATTTAGGTGAGAGATTTCTTCCTCCAAGTGATCCTCATCTGATATTCTCAAGGCTCTTATAGCAAGAGTGTTGAGGACACCAAATTTTCTAGCAGGGTGATGGTAAGAATTAGCATGAAAGTAGCTTTTAGTATGGGTTTTCTTCCTAAAAACTTGATGCCCTAATGTTCCTCCTCTTTTCGGGTAACTAAAACATCCAAGAAAGCAATGTTCCTATTTTCTTCCATCTCCTTGGTAAACTTAATATCTGGGGAAATTGATTTGATGTGATCAAAGAATTTCTCGAGGTTCTCCCTACCATGCGACCACTTTATGTTAGTGTCATCTACAAACTGCTTCCACCAAGCTACACTTAAGGGAAAGGATGCAAGGGCTTTCTTCTCGAAGTTTTCCATGAATAAGTTGGCCACAATAGGTGAGAGTGGTGATCCCATTGTGACACTGGATACCTGCTCATAGAATTCTCCTTGGAAGCTGAAGAAGGTGGATCGTAAACAAATCTTAGGAAGCTTGGCTATTTTAGGGTTTGTGACCTCATTAATGACCTGCACTGCTTCATCTAAAGGGATTTTGGTAAATGACGACACCACATCAAAGCTTACCAGGATTTCATTCTCATCCACCTTCTCTTTATCAATAAGCTTGACGAAGTCACTTGAGTCCTTTATAAAGGAATCAATGTTCCCCACAAGAGGTTTGAGAATTTTTGCGACATATTTTTCCAGTTCATAGGTGGGGGATCCAACAGTATTGACAATTGGTCTAAGAGGAACCCCATCTTTGTGAATCTTAGGAAGCCCATAAATTATCGAAGTGACCTCACTGAAGGGTGTCAGTTTCTTCTTCAACTTATCATCGAGATGGGAGTTCGAGATTGCCTTCTTAACCTCTCTTAACACCTTTGGCAGGGGGTTGTACTTCAACTTCTTATAGTTTCCGCAATCAAGATAATCTTTCATTTTCTAATATAATCCTCCTTATCTAAAACGACAGCAGCCACTCTCTTGACTACCTTAAGGACTACAATCCCATTGTTATTGCGAAGGTCTCTAAGAGCGCCCATCTCCTCCTTGCTCAAGTTGCTCTTAGGGGGTTTAGCTCTCCTTAGAATCAAGGAGCATTCCTGTCTAAGAGATTCTTTTTCATTCAAAGGTAAACTTTGAATGCCTTCCTCAATGCTACACAAAATGCTCTCATTGGGAATAACTTTAGGAGCAATAGCGAATCCCAAACCTTTGCTGAGAATCCTACGGGTATCATTACTTAATTCAACCAAGGAGAGGTTAACAACCTTTTTGTTAGAGGAATCATCACGAAAAAAATTCCTATTAATATATCCTTCCACACCAAATGAGGGCCCCCTATGTATTTCCTCATCATGTAAGGGTATCTTCTTAATACTTGCTTCATTCATGCTAATACCATTCTCACATTCATCTAAAGGTTCCATATTAATATTTCTATCATCATTAAATGCGACTTATTAATGTCTCTCTCTCCTCTAAGCTCAGAGGTATGTTGCTTAATATAGAACACTCCATTACTGTGAAGTCACACAGTATGCGCTCCTTTATTTCATATAATTGTTAATTATTATTACTTGAACCATGCATAAGACCATAACCGAAAACATTATCTTTGCTACTTAATCATTGATCTTTGACGACCTTAAGGTGGTTAACTATGTGGCAAGAATCCACATCCTTGTTTAATTTAATTAAACAATCTGACCTGCACACGGATTTCAGAGAAAAATCCTCCACGGTTTTACTCGGGTTAACCACGGAGTGAACCGAGCCGCAATTTTCAACCTTTACTATAGAATTGATGAGTGCACCAACAGAATCCACGAGCAAACCATCAGAAAAAATTGCACTCTCGTTATAAGACTTGGCTACGGATTCAACCAGCAGATCATCTAAACAACTATCGGATTTTATGAGCGGGACCTTATTTTTGTCTACGTTGGTGCTGACTGCGTGGTTGGAATCAACAGAAAAAACATTATCGTTCCAGTTATGCAAGCTCAACGACAAGTCTGAAGGATTTATATCAAGAAAATTCTCTCTGATCATTAATAGTTCAATGAATTTTTATGTATAAACACACCAGTTTCTTACTGCAGCATTAGATCTACCCTTGAATTTGCTCAAACTCCTTTGCTCACTGCTAAAACCAATGGTAACATCCTTCTTCGATTTCACAATGTTTTTGCTACTCCAGTCAGATGAGCTAATATGCTTAACGGAGGCTGAGAGGCTAGCACTCCTCAAATTAGGCCATGAAGAGCCGAAGACACATATTTTTGTTCCATCTACGTCCACGAGAGTAAAATTACTAAATGATCCTGCCTGCTCATAGTGTCGTTTGGATGACTGTGGGATTTTCTTAGAAAATAGGCCAGCATCATTTTTCAAAACTAGAGTCTCGTCAAGAGCCATCCTCTTAAACTTAACCAGTTTCTTCGACTGTCTGTCATGAGCTTTTTGACACTCGATCTAAGCTCTGATCGCAGCCTTTGCATCAATGGTATTCCATAAATCTGGACAGATTACACTGGCAAGCCTTAGATGCAAAGAAAGAGCCATGCGTCCTAGCCTATCTAAAGCCACACGGGTACGCTTAATCTCACCCCGAATAATGCTAAAGCTGAGTTTGTGAAAACATCTATTATATTTGTGATGATGAAGAATAGGTTCTATGCGGGCGAAGTCGGGAATTAGGTTTAGGTCATGATATTATTTAAGAAAATGGAGGTCTGCAACCCTTCTCTCAATCTTTATTCGAATTTTTTCCAGATGAAAAATGTCTACCCAAGACTCCACTCCGTGTAGGGAAATAATAATGGTTCTTAAATTCCTGTGTTTATTTTTATTTGCAGAAATCGGATCATCCACAGTACCATAAAACAATTGTCGACATTTCGAATCCCAACAGGGATCTGTCTTCAGGATGAGAAATGAATGAAGGAAGAAAGAAGGTCACAAGAGGTCAAGGTAAGGGGCTTAATTTTTCTCTTGCCCCAAAGAATATTCCCTTTGATGACATTATTTGTATCATTGAATATGGCATTAAGGACCTTCTAGATAATTTCAAGGAGACTATTGGGCAAGATCGTTTCATTGTTCTTAGGAGGGAAAAGCCTCCCAACCCTCCCAAAGAAAATCTGTACTATTTGAGGTTATTTCCCTTAAAACACGAGAGAAAACCCTAGCATTGTCATCCTTACGGCTAATAAGGGTGGTGTCATTGTCATTTTGTATAAATAAGACTATGTGAACAAAATGGTAAACCATATCACCAATAGTGGTAGTTACATTAAGATAAAAAGGAATCCCCTTAAATCTATTTCTAATGAGATTTCCCTCGCCATTAAGTCAGATCCATCCCTTAATCCTTTCTCTATAAATATTATTGAGATAAATCCCCTCACCCCCATGATTTATAGTCTTCCGAAAATTCATAAATATGGAGCCCCTTTAAGACCTATTGTTAACACACTAGGTAGTCCCTCTTATCATCTTGAAAAATTCTTAGCCCAAAAGCTTAAACCCCTTGTGGGTCTTCCAGACTCCTATTTTAAGGACTCGACTTCCTTTATCACAGAATGGAGGAACATCACGTTGGAACCTGGGGAATTATTGGTAATCTTTGACATTTTTTCCTTATTTACTAAAATTTCCATCTAGGAATCAATTGATGTCATTAAGCGAATGTCATACCAGGACATGTCCAAATTAGTTGGCCTCTGCCTCACCTCAACTTTCTTCAGTTTCCAAGGTGAGTACGGGGTCCCCTCTCTCCCCTATATTCACTAACTTATTCATGGAGGATTTTGAAACGAAGTCCTTGGTCTCTTCTCAATTTTTCCCTAGGAAGTGGAAGAGGTTCATGGATGATACCGGTGTTATTTGGCCCGATGGTCATGAGAAGTTAGATCTATTTCTGGGACACCTGAATTCCCAATTAGAATTAATCAAATTCACCATGGAAGTAGAGGTGGATGGTTGTTTACCCTTCTTAGATATCCTTATTTCTAGAATGGACGATAGTTCCATTTCTCACCAAGTTTTTTGTAAGAAAAATCACACGGAACAGTGCCTTCAAGCTGGTTCGCATCATTTTCCTGCTCAAAAATTTAGTTGCTACCCATGCTCTTAAGAATCTCCCAATGACAATCACTTGGTACAATCACTTGGAGTGAGATAAGTCTCATATTCTTGGCATTTTTGAAAATAATCGGTACGGTAGATCTCGGGACAGACCTTTTTAAAAAACAAAGTTAAAAGCAGATATTTGCGGATTGATCCTGTATCCAAAGTTCATCTCCCCTTTATGCAAGGGACCAAGGACAAAATTCCCCATGTCCTTAAAAGGAATAATGTTTCCTCTTCATTCAAGCCTTTCTATACTATTAGAAATTATCTCGGATCTTTCAAGGACCCTATCGACCCGAAGGACATGAAAGGTTTTTACATGATTTCTTGTTCCTGTGACACTCCCTATTTTTGTGAAATAGGTCGATCCATTAGACATAGAATAAAAGAACATGCAGGAGACATTAGACACAATCGATCACACGCATCAGCTCTTGCTGAACATGTGGAAAATTCATGTCACAATGTTTGCATTGAGGACTCCAAAGTCATTGCCAGGGTGGATCACTTCCTTCATAGGAAGCTTAGGGAGTCCATTGAGATTGAAAGGCATGCTAAGAATCTCAATAGGGATGATGGTTGGAGGTTGAGTAAGAGCTGGACTCCAACTCTTTCTAGATTATTTTTCTCCCCTTCTCTAGGTTTCTTTTTCCTTTTGGTTTTTCTAGGGTTTTATTTCTCTTCTTTCTTCTTTCCCTTTTCTATGAGTTTTTTCCTTTAACCCTTTTGTTTCCCTTGTTTTCATCTTATTCATTCTCCTTTTTATTATCTTATAACTATATTATATAATTATCTTATAGTGATAATATATAGTTTCTTATGTATTATATTAATTAAAATAATATTTATTAATAAATAATTAAAAATTTTGTCTTGGGGAAAGCTCAATTAGTTATCAGAGAAATGTGAAATTGTCGTAACTTGAAGACCCAGATTCAAATCTCCCTGTTGTGATCTGGGCTGCGGGGAGGAAAACAATTCGTAGCCCCTAGAGGTTTGCTAGTAGTTACGTGTGAGGCAACTTGCTCATTCCTTTGGATTATATAATAATAATAATAATAATAATTAAAAATTTTAATCAATTGTATTAGAAATATTTATTAATATTTATAACCATTTAATAATAAAAAATTTAATCTTTTATTATTATATTTAATTAAAAGGGAGAAAATAAATTTTTTATATATAACTAATTAACGGCTAGTTTTAAAAAACGGTTATTTTTCTGAGACTTGGACAATGATGCATCCACATTATTTATTCAAGAAGATCCTTGGGCTTTTTCACATTGTCCTAAGGATGGACCACATTAGTTGGTTCCAAGCTTAGACCAAATCTTAATCATGTGATTAATCCAAAATACATCTATATACTAATTATATTTTAAATTAAAAACATATATCCCTTATAATTACATGTATCACAAATATCTATTACCTGTTTCAAATTTGTCATAAATTTCTATTATCTCTTTTAGACTTCATCTCTAATAAAATATGACATCCCTAGTGTGTGTATATATATAATAATAATAAATATTACTATTTAAATAATATATCTATATATATATATATATATATATATATATATATTTCAAATCATATTAGAAATAATTAATAAATTTTTTATTCCATTTAATATTATGGTATTGGTATGGATAATATCATTTTCTTGCTAAAAAGATATAAAAATAAATTTGTAAATTTAGCTTACAGTGAACTCTTTAAACTTCAACAATATTTTATTTTTAGTTTTAGTTTCATCTCATAGTTCAACAATATTTTATTTTTATTTTTAATTTTGTCTAACTATTAATAATATCACTTCTTAATCATCTCATATTCCAATGGTTTTATTTTTTATTTATCTATTTTTCAAATATTAAAAATGAGTTATATTTATTTTAAAATAATTTTAATTAAACATAAAAGACTAAAAATAAATTTCTCTAAAATCAACTTTAAAAAAAAAAAAAAAAATCTCTAAAATTAATTTAAAAATGGAGTGTGAATTTAAATTTATTAAACTTATATTTACTTGCATTTAAAGTCCACGTTCAACTTCAAGTTAGTGCATGTAATTGAAAGTTATTGGAAAGTATCACTCCATATCCCTTATAATTACATTTATAATTACATGTTTCACAAATCTCTATTACCTCTTTCAAATTTGTCAAACAAATTTATTATCTCTTTTGAGACTTCATCTTTAATAAAACATGACGTCTTTTTATTATTTAATAACAATAATAATAATAATTTGATATAATATATAAAAATTATTATTATTATTATTATTATTATTATTATTTAAATAATAATAAAATAAATAATTATTATATTAATTTAAATATTTATTTAAAAATACAATATGTATAAATAATTATTGAATTTAATATATATATATATATATGCTCTATTTAATATTATTGTATTGATATGGATAATATTGTTCTCTGGCTTTAAAAAAATTATTAAAAATAAGTAATATTTATTTTAAAAATAATTTTAATTCAACATAATACTCTAAAAATAAATTTCTTAAAAACTGAGTGAGTGTCAATTTAAATTTATTAAACTACATTTAAAGTCCATGTTCAACTTCAAGTTAGCAGCTATTGGAAAGTAACACTTCATATCCCTAAAACACCAGCTAGCAATATCCAGGGGGGCTCCATCTCTGCTAGAACCTTCTGGCCTATCCTGATTCTCCTCCTTATTTTGTTCCTCGGCTTTTATGTGTTCACAGCGGATGCCTTGGGTTACAGGTTACATGCTGGAAGCTGCTCGGATGATCTAATTGGAACAGAACCTGTAAGCTTAATTGCAAGAACTGGGATGGAATAAATCGTTAGTTTCGTACGAGCACAAGTACCTGTGTATCTAATAAACCAGAGTTTAGGGTAGAGGTTGTCTGTGGGTATCTAATAAACAAGATGGATACATTCCCCGAATCTCTATCAAGGGTTTTAGCAGAAATGGAGTATATGAGGGTTTCAAAGATCAGAGCTCATCATCCCGCAATTCATGCTCTTCAATCCCAAACGCAGCTGTGTTTTTCTTCTGCTATGCCAAGGAATGGAGATGGAATTATGTGAAGACATGGAAATGGAATTCATCCTCATCAATACCCAATATCCCAATTTGACAGCAAACAGCAACAGGTCCAGGCAGGAATTCATCCTCATCAATACTCTGCTCCATCTGCTTAGCTAGGAATTCATCCTCATCAATACCCAATATCCCAATTTGACCTTCATATGGTCCTGGGGGGAAAATCCATCCATCTCAACCTTTGATGCAATCACAGAAGCCATATTTTTCGATTGGTCAAAATGTTGCACAGCGAGGACCATCTTATGGTCCTGCCACAGATTAACCTAGTTATCAGGCACAACCTGCCCCACCGCAACCATCAGGCCAACCTACTCAGCAGTCAGGTCAAGTTGTTCAACAAGGACAACCTACACAACCTGTTAACCCTGCTCAATCGCCACTCTATTCTATGCCATAGCCAATCAACCTGTGCACTCGACATATTCAGCTTAGTAGGACCCTACTTATTAGCAGCCCGTTCGACCCCAAGGTAGTTATTTTCCTCAAGGTCATTATTGACCAGTTTATAACCTGCCTCAAGGTTATGCTTATTACCCTCAACCACCAAGATATACTTATGCTCCACAGAAAAATCCCTACGTTGCTCAATCGGGACCCTCATATACTCAAAATCAGTATCCTAGTTATCAACCACCGTATCCTGGGCCTCAGCCGCCATTTCAACCGAATTATTCGGCTTATACCCCTTATGGTCAGAATCCTCTCAGATAGAACCAATGCGGGCAGATTTATACTCAACCAGGATGGAATATGGGTACGGGTCCTTATTGAGGACCTGCTATGCCTTTTAATCCACAATTACCTTTTCTCACCATGTTGGAGTTACCGGACGTGTCCAAATTGACAAATGATCCCATTCTTCATAATCCATATTGGCCCCTGGTTCCAACGAAGGTTCCTGGTGATTGTCCTAAGTTTGAGGAAAGTCCGGAGAAGAACCCCAAGCTCACGTTATAACATACCATTTATGTTCTTCCAATTCTTAGGTGGATGACTCCATCTGACTTCGTCTTTTCCGGCGCACTCTTACCAATCTTTCTTCCCGCTGGTAGCCTCAAGCGCCTTGTGGTATCTTTCGAGATTTCAACACTCTCACTATGGTATTCTAGGGTAATTTCGAGTTGTCGGTTCATTGTGAAGCTAGATCTGTCTGTCTATAAAATAGGGTGACTGCACCACCATGTGGACACATACATTCATGAATGGAAGCGGCTCGTCACACAGTCAAGTTTGAAATTCACGATCAACTTCTAACTAATTGGTTCACTACCTATTCTTTCAACCAGATTGCGAAAGACATCGCCATGGGGGCATGCATAACCAAGGAACAAGCCATTGCTTGTTCCCAGTACCTTGATTTAGTGTACTCCCAATCGAGCATTTATATGACATCTTGACTGAAGCTCCACGACTTGGGACCTCTAAAGTGCTGGCTACCCCATCATTCGATAGCGTTATTGGTTCTGTATCTTAGACTTCACGCAAGTCTTCCAATGGGAAGTAGAAATCAAATTCTTCCAATACTTTTTCTGCTTAGTCCACCCCGGATTCTGGTAAAACCTCGGAGGTCAAAGCCATTCAGGCCAATCCTACGGACAAGACTTCCAAGGGGAAAATTAAGGGCAAAGGCAAGGCCAAAATCGCTGCCGCGAAACCAAAATCGTCTAAACTTTGTGTTGATGATGGTTCATATCGAATACCGAAGTATCCCTGTCTGATTTGTGAAGGAGATAACTACACTAAGGATTGTCCTAGATGATCCGAGGTTAGTCAATAGTTCAAAAGTGCTAAGGGAACCCCGGCGGTCCTTAAAGAACCTTTCCCATCTCAGCAGACCCAGATGGTCGATCAATTTGCACCATTTGCATCGGCTTATAATTCTAGTGTTGGCTTAGATATTGTGTTTTGCGTTCAAAACATATCCATTGAGCGGCATCCAGTGATAGCTAAAGGTTTTTGTTCCGTTGTTCAAGTTTGAATTATGACTTTGGAGTTTGTCCCCTGCGCATCTGGTGGTCAATCCATCCTTGTGAGCATTGACCCCGTTCTGCGTGCAAGCCCTAACACCGAAAGCCTTCCAAAGTTCAATGAAGGTTGTTGTGATGTCCAATCGAATAATGAAGTCATGGCCTTGGTTAGATTTCAATTCTCAGGGAGTAACATTCTCAACCACGTAGATATCCCTAAAAATATTAATCACACTATAAATAATAATTCTAATATTAATATTAATAACAATGATATTCACAATAAATATTATATATCAATTAATAATAACAATAATTTAATTAATATAAATGAAATTAGTAATAGTAATGACATTAGTAATATTGACATCATTAATAATAGAAATAATAATGATGATACTAAAAAGAATGCTAATATTGACATCCCTAATATTAATAATTTATCTTTTATGAAAAGTGTCATTAACCTCTGTAATTATGGTTCTTAAATTCCTGTGGTTGTTGTTATTTGCAGAAACCAAATCATCGATAGTACCATAAAACAATTGTCAACGTTTCGAATCCCAACGACGATCCATCTTCAGGACGAGAAATAAATTAAGGAAGAAAGAAGGTCGCAAGAGGTCAAGGTATAAATGTTGAAGTCTAATGAAGATGAAAAGAGGAGCCGACACTAAGTCATGCTAATTTAAAAAAAAATTAATAAATCTTTTTAAATCTTTTTAATAATTTAATTAATTTTTTTTATTAAATTTTTTTAATTAAAATTTTTACTCAAATTAATTTCTAATTCTCTTAAGCTTATTATGACAAATAATTAAAAAAATTTAATAAATAATTAAATTTTTTATTTAATTATTATTAATTGAATTAATTCTAATTCTAACAAAAAAATCCTAAAATAATTTCAAATTTATTATAAATTCAATTTTTGTCTAAGTTTTATTAATGAGAGGAAAATAAAAACATTTTTATGTTTTAAATTTTCCTAATTATATGTTACTAAATGAGTTTTAATCAATTCTTATTAATTAACCCTAATAAAATACCAACCATTGAAATTTTTAAAATATATATATATATATATATATATTATAGTTAATTCCTAATAAATTTTTAATTCTAAAACCTATAATATCCAACAAACCTTACTTAGTGTTAATTCTAATATTAATTATTATTCAATTATTTCTTCAAATTAATTAATTCCTAATAAATTGTAATTCTAAAACTTAATTATGAGTAGCATTAAATTTTAATTTTCCTTTACTCATAATAAATAATGATTAATTAATTTTTATTAATAGAATAAAAATTAATTAATGAAAATAATTATTATTAGTAAGTGGCATAATAAGAGTTTCTGAGCTGACATGACCCTAAACTAGAAAACTAAAAGGAGGGAGAAGAATACCTACAACATTATACCTTGGATGAGGATGAACCTAGGGAGTAAATTTGTCTAATAAGCAATCGCCAACTATCACTAATCTCGTATTCTTCGTCCCTATTGATGTTATGTGGGTGTTTTATAATCTCCAGCGCTTCTCTAATCTTACGTCTTTGATAGTGTTCCTCCCTTGCAATAATTCTAGCATCCTCAAGGCGTAAGCTGACCGTCACTACTGTTATCTACTGAGCGCATCTTTTGTCTAATGGTACCTGCTGCTGAGAATTGTGCAAAAATGTTGCTTTTCCCCAAAACCCTAGCAATCTTATCTGTCACACCCCTAATATATGGTAGAAAAACCCTTCCACCCCTCTCTTGAGGATCCTGGCATTTCTTGGACACGACAATGCTTTTTGCTATGTTTATGGCTTTCCAGATTTCTCTTTCCTTATAACCTAAAACTAAGAAAACATGATTTAGGTGAAAGATTTCTTCCTCCAAGTGATCCTCATCTGATATTCTCAAGGCTCTTACAGCAAGAGTGTTGAGGACACCAAATTTTTTAGCAGGGTGATCGTAAGAATCAGCGTGAAAGTAGCTTTTAGTATGTGTTTTCTTCCTAAGAACTTGATGCCCTAATGTTTCTCCTCTTTTCGGGTAACTAGAACATCCAAGAAAGGAATGTTCCTATTTTCCTCCATCTCCTTGGTAAACTTAATATCTGGGGAAATTGATTTGATGTGATCGAAGAATTTCTCGAGGTTCTCCCTACCATGCGACCACTTTATGTTATTGTTATCTACAAACTCCTTCCACCAAGCTAGACTTAAGGGAAAGGATGCAAGGGCTTTCTTCTCGAAGTTTTCCATGAATAAGTTGGCCACAATAGGTGAGAGTGGTGATCCCATTGCGACACCGGATACCTGCTCATCGAATTCTCCTTGGAAGCTGAAGAAGGTGGATCGTAAACAAATCTCAGGAAGCTTGGCTATTTCAGGGTTTGTGACCTCATTAATGACCTGCACTACTTCATCTAAAGGGATTTTGGTAAATGACGACACCACATCAAAGCTTACCAGGATTTCGTTCTCATCCACCTTCTCTTTATCAATAAGCTTGATGAAGTCACTTGAGTCCTTTATAGAGGAATCAATGTTCCCCACAAGAGGTTTGAGAATTATTGCGACATATTTTGCCAGTTCATAGGTGGGGGATCCAACAGTATTGACAATTTGTCTAAGAGGAACCCCATATTTGTGAATCTTAGGAAGCCCATAAATTATCGAAGTGACCTCACCGGAGGGTGTCAGTTTCTTCTTCAACTTATCATCGAGATGGGAGTTCGAGATTGCCTTCCTAACCTCTCTTAACACCTTTGGCAGGGGGTTGTACTTCAACTTCTTATAGTTGCCGCAATCAAGATGCTCTTTCATTTTCTAATATAATCCTCCTTATCTAAAACGACAGTAGCCACTCCCTTGACTACCTTAAGGACTACAATCCCATTGTTATTGCGAAGGTCTCTAAGAGCACCCATCTCCTCCTTGCTCAAGTTGCTCTTAGGGGGTTTAGCTCTCCTTCGAATCAGGGAGCATTCCTGTCTAAGAGATTCTTTGTCATTCAAAGGTAAACTTTGAATGCCTTCCTCAATGCTACACAAAATGCTCTCATTGGGAATACCTTTAGGAGCAATAGTGAATCCCAAAACTTTGCTGAGAATCCTACGGGTATCATTACTTAATTCAACCAAGGAGAGTTTAACAACCTTTTTGTTAGAGGAATCATCACGAAAAAACTTCCTATTAATATATCCTTCCACACCAAATGAGGGCCCTGTATGTATTTCCTCATCATGTGAGGATATCTTCTTAATACTTGCTTCATTCATGCTAATACCATTCTCACATTCATATAAAGGTTCCATATTAATATTTCTATCATCATTAAATCCGATCTTATTAATGTCTCTCTCCTCTAAGCTCCGAGGTATGTTGCTTAATATAGAACCTCCATGCAACGAGTCACATGGTATGCGCTCCTTTATTTCATATAATTGTTAATTATTATTTCTTGAACCATGCATAAGACCATAACCGAAAACATTATCTTTGCTACTTAATCATTGATCTTTGACAACCTTAAGGTGGTTAACTATGTGGCAAGAATCCACGTCCTTGTTTAATTTAATTAAACAATATGACCTGCACACTAATTTCAGGGAAAAATCCTCCATAGTTTTACTCGGGTTAACCACGGACTGAACCGAGCCACATTTGTCAAGCTTTACTCTGGAATCGATGAGTGAACCAACAGAATCCACGAGCAAACCATTAGAAAAAATTACACTCTCGTTATAAGACTTGGCTATGGATTCAACCAGCGGATCATCTGAACAGCTACCAGATTTTATGAGCGGGACCTTATTTTTGTCTGTGTTGGTGCTGACTGCATGGTTGGAATCAACGGAAAAAATGTTATCGTTCCAGTTATGCAGGCTCAATGACAGGTCTGGAGGAGTTATATCAGGAAAATTCTCTTTGATCATTAATAGTTCAGTTCATTTTTAAGTATAAACACACCATTTTCTTACTGCAGCATCAGATCTATCCTCAAATCTGCTCAAACTCCTTTGCTCACTGCTAAAACCAATGGTAACATCCTTCTTCGATTTCACAATGTTTTTGTTGCTCCTGTGAGATGAGCTAATCTGCTTAACGGAGGCTGAGAGGCTAGCACTCCTCAAATTAGGCCATGAAGAGCCGAAGACACATATGTTTGTTCCATCTACGTCCACGAGAGTAACATTACTGAATGATCCTGCCTGCTCACAGTGTCGTTTGGATGACTGTGGGTTTTTCTTAGAAAATAGGCCAACATCATTTTTCAAAACTAGAGTCTCATCGAGAGCCATCCTCTTAAACTTAACCAATTTCTTTGACTCTTTGTCATGATCTTTTTGACCCTCGATCTAAGCTCTGATCGCAGCCTTTGCATCAATGGTATTCCATAAATTTGGATAGATTTCACTGGAAAGCCTTAGATGCAAATAAATATCCATGCGTCCTAGCCTATCTAAAGCCGCACGAGTACGCTTAATCTCACCCCGAATAATGCTAAAGCTAAGTTTTTGAAAATATCTATTATATTTGCGAAGATGAAGAATAGGTTCTATGTGGGCGAAGTCGGGAATTAGGTTTAGCTCACGACATTATTTAAGAAAACGGAGGTCTGTGACCCTTCTTTCAATCTTAATTCGATTTTTTTCCAAATGACAGATGTCTACCCAAGACTCCGCTCCATGTAGGGAAATAATAATGGTTCTTAAATTCCTATGGTTATTGTATTTGCAGAAACTGGATCATCCACAGTACCATAAAACAATTGTTGACATTTCGAATCCCAACAAGGATCCATCTTCAGGACAAGAAATGAATGAAGGAAGAAAGAAGGTTACAAGAGGTCAAGGTAAGGGGCTTAATTTTTCTCTTGCCCCGAAGAATATTCCCTTTGATGACATTATTTGTATTATTTAATATGGCATTAAGGATCTTCTAGATAATTTCAAGGAGACTATTAGGCAAGATCTTTTCATTTTTCTTAGGAGGGCAAAACCTCCCAAAAGAAAATCTAGCAAGCCTGAGGTTATTTGCCTTAAAACCCTGAGGGAAAACCCTAACATTGTCATCCTTACGACTGATAAGGGTGGTGTCATTGTCATTTTGGATAAATAAGACTATGTGAACAAAATGGTAGACCATCTCGCCAATAGTGGTAGTTACATTAAGATAAAAAGGAATCCCCTTAAATCTATTTCTAATGAGATTTCCCTCGCCATTAAGTCAGATCCATACCTTAATCCTCTCTCTAGAAATATTATTGAGAGAAATCCCCTCACCCCCACGATTTATAGTCTTCCGAAAATTCATAAATATGGAGCCCCTTTAAGACCTATGGTTAACACACTAGGTATTCCCTCTTATCATCTTGCAAAATTCTTAGCCCAAAAGCTTAAACCCCTTGTGGGTCTTCAAGACTGCTATTTTAAGGACTAGACTTCCTTTATCATAGAATGGAGGAGCATCACGTTGGAACCTGGGGAATTATTGGTAATCTTTGACATTTTTTCCTTATTTACTAAAAATTCCATCTAGGAAGCAATTGATGTCATTAAGCGAATGTCATACCAGGACATGTCCAAATTAGTTGGCCTCTGCCTCACCTCAACTTTCTTCAGTTTCCAAGGTGAGTACGGGGTCCCCTCTCTCCCCTATATTCACTAACTTATTCATGGAGGATTTTTAAATGAAGTCCTTGGCCTCTTCTCAATTTTTCCCTAGGAAGTGGAAGAGGTTCATGGATGATACTTGTGTTATTTGGCCCGATGGTCATGAGAAGTTAGATCTATTTCTGGGACACCTGAATTCCCAATTAGACTTAATCAAATTCACCATGGAAGTAGAGGTGGATGGTTGTTTACCCTTCTTAGATATCCTTATTTCTAGAATGGACGATGGTTCCATTTCTCACCAAGTTTTTTGTAAGAAAAATCACACGGAACAGTACCTTCATGCTGGTTCGCATCATTTTCCTGCTCAAAAATTTAGTTGCTACCCATGCTCTAATAATCTCTAATGACAATCACTTGGAGTGAGATAAGTCTCATCTTCTTGGCATTTTTGAAAATAATCGGTACAGTAGATCTCAAGGCTTTAAGGCCTTTTAAAAAGCCTATAAAGGATTAAAAAGCAGATATTTGCGGATTGATCCTGTATCCAAAGTTCATCTCCCCTTTATGCAAGGGACCAAGGACAAAATTCCCCATGTCCTTAAAAGGAATAATGTTTCCTCTTCATTCAAGCCTTTCTATACTATTAGAAATTATCTCGGATCTTTCAAGGACCCTATCGACCCAAAGGAAATGAAAGGTTTTTACATGATTCCTTGTTCCTGTGGCACTCCCTATTTTTGTGAAATAGGTCGATCCATTAGACAGAGAATCAAAGCACATGCAGTAGACATTAGACACAATCGATCACACACATCAGCTCTTGCTGAACATGTGGAAAATTCATGTCAAATTTTTTTCATTGAGGACTTCAAAGTCATTGCCAGGGTGGATCACTTCCTTCATAGGAAGCTTAGGGAGTCCATTGATATTGAAAGGCATGCTAAGAATCTCAATAGGGATGATGGTTGGAGGTTGAGTAAGAGCTAGACTCTAACTCTTTCTAGATGATTTTTCTCCCCTTCTCTACGTCTCTTTTTCCTTTTGGTTTTTATAGGGTTTTATTTCTCTTCTTTCTTCTTTCCCTTTTCAATGAGTTTTTTCCCTTAACCCTTTTGTTTCCCTTGTTTTTATCTTATTCATTCTCCTTTTTATTATCTTATAATTATATTATATAATTATCTTATAATGATAATATATAGTTTCTTATGTATTATATTAATTAAAATAATATTTATTAATAAATAATTAAAAATTTTGTCTTGGGGAAAGCTCAATTAGTTATCAGAGAAATGTGAAATTTTCGTAACTTGAAGACCCAGATTCAAATCTCCCTGTTGTGATCTGGGCTGCGGGGAGGACAACAATTCGTAGCCCCTAGAGGTTTACTAGTAGTTACGTGTGAGGCGACTTGCTTATTCCTTTGGATTATATAATAATAATAATAATAATAATAATTAAAAAGTTTAATCAATTGTATTAGAAATATTTATTAATATTTATAACCATTTAATAATAAAAAATTTAATCTTTTATTATTATATTTAATTAAAAGGGAGAAAATAAATTTTGTATATATAACTAATTAACGGCTAGTTTTAAAAAACGGTTATTTTTCTGAGACTTGGACAATGATGCATCCACATTATTTATTCAAGAAGATCCTTGGGCTTTTTCACGTTGTCCTAAGGATGGACCACACTAATTGGTTCCAAACTTCAACCAAATATTAATCATGTGATTAATCCAAAAGACATCTATATACTAATTATATTTTAAATTAAAAACATATATCCCTTATAATTACATGTATCACAAATATCTATTACCTATTTCAAATTTGTCATAAATTTCTATTATCTCTTTTAGACTTCATCTCTAATAAAATATGACATCCCTAGTGTGTGTATATATATAATAATAATAAATATTACTATTTAAATAATATATATATATATATATATATAGATATATATATATATATATATATTTCAAATCATATTAGAAATAAATAATAAATTTTTTATTCCATTTAATATTATGGTATTGGTATGGATAATATGGTTTTCTTGCTAAAAATATATAAAAATAAAATATGTAAATTTAGCTTACAGTGAACTCTTTAAACTTCAACAATATTTTATTTTAGTTTTAGTTTCATCTCATAGTTCAACAATATTTCATTTTTATTTTTAATTTTGTCTAGCTATTAATAATATCACTTCTTAATCATCTCGTATTCCAATGGTTTTATTTTTTATTTATCTATTTTTCAAATATTAAAAATGAGTTATATTTATTTTAATATAATTTTAATTAAACATAAAACACTAAAAATCAATTTCTCTAAAATTAACTTAAAAAAATAAAATAAAAATTTCTAAAATTAATTTAAAAATGGAATGTCAATTTAAATTTATTAAACTTATATTTACTTGCATTTAAAGTCTAGGTTCAACTTCAAGTTAGTGCATGTAATTGAAAGTTATTGGAAAGTATCACTCCATATCCCCTATAATTACATTTATAATTACATGTTTCACAAATCTCTATTACCTCTTTCAAATTTGTCAAAAAAAATTATTATCTCTTTTGAGACTTCATCTTTAATAAAACATGACGTCTTTTTATTATTTAATAACAATAATAATAATAATTTGATATAATATATAAAAATAATTATTATTATTATTATTATTATTATTTAAATAATAATAAAATAAATAATTATTAAATTAATTTTAAAATATAAATATAAATATAATTTAAATATTTATTTAAAAATACAATATCTATAAATAATTATTGAATTTACTATATATATATATATATATATATATTCTATTTAATATTATGGTATTGATATGGAGAATATTGTTCTCTGGCTTTAAAAAAATTATTAAAAATAAGTAATATTTATTTTAAAAATAATTTTAATTCAACATAATACTCTAAAAATAAATGTCTTAAAAACGGAGTGAGTGTCAATTTAAATTTATTAAACTACATTTAAAGTCCATGTTCAACTTCAAGTTAGCAGCTATTGGAAAGTAACACTTCATATCCCTAAAACACGAGCTAGCAATATCCAGGGGGGCTCCATCTCTGCTCGAACCTTATGGCCTATCCTCATTCTCCTCCTTATTTTGTTCCTCGGCTTTTATGTGTTCACAGCGGATGCCTTGGGTTATAGGTTACATGCTAGAAGCTGCTCGGATTATCTAATTGGAACATAGCCTATAAGCTTAATTGCGAGAACTCGGAGGGAATAAATCGTTAGTTTGGTACCAGCACAAGTACCTGTGTATCTAATAAACGAGAGTTTAGGGTAGAGGTTGTCTGTGGGTATCTAATAAACGAGATGGATACATTCCCCGAATCTCTATGAAGGGTTTTAGCAGAAATGGAGTATATGAGGGTTTTAGCAGAAATGGAGTATATGAGGGTTTCAAGGATCGGAGCTCATCATCCCGCAATTCATGCTGTTCAATCCCAAATGCAGCTGTGTTCTTCTTCTGCTGTGCCAAGGAATGGAGATGGAATTATGTCAAGACATGGAAATGGAATTCATCCTCATCAATACCCAATATCCCAATTTGACAACAAACAACAATAGGTCCAGGCAGGAATTCATCCTCATCAATACTCTGCTCCATCTGCTCAGCCAGGAATTCATCCTCATCAATACCCAATATCCCAATTTGACAACCATCCCAAACGCTGCAAACAACAGGTCCAGGCAGGAATTCATCTTCATCAAAATTATGTTTCATCTGCTGCGCCACCTTTCCATATTTATCAATATCAGGTAATTTATTTTTATTTTTATTTTTTTATAACTATAGTTTATTATTATTATTATTATTATCCAATTTTAAATTCATTGACAAACCAGCTACAAACCCTCCCTCCAAAACGCCCAGGTGGGTTCTTCTGTTATGCCGTGGAATGGAAATGGAGGTCATCTTCTTCACCCTCATGGAAGTGTGTCAAGAGATGGAAATGGAAGTCATCCTAGTCATCAATCCACAATGCAGGTGGATTGTTATAATTCTTCCCTTTTGCCTGCAAGTAATGAAAATAATATTAAACAACTCATTGGTATCCAGTCGGCTTTTCAATGCACTTCTTCTTTACCAATCAGTTTCCCTCCTAATTACGATGCACCGCCCCCCATCGCATCCAATTTGATTGGTAATTCTGCATTTCCAACGTCTATTTTTCCATTGGGAATCTGTGATAAATCTAGTATAGCTTCAGGCCAAAGAGAAACTCGCAATAGAAGGCTGAATATTGTGAAAGAGAAGCGGTCAAACTCTGTGACCCGTCCTAAAAAACCTGTCAATCGAGTTCGAAACCCTGAGAAAATTTTACATTCCACAATCGAGAATAAGGTGCGTACTTAAGTCTTTAGTCATCCCTGCATTAATTTCAGTTTTAGTAGCCCTTTCATACTCCACATTCCTTTACAACATAAGCGAATATGTTATTAATGCAAGCTGTTATTTATTTATGCAGAGAGATAACTCTGGCAAGATGTTTCGCACACTATTCCAGAAGAAGCTTCAGTATAGTGATGTAGGCATTTTACGAAGAATGGTGATTCCCAAGGTGTGCACCTCTTTATATTTTTATGTCAACTGTACATACATTTTGGAATATGGGTAGATAGGGTAGTATTTTTATTAGTAAAGTTTGACTCAATCATTTTTGGAGTATGAGAATATTTTGACTATTAACGAATTTTGGAATATAAGAATATTTTTATATCATTGGAAGTTCAATCTGCGTATATATGAAACTGCTTTGAATCTCTTAATTTTATTATGATGCTCAGAAAGAGGCAGAGGATCATCTTCCGTCGTTGGATATAATGAGACCTAGTCTTGTAATGGAAGTTGAGGACATGACGTTGCCTTATATGTGGCGCTTAAGATACAGGTATCTCTTACTAAGTGATAACATTCATATGTTACTTTTCAATCACTATATATTCCTTTATATTTATATGTTTCTTTTAGGTTTTTTCTTTATTTTAAATGGAATATAAAATAAAATATCATGACGGCAGATACTGGAGCAATAACAACAGCAGAATGTACGTGTTCGAAAATACATGTAAGTTATATCACTCCATTTAAATGTAATAATATATTAGCAGTTTTGATTATTTTTTTATTTTCATGCTAAAATATATAAGTTGACATTTTATTTAAATCTAATAATATATAAATTAAATATTATTTTTGGGATTTAATTGTATTAAAATAAGCTATTCATCTATAACTATTTTTATGAGAAAGTTTAATCAAATCTTTTTCATTTTTAATTATTTTTTTCTCATGTAAATTGTCACTTTGTTTAAATGTAATAATATATAGACTTTTTACTTATGTTATGTCCCGTTGAAAGATGAAATGGGGAGATTGGTATATTTTTAAATAAATTTTGTTTTGCTTTTATTTAATTTAAATATTTATGATTATGGTGCCTATAATTAAATGTCTATTTTTTTTGTATTATTACAATTTAATTTATGTAATTAGGTTATTAAAATTAAGAAAGTGAATTAATATGTTTTTTTCAATTTTATTTTCAAAATAGCTTTTGTTTAGTATGCTGATATAACTTTTTTTTAAACAGTTTATTAAAGGCAAGAAAAAAGAAGAGGCAAATCTTTTTCAAAATCATATTGAAAGCAACTAAGAAGACAATGCAAATCATTCTCCAAATCATATTGAAGGCAAGAATGAAGACTACGCAAATCATTCTCAAAATCATATTGAAAGCAAGAATGATGCAAATCATTCTCCAAATCATATTGAAGGCAAGAATGAAGACGACCCAAATCATTCTCAAAATCATATTGAAGGCAAGAATGAAGACTACGCAAATCATTCTCAAGAATAACATAAATGTAGGTGATATAGATGATATAGCTATAGATATAGATGACATAAATATAATCAATGCTATTTGTGAGTTGTAGATCTACACTGGGTATCAGTATTTGTAATATATTAAATTTAAATTTTTTTACTATAAAAATACTATATAGATATATTTAAATATGATGGAGATTTTATAATGTGGATTTTTTCTATTTTTCTTAGCATTAATAAAAATAATGATGGTTTTTTTTATAATATTATATGTTGTAATTGAATGCTATTTTTTTTATTACCTATGAGGAGTGTTAATCAAAAATTTTTGAATATGATGAGGATTTTATAATGTGGCATTTTTCTATTTTTCTTAGCATTAATAAAAATAATGATGATTTTTTTATAATATAATATGTTGTAATTGAATGCTATTTTTTTTTACTAGCTATGAGGAGTGTTAATCATAGAGCTATGAGTAGTGTTAGTCATAATAATGGTGATTATCTTTATATTAACTTTTGAGGCTAAGAATAGTGTTAATGTATTTTAGTTTAGATTTTAGTTTAGATAAATTAGTTAAAAAAAGAGATACTAGGTACAATGTTTTCAATGATATAGATTTTTCTTCAACAATTTAGTTGATTTTAAAACTTAAATATCTTTTCAACAATTTTTAATATTATTTGAGATAGTATAAATATAGCTAAATAATTTTTAGGTCCAATAGTTGTACATCATTTTAATTGAATATGTATTATTAATCTCTTTATATATAATGTTGTTTCAAAGTTGTAGACTAATATCTCATATGATGCATTATTAAGACTTTTGTTTCAGAGATGTTTAAACTTTAACTAGTTGGTGTTTCATATGTAGAACTATGGAGGTTATGATGGTAGCTATAGTAATCCCTAATATGTCACTCAAGTAAATATATAATTATAATGATAGTTATTATAGTAATGAACTATATGTCCATTCAATATTATCCATCATCTAAAGATAACAATTGACTTTTTTATTTTGCTACTAAAAAATGCATAATGTTAATTCTACTTGTATATAAAAAACTAAACACTTTATTAATTTTTATTCTAAATTGTTATAATTTTTTCAAAATTATTATATCTTTTTAATAAAAAAATTTATTTCACATATAAGAATAACTAAATATTTTTTTTATTATAATTTTACAATTAAAATTTTGTATTTCCCATTACTTATTAAATATTATTATATATTACTTATTAAATATTATTATATATTGTTTAGATTCTATTATTATATATTTTTTAGAGTTTTACAGTTAAAATTTTGTATTTCCCATTACTTATTAAGTATTATTATAAATATGAAATGAAATTGTTTTACAAAATATTTTCACTTATATAAAAACAATAATTCTATATATTATTTTTACATATTAAATATTAACTTATATAAAATCAATAATTAATTCTATATATTATTTTAACATATTAAGTATTAGCTTATATAAAATCAATAATTCTATATACTATTTTAACATATTAAATATTAACATATAAATTTAAAAATAAGTTTAAAGTTCAATGACATTTTTAAATAAGTTTAAAGTTAAATAGATAGTATTTAAAAATATATTATTTTTATTTTTTATATCAACATAATAACGTTAAGTATTTAGATAGTGTTTTGTATTTTTTTAAATTTATTTAAGATTAAAAAATAATAATTTGTATGTTAATCTATAGGTTAAGAAGTTAGATTGTGTTATATAATAATATATAGATTAAATATTATTTTTGGGATTAAATGTAATAATATATAGATTAAATATTATTTTTGGGATTTAATTGTATTAAAATAAGTTATTTATCTATAACTATTTTTATGAGAAAGTTTAATCAAATCTTTTTCATTTTTAATTATTTTTTTCTCATGTAAATTATCACTTTGTTTAAATGTAATAATATATAGACTTTTTACTTATGTTCTGATCATTTCGTTCTCATGCTTATGACAACTAAGTTTGTTAACGGACATGGGCTTACTGTGGGAGATTCTATGTCCCTGTTTAAAGATGAAATGGGGAGATTGGTATATTTTTAAATAAATTTTGTTTTTCTTTTATTTAATTTAAGTATTTATGATTATGGTGTATATAATTAAATGTCTATTTTTTTGTATTATTACAATTTAATTTATGTAATTAGGTTATTAAAATTAAGAAAGTGAATTAGTCTGTATTTTTCAATTTTATTTTCAAAATAGCTTTTGTTTTGGTATGCTATATAACTTTTTTTTAAACAGTTTATTAAAGGCAAGAAAAAAGAAGAGGCAAATCACTTTCAAAATCATATTGAAAGCAACGAAGAAGAAGATGATGCAAATCATTCTCCAAATCATATTGAAGGCAAGAATGAAGACCATGCAAATCATTCTCAAAATCATATTGAAAGCAAGAATGATTCAAATCATTCTCCAAATCATATTGAAGGCAAGAATGAAGACTACTCAAATCATTCTCAAAATCATATTGAAGGCAAGAATGAAGACGAGGCAAATCATTCTCAAGAATAACATAAATATAGGTGATATAGATGATATAGCTATAGATATACATGACATAAATATAATCAATGCTATTTGTGAGTTGTAGATCTACACCGGGTATCAATATTTGTAATGCGTTAAATTTAAAAAAAATTCTATATAGATATATTTAAAAATGATGGAGATTTTATAATGTGGATTTTTTCTATTTTTCTTAGCATTAATAAAAATAATGATGGTTTTTTTTATAATATTATATGTTGTAATTGAATGCTATTTTTTTTATTACCTATGAGTAGTGTTAATCAAAAAGTTTTAAATATGATGAGGATTTTATAATGTAGCATTTTTCTTCTTTTCTTAGCATTAATAAAAATAATGATGATTTTTTTATAATATAATATGTTGTAATTGAATGCTATTTTTTTTACTAGCTATGAGGAGTGTTAATCATAGAGCTATGAGTAGTGTTAGTCATAATAATGGTGATTATATTTATATTAACTTTTGAGACTAAGAATAGTGTTAATGTATTTTATATTAGATTTCAATTTAGATAAATTAGTTAAAAAAAGAGATACTAGGTACAATGTTTTCAATGATATAGATTTTTCTTCAATAATTTAGTTGATTTTAAAACTTAAATATCTTTTCAACAATTTTTAATATTATTTGAGATAGTATAAATATAGCTAAATAATTTTTAGGTCCAATAGTTGTACATCATTTTAATTGATATGTATTATTGATCTCTTTATATATAATTTTGTTTCAAAGTTGTAGACTAGTTTCTCATATGATGCATTATTAAGACTTTTGTTTTAGAGATGTTTAAAGTTTAACTAGTTGGTGTTTCATATGTAGAACTATGGAGGTTATAATGGTAGCTATAGTAATCCCTAATATGTCACTCAAGTAAATATGAGATTACAGTAATCCCTAATGTGTCATTGGAGTAAATATATAATTATAATGATAGTTATTATAGTAATCAACTATATGTCCATTCAATATTATCCATCATCTAAAGATAACAATTGACTTTTTTATTTTGCTACTAAAAAATGCATAATGTTAATTCTACTTGTATATAGAAAACTAAACACATTATTAATTTTTATTGTAAGTTGTTATAATTTTTTCAAAATTATTATATCTTTTTAATAAAAAAATTTATTTCACACATAAAAATAACTAAATATTTTTTTTATTATAATTTTAGAATTAAAATTTTGTATTTCCCATTACTTATTAAATACTATTATATATTACTTATTAAATATTATTATATATTGTTTAGAGTTTTAGAGTTAAAATTTTGTATTTCCCATTACCTATTAAGTATTATTAAAAATATGAAATGAAATTATTTTACAAAATATTTTCACTTATATAAAAACAATAATTCTATATATTATTTTTACATATTAAATATTAACTTATATAAAATCAATAATTTATTCTATATATTATTTTAACATATTAAATATTAGCTTATATAAAATCAATAATTCTATATATTATTTTAACATATAAATGCAAAAATAAGTTTAAAGTTCAATGACATTTTTAAATAAGTTTAAAGTTAAATAAATAGTATTTAAAAATATATTATTTTTATTTTTTATATCAATATAATAACGTTAAGTAGTTAGATCATAATTTGTATTTTTTTAAATTTATTTAAGATTAAAAAATAATAATTATTAAAAAATAATAATTTGTATGTTAATATATAGGTTAAGAAGTTAGATTGTGTTATGTATTTTTTTAATTTATTTAAAATTATAAAATATTAATTATTAAAAAATAATAATTTGTATGTTAATATATAGATTGTAATTTTTAAGAATATATAATTTATATGAAAATTAAATTAATATAATAAAATGATAATTATTTGATGGGGGTGGTTAAAATATGTTTGAAATATCCAAAAACATTCATAGGTGGTATAATGATTTGCAAGCATAACTGCAAGGGTGATGATTCTCAAGCGATGAGTGTTGGTTGCAGGGTAGCTCGGTTTCCATGGGTGATTGCCTAAGATATAGGATAGATAAAAAAGTGCAAAGGTAACTGTTCTTGCATCAGTTGGCTTCAAGTTTGGTTCCTAGGCTTTTATTTGGGATCTTGGGGCAAAATTGAGCAGAGTTTCAGGCTCTTTTTGTAGGCTTGGCTTTGAATGTGGGAGCTTTGGCTACATATGCTGGTGTGGTGACTCTTCCGGATGAGAACCTTGTGCATTACAGGTGTACCTATCCCTTTTCTTATCGTCTTCATGTGTAATTATGGTTCTCGTCGTGTTTGGTTCTTTGTCATAGTTATGTCTCCTTCTGGATGTGTGGAATTGGGTTTGCCAAAGATACTAGGTGTGAGTTACCGTCGGTGCAGTAACTCCTAGGGGTGTTCTATGTCTGTGGTGGGGAGGTTTTGTCACATGTCTCTTGGGTGGTAAAAGCTCTGTGTTTTGGGAGTATGTTCTTATTATGTTCCTTGTTATTCTAAGTTGGGTTTTGTCTAGGCTCTCTTTGGCCCGGCTTTATTTTGGTTTCCATCTCAGGGCTTCCGTTAATTTCTTTCAGTTTTGGTTGAGCTCTATTGTGTTGGGTGTCTCAGCCTAGGGAGTGGGGTGGTTACACTTCTTGAAGTCATGTCTCTCCTCTTCTGGTGGTGTAATTAGGCTCGGGTTGGTCAAGAGTAAAGCTACCCCTGTTAAGTGTGGGTCATGTCTTCTGTTTGGGTGTGGTTCCTTTATTTTGTGAAGCTAAAAATAAATAAATAATAATAAATAAATGGGAGAGCTTAATAATGGAAAAAAAATTAAAACACCACATGTGTTTCGAGGATCCCAAGTCCTTGCTAGGATTGATCATTTCCATCACCCTAAATTAAGGAATTTAACTAGATATATTATTATAAAAGAAATTGTTGTATCAGACCCCCTTGTTTTTGGGATAAGGGACCCAACTTCAGGTAATGAATTGAATACTAATTCTAGTAAGGCATGCATGCTCTATCCCCCTCTAGTTTTTAGCATGTGACCTCTCAGGAGGAAACACATGCTCTTAACCATCAGGCATGGATGGACGATCAATAATTTGTGGGTCTGATCCCTTTATTCCTAGGTTCATTCCCTTTTGTTTTTCTCCTATCCTTGATTTTCTTCTTTTGTCTTAGTTGTCTCTTTCTGAGGATTCTTTTAGTCTTTATACCTTTATTAATTTCTCATATCCATTTATTTATTTATTATTATTATTTTTAAATGTATTTTTCTTTCTTATTTTTTATTTTTATTTTTTTTACCTCCTCCTTTATCTCTTTATTTTTATATATAGAGATATAGATATATTTCTCTTTTATTTGTTATTATTTATTAAGATTTTTTATAACTTATCTTTGTAAAAAATTTTATTATACTTTTAGATTAAGAATGATTATAGTATAATTTCTTATTATAATGAAATAATATTTATAGGAATATTAATGTACACTTGGATATATGTATATTTCCTTTTCTCTTTTTTGTTATTTCGGGTGATTTTTTTTTATATTTTTTCTTTAGAATTTCTAATTAATAAATTGTTTATTTATTATTCTACTATGATGGTAATAATAATAATAGTAATGCTTCCATAAAAAATTATAAATAATTAACTAATTAAGTCAGTCATTAACTTAATAAATAATAAATTGTTTATTTTTAAAAAAATGACTTACTGTAATATAAGGTTTTATTTTGATTTGTGTTAGTGACTGTTAAGATTTTACTATTTCACCTCTATTATAAGTATATGATCTTTTAATCTCAAAATCCATCTTTTTCTTAATGATGAACCTTAGTAGAGGTTTGAAATGCATCAACACAAATTATCAATATGATTTATCCAGAATTATTTTTTCTCAAAACTAGTAGTTCATTTTTTTTCATTCATGAGATTAAAACTACTTTTCATAAGTGGTTTTCTATGACATAGATGGGCTTACTAAATTTCTTCCTTGGAATAGAAATCAATAAAAATGGTTCTAGGATTACCATTTCTCAACCAAAGTATGTTAGAGCTATTTTGGCAAGTTTTCACATGAGTGATTGGAAACCAGAAACCACACCTTTCTTATCATGGATAAAGCTTGAAAATGAAAAAGACACGTCATTGGTTGAGTGCACTTTGTATGGTGAGCTTAAGAGGAGTCTTATTTATCTCACTCATTCCCTTCTGATCTCACATATGTTTTAGGAGAATTTTACACATACATGCAGGAGCCACATGATTTACAATTGAAAGTTGCAAAGCACATCCTTTGATATGTCCATACAAAAATCACCTATGGGATTCATTACGCAACAAATTATTATTTTGATCTTATTGGGTTCACATATTCATATTAGGATGGCAACAAGCTTGATGACAGGTCCACTCCAGTTATGTACTTAGTTTGGCATATTGACCCATTTGTTGGTCAAGCATGACAACCTTTAATTTTTCCTGTGAATTATAACCTTCTTAAGAAACATAATTCCCAAGTTTATTAGGAACCAATTCTCTAACCTTACATGCTTCTCTTTCCTGATTTGACCACCTCCAAACTTTACAATAGGACATTTCAACTATGCCCAATTTCGGCTCAATATTTTTCTAACACATGGATTCTTTCATTTCTCATATGTTGTTGAACCACTCATGGACTTTCTCCCCACTGCTTCTGCTACTCCACCATTGTAACTATTTGCTATAATACACTTACTTGTGGCATTGGGTCACTACCTCAACAACACCATCGTTTTCTTTTGGTGGCTATAGAAATTCCTCCATGTAGGTCCATGATATTTCACAAACCTAGGCTACTTCAAACTCAACTTTTTATTTTATTCCATTTGAATTTGATTGGTAGCCTATTTGAGTCCAAAAGGTTTGTTCTTAGCATCACTATTTGAATATTATTCCATTGTTGAGTCTACCATTGGGTTTTGTTGTTCACTAGTAGATTCAAACTCAAAAACAATACCTTTTGAAGCCAATTACATACCTGAGACCGCAATTAGGATTTTTTTGCTCTCTTTCCCCATTGGGGTCATGATTGGAAAGGCCTCTTTGCAACTTATCAAATTTCATTTTTCTACTCACATTCAATACTTGCACCACCACCATATAATTTTTTTTCATGATCCAATAACTTATAGCAGAATATTTTTATCCCTCTCCACCATTCAATTTTTTCATTGGTCTGCCTCCATCACCTACTCCAAATATTCTTTTCTATACACATACCAAACCACTTTAGCTCTGATATTCACCATGCTCTAGTACTACCACTTTGGATTTGATATTTAAATCTTTCCATCCACCATTAGCTCTAAGACTAGATGTTAGGATCACATAGCATCAAGAGATATCTGGTGGTGTCTAAAGACATTGTTGCTTGATCTCAATAGCCAGCAACACAACTGACCATGAGTTTTCTTGACCTTTAAATATGCCACGTTCAATATAAATACCATGGGTAAAACCATGGTTTCTCAAATTCCTGGAATCGAAAACCACTAGTAACTTAACTCAGCCAGGTTTACTTGAAAAACCCTAAGAAACCCATTTAAAAATATTTCATTTTTTTCTACTGTTTTTTGTGTGAAATTGCAAACTATTTGGACTACATGCATAATTAATAGGTGATTCTTCAAGACAATTGTTCATATTTTGATCCTGATTTCCCTCTATCAATAAAATGCTCATGGGTTTTGTTTTGTCTTTCTCACCAGTTTACACTCACCCACAAACTGTATCTCTTCCTATCGATCAAATTTTAATTTGTGAATTATTTTTATTGGTGTTGTTTAATCATTATAGGTTTTACATTTTTTGTTGAAATTTGGTGAATTTTTTAATCAAATGTTAATATTTGTCATTTCAATGGATTTTTTACTATATACATGGGTTCATCACCCTAGAGAACCTTTAAGACACTTAAACTATAAAGAGTTTACAAAGTTCAAAATTATAATTCCAACCAATTCATGCAACATTCTAAACAAATTAAACTGAAAAATATATTACAAAACCTTTGAAAACATACAACAAACAAAATGCAGCTACATTTTTTTATGAGCTAGTTGTACAACCACTTTTGGCAAGATTTGTTTGGGCTATCCATGTTGAAGCATCTCATTTATTTTCTTGCCAAGTCCATATTGTGTTTTGAGAATATATTTTGTGTAAAATTTAATTTAAAAAAAATAAAAACAAAAAGTAGATAACAATAATACTAATAGCTAAATCTTATTTAAAAAAAATAAAAACAAAAAGTAGATAACAATAATACTAATAGCTAAATCTTGTATTATTTTGAAGTTATTTTCAATTTGCAAAGGTATAATATTTTAATTATAAAAAAATAAATAAATAAAAACATAAAATATAATTAATGTTTTTTAATGGAAATATATGATTAAATAAATTCATGTTAGAGAATATTATTTTGGTTTTTTATTATGATGATGTATTTTTATATGAAAAATTTAAATTTTTTTGAATTAGTTAATTTATTTACATATGGCATTCTCGATATCCTATCATTATTTTTTTTATAAATTTAACAAACTATATTATTATTGTTTAGAATGCCATTTCTAAGTATTTGTTGCATAATTAAATCTAAATCTCAAGTATGTTTCTTTTCATTTTTATAATCACATACTCATTAAAATATATGTACAATTTTATAACTTTCAAATGTTATCCAAATGAGTAAATTAGTGCTTTTTTATGACACCAATGAATTTCTCAATGAATTATTCAGTGCCAAATATATCAAAGAAGCACAATTTATTTAATTCCTTAGGAGCACTAAAATGCAAATGTAGATAATTGAAGCCCACAAATATCTTTAATGTGTTTCGCCTTTTTTGGACACTAATGGCACTATTAAGATCAGATTTGTTATGTAAAGATGACAACCACCAAAAATTGTAGATTTTTTCCAAATGACGAGTGCTCAATTTATGTAATTAATTCATTAATGTGCTAAACAATTTATGAACTAATTTTAGGTCACTATTGTGAGTGTTATAACATTGTTATATAATGATCTCACTTGTTGAAACAAAATAGTGAGATAAGAAGGGTAAAAAGATTAAACCCTTAGGCCTTAGGCCTTGAAGTTCGCTTGCCCAACTTGTCAAAAAATTTCCAATGACTAGAACATCTATAAACACCAAAAATTATACCAAATACCTTTGTAAAACACACCAATACTCAGTCCCAAAATCAAATGATGACCCAAAGATGAAAAAAGGGAAAATAAGGTCAAGGGAAAGGCTAGGAAGAGGGGGCAGCAATCCTCCTAGAGGTTGTGACTAAGGAAAAGGCATAAACTAGGCTTGTGTTAGGGTGAAAGGAGATCACACAGGCTGCTGCAAGACCTTAAGGGTTGGTTGAGGGCTAGGAAAAAGTTTTTGTGGGGAAAAAAGGGAGAAGGAGGAGGAGGAAAGGTAGGAAACGGGCAGCCGCAAAGGGTTAGAAGGAATATGGATGGATGGTAGAGGTTGTAGAGGAGGGATAAGGGGAGAAAGGTCGAGAATATGGGAGAAAATTCCTTTTGAGGTATACGGAAAGGTAAAGGAGGGAGTTGGAGGGCCTCTAAGGGCTAGATGACTTCCCTAAAAGGGATTCGCGGGCCTTTGAAGGACATGGGCAGCCATGGAAATGTTGTGGACAAGGGAAGGAGGGGTATATGACTAGGCTTAGGGGCCATGCTAGGATATGAAGGTTGGACATTGGGCCTAGAGGACCTGAAAAATTACAAACCCTCACCCAAATCAAAAATTGCTTTAGATCTTCATTATTTACCCAAATCACTACAAAATATCTTGATGTTGGCCCTACAAAAATTTCTTGAGAGTATATCTTACCCTCAAAGGCCTAGATCTAGCTCTAACCCAACAAATATTCTTGAATCTCACTTCCACAAATAAAATTACAAGTGCCCAAAACCCCAATATAGACAAAAAATTCAAAAACCCCAGCTACAAAACAAAGGTTTGAAAACATAAAATTTATTTACAAAATTAATTTACAAATACACAAAATATACAATGTTTTAAATATTTTAAAGAACAAATTTTCTTATGAAATTTGACAATGGCTAGATGTATTTAGAAATATATATATTAACCACGACCTTAATGAAGTAAGAAAGTCATATAAAATATTTGAAGTTCAAACAAGGTCAGTGTGATCCCACAATATGTGAAATTGGGGCCCAAGGGCTGGGGAACTTGCAAACTCTATATATTTTCTTAAGAAAAATCATTAGAGCATACAATGAATCGGATCACCTAAGATAAGCTCAAAACATACCAATAGAATGTTCCTATCATCTAAAAATGAAATAACGATTCAGATAATATTGAAACACAATATAGGAAATAACATATCTAGTACATACCATAGATCAATGAGAAAAAAACACCATGAATTGTACCCCAAATTTTTTTTATTATGAGATTCAAATGTTCCCAACACAACAGTGGCTTCACACTAGTGTTTACAATATTACATTAAACCAAAAATCATCCTTTCAACTGAAAAATAGAGGTAAAATGTCTTCTATTTATAGAGAAATCCCTCCAAATGGAAAATAATTGCTAGTTGGTTTGATCCCTGTCAAAATAATCTCGACCGTTGATAAATATTTGATCACCTTTTAATATTTGTCATCGAAAATATTTATATTTGAGGAATTTTTTAATTTATCATTAAAATCATTTTTATTAGTTCAGAATTAATTATTTTGAACTAATTTTCTCAAAAATTTGACTTTTACTTAACCACCAAGGTTCAAGGGTCCAAATTTTCTTAAAATTTCCAATATTCCCTTCAAAAATTAACTTCTTTTAGACCCACAAATTTTTCCACTTGGAGAAATTAATTTCTCTAACACTTAAATTGAATCTAAATCAATTAATTTTTTGGCTTAGGATTTAATTTTATTTTTGCAATAAAAATTATTAATTGACTCATGAGGGGATTAATTATTTTTCCACACTTAATTATTTTAGGCATGGTGTGTAAGTATGAGGGACCATGCACTAAAATATTTTTTACATAAGTCTTACAAATTCAACCCTTAATGGGGGAATACCCATTCTTTATAGACCCTCACAATATTTACCCAATTCTGCGACAAAATATGATCTATTAGACCAAGTGATTTGTAACAAAATAATTTAGCCAAATATCTTAAATTATTCCCAAATCACTTTTACAATAGAATCGACTAAACACTATGACTCACCTAAGTTTTTGACAATAAATTCCCCCTAGCTTTGGGGTTGAGGCTGGAGGGAAAAAAAATGACGATCATCCATGTTTAGAAACATAGATAATCAGTGAGATGAAAAACCTCCTAGGATGAAAATCGTCACAAAAATCATAGGTTTACCTAGGTTGTTACATAATTAAATGGTCGTACTAGCATCATTTACATTCAAAATTTGCAAAATGGTTTTGAGAATTTTTTGGATTTAAAATTATGATTACTAACTCAGAATATGTATTCTATTGTATTATGTAGAATATTGGACTATTAAATGTTTAATGTTTCTATATATGAGTACACAATCACACATTATATCACCTGCATAAAAACCACATAAAACTTGCTACTCCCTCAAGTATAGAAAATCAAAATTTATCATGAGAAGCACCACATTTAAATGAAGGAAAGAATTCTAACATTCCCCCAATTTGGATATTAGAAATAAACTTGACATTATAGAACATAAAATTTGGGCTTGTTATGAAATATATGTGTACAATAATGTGTGCTTGTGGTTATTAATTATATGTGGATGAGGCTTAAATTTAGATTTTTCTTAGTTTAATAGTTAATTTTGAGACTGCTTTTGTAAACTTCTAGAAATAAAGCACCTGGAACTCATACAACAATTTCGTTTCTGAGTTTCTATACCCATCTGGGTTTGAAATAGGTCATCGTCATACTTATGCTTGTATCAATCCCTAGACTTCAACTCAACATGCTATATTATTTTTCTTGATAATGATAGTATTACAAATGTATATTCTAAATCTTGCAATATGCTTGCTAGTGAATTTTAAATGTAGTTTCTCAAGGTGTGAATTATGACTTAGAAGTGAAATACTCATCATCTATTAACATCCCATAAATTATTATTAAATATCTCTAAATTTCAAGGTTTTTTTGATGGTGCTAGAAGCCTTTCAACACAGGGGTCTCCCTAGTATGAAGTCCCAACTAGACCTCACATCATTTGGGATAGGAACCCCATCCGGAATTCGGCCTGACCACCATTATATTAATCTTATAGATTTTTCTTAGATGCAATTATCAACACAAGAGAGTATGCACATAAATCATTGATAAGAAAGTGAGTTAATTTTGTGAAACATTGATTGCAATGCATACAAAGCACTTTCACAGAAGGGAAAAGAGAGAGTGAACCTTTAGAAGAAAATTAATAGTACTATCCTAATAAATACACACACAAGCATAGGAAGAATCGTTAATTAACATGTGAAATAGTTTTCATAGTAACAATGATCATGAAAGCAAGTAACAATGCACATTCAACAAGATATATACCAAATCTAATGAAATATTTCATTTTCTTTAGCATGTATGAACACAAACATATACCATAAAATTTAAAATAATATTATTAAATCACTCACGATTCATGCATGAAAGTGTGTCATCTCTAAGAGATTAAATATATTAAGTGAAAGTTCCAAGTACACAATTACAATGATTCAACATTAGCCGCAATAGTAGAACATTAAGTCACTACTTTGTCTCCAAAGAATGATCTTCTCTCTTATGCCAAGCTAGAGAAGCCACGATAAAAATTATATTTTCTTGAGCTATGAGGGTTTATTTATAACAAATGAGGTGACTATTCACCTCCCATGTGACTCATGACCTTCCTCATGAATCTTTACCTCCCATGTGACTCTCGACCTTCCTCATGACTCTTGACCTCCCATGTGACTTTTGAGCTCCTACATGAATCTTGAACTTTTGAGTGACTCTTAAAATTCCATGTTTGAACCTTGGGATTCCACATATTTACATTTTCCAATTTTTTAAAATACATAATTTCATTTCACCCATAATGTGGAAAAATACATGAGACAAAATAACACTCTTGTGTTTTCACTTTGAAGAGCTACAATTTGGTGATTGTGACATGAGACTTCATTATAGTGTATTGATGCAAATTTCTTCTCGTTTCTACTATGGCTTCATTATTCATGATTGATATTAGATGTGCCTCATATTCACCCTCAAAAGGGTCTAGATAAGTATTAGAACCTTCAAAGTCAACATGAGTTTCCTTTTGTCTATCATAGCCCAAGATGCATTTTCTTCTACATGATAGCATATTTATGTCTTATCTCCAAGAGTGTCCATCTTGTAACCTATTTTTGATTACCTCCTTGAGCATCATATTTCCATGATAGGATGATGATCACCGGAAAATTAAATCCACTCTCAAAAAGGAAATATCAGTCCCAAAACACATGTTATGTCTTTGTTTTCTCATGTGAGATGATGACTGTGATGGGACAATGTTCGAGGGATGAGAGAGAGGCATTATTGGGTGTAGTGCACAAGATCAAGAGGAAAGGAGTGGAGGATTAGGAATCATTAATGAACAGTATGCAGTGGCAAGGAAGGAGGAGGTATGCTTGTGCCTGTTGCATAGGTCTTGAAGGCAGGGAAGGTATCCTTTCCCACTGAGAATGTGTAGTGCGTAGTGCTTGAGGAGAAGGGTCTAGGTGTTTCAAAATTTATAATTTCAAGGGATTAAATATGACCCTAATACTCACTACAAGTGTGCAATGCATAATTACGATAAGTCTGGTCAAGTCATTACATAGAGAGAAATTTTTGTAGACAAGGATGGCAATCTTGGGCACTTGTTAGGTACTCATTTTCTCCTAAGGAATCAACTCAATCCTCTATTCATTTATCTGTCAACCTAAGGTTCATCTTTTTGTTACAATGTTTTCAGCACAATATATACAAGGATAGTGCCTTAAATTACAGGAGAATATGTAAGACTAACATGAAGTAAAGGATATGAAGAAATAATTCCAAAATATACTAAATTCAATATATAAACATAAATGAATCACTTTGTAGGAATCATGGAATTGTTTTACGATCTCGAAAACAAATATTAAATTCTACCAAACTAATCGTCCCTATTATGATGTGAAACTTTAGGATGTTTAAAAAATGAATCAACTCTCAATTACTAATTACTTCAATCACTTATAAATTCTAATAGTAAAGCATAAAAATGGAAATTCATTATGTTACAAAGTAATTCTGAAAATGCACATAGCTATATAGTTACATCTAAAAACTTATGCAACCCAATTGGCAGATCTAATCATTCATGGAACTGAAATGTAAGTCTAGAGATTCACATGACCAATAAATAAATTAAATAATTCACATATTTGAGATTATAAATCTACGAGTTCACACGACAAAATTGTAAATCTAAGAATTCACACAAGAAACAGCAATCATTCATATGAAAGGAAATAAAATATAGTAATACAAGAAAGACAACAATATTTCTAGTGACTAGGCCCATGGTCTCTGAAAGTAACTGCCTTAAGGAATATTCAAAACACTAGGTTAAAGCTAAAACAATAAACTTTCATTGATATCAAAATGAGCTACAAAAAGGTCTGTAAAACTTCAAAGAAGTTATGTTGTTCACTTTTTACAATTGTTGGGAATAATCAAAGATCATCTTCATTCTTTCTTACTGAAGTTTAGTATATATATTACACTTTATTTCCAATGTTGGAATGATAAATCTATCCTGAGAATTAGAATATTCTCAGGATTTCTTGTTTAAATTACAAAATCTTAAAAATAACAGATCATATCTTCTCCTTGACCATTCCATGCAATTAGATGTGAATCCTCAATTAGCATGCCAAGATTAGTCCAATAGTCTTCAAGACTCAGTTTTTCTCCATAATTTCAAGGGAATAGAAGTTGCTCCTCATATTTCTCAATGTTCATAAATTTACCCAAATTATAACTCTATCATATCTAAAGCACTCAAATTATCTCATTGACAGGATGAATACATTAAATTAATTACTTTTCTATAGCTTCTATCTCTCAATTTATTATAAACTAAACTAAAAGTACTCACAAAATAGATATTTAACTAAATAAACAAGGGGAAGAAACATACAAATTCCATGGCCCAACATCACTCCCCAGCTTACCTTTTTTCATGTCCTCATGCAAAGAGATGATTAACATGTAGAAGTGTTAAAGAATAAGTTGGATAGGTTTGTTCACCATAATACCAAAACCCATTTCTCTTTTGGAATTCTTTGAAGGCCCTTGTATTATCTTCTTTGGAGAGCTAATATTCAGGATTATAAACATATGGAGGATACCATATGATAGTGCATCTAGACCTGCAACCAATCCATTTAGGTCCTTAAAATAGGACCAAAAGAGCATACTCTCGCATTCTGCTGGTTGCTACCTAAAAATTTTGGTAATTGAATGGTTCCCTGTTTTTCACTTTGGTGGAGGACATCTTCCATAATTGTTTAGCTGCACAGAGGGCTTATATTTTGATTTCCTCAAAAACTTCCAAACCAATTTGAAGAGAAGTATTATGCATAGGTACAATAGTAGGGACAACACATGACTCGTCCATAAACTTTTTGTGCTTGATGAGGGTGTGCAAAGGGATTTTTGGTTCCCCTCCGACCTAGAGGTCAAGGCCATTTTCCCTTTTTCGATATATTTCATGAGCTTGTGACAACTTAATTTCATTTCTAGCAAAAGAGATAAAGGCCTCAAATCGCACATCACCAATAAAATGGCTAGGATTTTCATCCCTTTGGTCCTCTAAGAAAAATTTATGCATGTATAATTCACACAAAAATTATTTCACATGATCATCTTGTTGTTGAAAAGATTTAATAAAATTAGAGACAACATCAAACTCAATGGTTTGTCCAGAACATATAGCTTTAATTTTAAGCAACAGATATTGTTCAAGTAAGAACATAGCATAATTCTTTGATGGGCATATACAAGATAAAGCATCAGAATAAATGGATAAAACCTCCTCGATTTGTTCTAAATATTTCTGAAGTTGACCTTGCACCATCATTATATTCTTCTTTGTTTCTCTGAGCTTAGAATATTTTTCATCCTCGGTGACGGAAAACACTTTAAACTTCTGTAATAAATCTTGGTGTTCCTTCGAGGGCACCATTTCTTCGCGATACCAATTCAAAACTTGTTTTTGTTCCTCCAGTCTTCTATTCAACTCCTGTATAGTAACACTCATGATCAATGGGGTGTATGGAGGTATAATTTCTGTCTGAGTGACCCTATTAATAAAAACCAATAATTCTATTTGATTGGTTTCCTCAGTTGCAATCACATTAAACCCAAAACCAGTATGAGTTTCTGTAGAAACAGTGATAATATCCTCTCTTTTAGTTTCATGGAGGTGTAAAATTTTTAATTTTAGACTCCAAATGTCCATGTTTCATGCCTCCTCTTGTAATTTATTCCATTATTCCTTAGCCATATTTTAAGTTGCTTCATCTATATTTTCAGGCTCCTTTGTTGCAATTTCTTCTACTGTAGAAAAAATTCCAAGGCCTGTAGGGAACTTGTAACACCCCCAAATTGTGTGTTGAATTTTTAAAGTTAGACATTTGAACTTTAAATCCTAAGGGGGGTGGACCCCAAGGGATAAGTATGGTGTGAATGTAATTACATATTTGATTTGAGGAAATAAATAAAATGATTGTGCATTTTGACCAAGATGAGAATTAGAGATCACTTGCCAAATCCATGAGGATGGATAAGGCAACAAATCCCCAAAAATCTTTCAAAAAAATCCTTGAAAGAAATTAATTTAGATTTGAGGAGGAATCTGAATTTCCAATGAAGAGGAGAAGTTGGGAAGAGGCAAAAAAAAGTCAGGGAAAGTCGAGAAAATCTTAAAGCAAAATTTTTAAAGAATCCCAAAATGGGAAGCCTAGGCTAAACAGGAAAGAAAGCATCCTGTTATTCTGGACGCAGAATTAGAAACATGCTTTAGGGAAATATGAGCTTAAATAAGCTGCTCCTAAGCAGATCAGGGGTTGATCTGTTCTAGGAGGTGATCTCAGCTCGGGGGTGAGTCCTGGGAGACAAAGAGGACTCTAAGGTAGGGAGTTTGGTCATTTGCAATATTGGTATGTATCTGAAATTTCTGTTACTTGGATTTATTGTGGTATGATCTGAAATTCTTGTTATTTTGTTTTATGATAGTATGAATTGGCTACATATAAAAATCAATTTACTGGTATAAGTGAATAGTAGTACTACCTTTACCAGAGTCCATCCTAAGGTTTTCACCTTCCAGATTCTGGTTAGTGGTAGACCATAAATCCATAGAGTAGAAACCCCAGAAGCTCTAAACCAAGGTCGATTTAAATCTAGAATTACTTAGCCTCTACAGAAAATTAAATATTGCTTTGTTCCCTGTAGATACCAGGGTGATATTATCTACTCATGTGTATGCTAGAGAAACATTATAGCAGAACTAAAGTTACATGGTACAAATCAAAAAGGGAGAAAATAAGAACATTAGAATATAACATTCGAAATTGTGCTAGAGAAAGAGTAACTCTACTTTATAGGATTTCTATAATAGTATAAGTGTATAGATTTCATTTCTAAATCTACGTTTAGTTCCTAAATCAAGTATCATAGAAAAAGATTTAATTTAGAGTAAGGACCTCTATTCAAGCACTATCAAATATCTATATATGAGGAAAAGAAAATATAGAAGAGCATGATAGCTCTTATAGCATCTTGCATGCCCATATTAGTTCTAAATCTACTTTTAACCTTTAATATAACGATCATAGCAATTATAAGGTGTATTGCCTTTTAAAGTTACCTCATCCCTTGAAATAAATAATATAGCTATGGATTAAACCCGCGCTAAATGAACATCTCCCAATGAACTATCGAGTACATGTGTAAACATTTAATAAAATTATATATATGTAACAAAAAAAAAAGGGGATCAAAAAAAACTAACACGAACAGGTCCTTTGAACACTGACAAAAAACTTTGTTATACTTATATGGGAAGTATATATGTCGAGAAAGGGATATAAACACGAATCATATATGTATGAACCATATATGTGAAGGAGGAAATATACATACGAGTCTGTCATGTTGTAATGAATTACATATATGATTCCTACAGCTATTGAAACAAGCGTACAGTCAAATTTTATGTATGCGGGTAGGTTATCACAAAAACAACGATATAAATGCCGAGAGCGAAACAACTATCTCATTTCCATATTTCATATAAATGCGGAGAGCTGGAAGTAACTCGTCTCACTATTCTTGCAATATATATATATATATATATGTGAGTAAAATAAGAAAAAAAAAATCTAAGTACCGAGAGATAACATAACTGCTTATGTTAATAGCAAGATCAGAGAAAAGTGTTAAATGAAAAGAGTGTTATGCCAATCATATAGGGCTTTAATGTGTTATGGTCTAATGAGATTTATGATGACGACGCATAAAGTAAGTCACCCAAACGAATTTCTTCTTTCAAACCACCATGAACAAGGCCGCGGCATAGACGAGCCTGTTATACCTTAGATGAACCGTGACCAAGCTGTGAACTAATGCGTCCAAAGCAACGGCCGACAACAACACTCCTTGTTGTGTATGAGCTGCATGCAAACGACTTCAATAAGTTTTATATGTCAAATGTATTATGATTAAAACTCCCGGGGGCACCGTGACCCATGCTGGGGAGGTATTCTATCCGCATAAAAACAATAGGATTGAAATTGTGGAACCGGGATGACCGATATAACATGGTGGTACCCTTTCCTCGTATTATTCATTAATATTACCGCCAATAAATATAAATGGTAACTATTGATGCAGTTAGAAACCTACGAGTCAGAACACATTTGATTCTCGCATACCTTTGATGGTGGGTAAAGTTCCCACCCCTACGGCGTGCTGACAGAATCCACAGCAAAATGTGAAAACCTACAAGGTGCGAGGGATTTGAACGCTGGCTGTGTATCGACCGGCAAATCTAGGTGCGGAGCAACCTAAGATCCCGCACTCGGACATTAGCCATCGGAAATGCCTGAAAATGTTCGTCACATAAAATACGTATTAAACGCAGAAACAATAACTGTAGGAACCAAAAAATTCACAGGTTTCACGACTAGGGTACTTCCAAACGAAATGGCAACACTGTGATAAATAGAGAATAAAGATTTAAAAACGCGCCAAGGAAGGCAGAGTAGATCTCTGCCCCAATGAACAGATGGAGACGTCGATCTCCTGCATTCTCTACGCAACAAACAATAGATGGTTAGATATTGTATCGTTCAAAAAGACACGAAGGGAGGATATACAGGCGTAAGGAAAAATAAGACGAGGGGAGTAAGCGATACCAAACCTTAAACCTTCCTTCACACGATTCCCCTCGCAACTTAGCTGAAGGAGCCGAAAGGAGACAAGCATAATCTCCGAAGGAGGAAAAAAAAAAAAACAGGACAGAAATGATCTGGCAAACAGATCGACCCAAGTGTCTCTAGTTAAAAGCACACTTGAAACCCTAAATTCATCTGGCCGAAAAACTTCAGGTAATCCCAAGGTGGATTGAGCCAACGCAGCACGTCTGCTGGAAGGTACCAAGTGGTGTTAAGGGGTGCAGAGGAGGTAAGGCATCTTAGGCACGTAGATGAAAAATTAAACCTAGATCGAACAACTGCCAGAGGCAGCGCTCAGTACCCCAGTACTCGCACCAGCTGAACTGACAGTGCAATCCACCCGTCGAGTGCTTGCTGGACCAGGTTGAGGTACGCCGCCGCTGGCTACCTTCCTCTCCCGATCGAGACGCTGCTCCTGTACACAAAAACTAGTGAAATATCTTAACCCAACTCACACGTCAATCTAGCTGAATCGAACCCTGTGTTAGGCGGTTCATGCAATACATACCCAGTACGAGTGTGGAGTACTCTGCGTATGGGATCACGACGCGTGTGTGTGCCGATTTCAAATCAGAAACAAAAATAGCGCAAGTCTGTCGCGAGGTGCGCCGAGTCCAGAGTTCATAGGTTACGCCAACGCCGCGGCCAATCTGAAAACCAAATGGAACGGGTGTACCTTCATAACAAATGACAATTAGGGTTAGACCGGGTTACGAAGATTTCAAAATTTCATATATACAGATCAGAGAGTTGAACGCTGAAACCCTACTACAGTCAACCTACACGTGTACATATATATGGTGTTAGATTGATCATTCACTATGTACTACAGGCCAATGGATGATTCACTTTATTCACCATTAAAACTAACCAAAGTCTAAATGCCAGCCTGGAAAGATCAATCGGTATTCCAAAGATTAGAGATATGCGTGGTATATAGGAAAGGTATACAGGGTTTAAATTATATGAGCGCGCCCCCTCCAATTAGTGTTAACAAGGTAAATGTATACATATGGGATATATGTATATGGTTTAAGAATTGGGGTATGCGCATTCGAAGATCATATTATCTAAAGAAAAATATGGATGTGATATATATAATTATACATATGATATTTATTATATACAAGTGGTTAATGTAATGTTATATCGGTATATGTATTGACATATGATATTTATTATATATAAGTGGTTAATGTAATGGTATATCGGTATATGTATTGACATATGATATTTATTCTATATAAGTGGTTGATATAAGTGTATATCGGTATATGTATTGATCTATATGGGAGATAGATGGTATAAGGAATGAATGTATATAGGGGCCTTAAGAGAGGCATAGGATTGTATGTTCATGGGGGTACGGTCAACGTTGAAAATATTAAATGTTATTAAAAATGTGATGGTGGAAAAGAGAAAAAAAAAATAAAATAGAAATTGAAGTGGTAGAGGAAAATACATCATAGATGGAAATAAGTATCAAAACTATGTACTTAGTATTTGGATAACTAGGAAATTCAGGAAGAAAAAAAAAATGTGTTCTTAAACTGGAGGTGTTACAGAACTTATCAAATTGAAGAGTATCAGTAAGTTCGTCACTCATATTTTGGTGTTTAGGTGATGGTAGAACTTCTTCTTCAGAGGGGTAGCCTGGTTCCATCATAGTTTCAATATATTCCCCTAATTGTTCCGGGGAAGAAGGGCTCCTAGGGTTCTCTAGGGAATGCAACACCACATTAGAATAAAAATTGCAAAGAGAGGCCTGAAAATCAGTAATTTTAGCTCATTCATGTGAAAAATCTGAATAACCTACGTCTTCATCAGTATTGAAAAATTTCCCCATGTTTTCCAGCACTCGGGCTATCTCCTCCTCATGAATTTGAGGTGAATTGTTCTGATGTGTTTCCTAAACTTCAGGAGACTTCTGAGATACAGTTTCCTCTAGCATTTATTTGCTAGGTTCTATGGAATTTCTCACTTTAACTATTATATTTGATCTTCTATGCTTAATAGGTAAGGATACTAGAAGAGATGATATCCTTTTCTTGGCTCTAGTCAGTTTATGTGGACTTGAGGTTTGAGCTTGTTCCTGCATGATCCTCTCAGCTTATGTTTGCTTATGTTCTATAATATGTGTTTCAATTTGAGATGACAGCTCATTATTTCCAACAAAATTATCCCAGGTCATCTATTCTTGGTTAATTCCCTAATGAATATTAATTTTATGAGGCAATGATGACTAACTACTGAATTATGGTCCTTAGCTTTTCCATTTCTATCAACTATCTCATGCAGAAGAGAATTTAAAAAGAAAGGAATATTTTTAGTTACCTTCTATTTTAATGCTACTAACAACTTCAAATGTTGTGGTCTCACTACATCATACTGGTCATCATAGGTAATGTATCTCTATACTATCTTTTCTAATTCCTACCATGGCTTCGAGAAGGAAGACGGGTGATAACCTTTTCCTTTTCGAACTAGTTCTTCACCATGATCCATGAATGTAAACATAGAAACTTGCAACCCAGTATGCATATCTACCAACTTCTCTCCTCTCTTGGAGAGGCATGTGACTTCTGCTATAACTATCTCATTCACTCGTATTTGTCTACCTTTAACTTTTGTTACTCCATTGTTCAAGTTCTGTAGAAATTTCAAGGTGATTGAATTGTCAAATCCTTTTAGCTTAGAGAAATAATCAGTCAAGCCTACTTGCTCCAAAATTATTTTTACATGTTCAAAGACCTAAACTTGAGTTGGTTCACTCTGATTGATTTTCCACCCATACTTTTTGTTTCTTTGAATAAAATATGAGGAAGCTACGAATAGAGTTTTAGCCAACAACTTTGCATAAAAATAGCAATATGAAACCATGATCTCAATATAACATATGCAAATAAAATTACTGTAATGATTATTCAACCTTGTTAAATGTGCCGGCATCATGTCATGCATGTGATTTTTCACTTCCCCACACTAACGAGAAAGGTCGTCCACAAACGTTAGTGATATTGCAAATCGGTGGTGAATTAATGCATTTACTTACCATAATGGTAGATGGTTAAATCAGGTAAGTTCACGTGGTGTAATGATGAGGCATATTAGGCTAATGTATGAATATATTTTTTGGTGTTCAAAGCATAAAACTATAAATCATGGGAAATGATATGTGGGCCATAAGATTACCCTTTGAAGAGATAATAAAATATATTTATCAAGGTCCCTTTATAACAAGAAATATGCATTCCCAATATCTAAATATAAATATTTTTTCATATAGAGTTTGAATTACCACCTTAGTTATTATAATATATTTCCATATTATTTTCTGTGATTCCTCATTTATTTACTAAATATGGAAGTCAAAACCACAAAGTGTTGATATGGTGATTCTAATTATACTTCAATACCATAGGTAGATCCTCTAATACCAGCATGCATCCATAGCCTCAGCAGGGTTTCCCTTTAACCCCTTGATATGCCAATATCCCTTTCACTACAATTTATCAATTTTTAAAAAAATTTCACCAAAGACCATTGTTCAGGCATGGTGACCAGTTGGTAACAATTCCATTCACCAAATATTAGCAAAGTGAAAAAATAGCTGATGATGAGACCTCTTTTCCTCTGACTAAAATGTAAAAGGTCATTACCCTGGCCTAGTGACCATAATAGTAATGTCACTATGTTAAGTCTTATGATCATGGTAGGTCGGCTCCTGATGAGACCTCCTATTCTTTTGAGAGAAAATATATTCTTAATTTTTATAAGTTTTTCTGCCTATATATTTTTTATGAAAAATTGGTGAATGGGGGTGGATCATCAACTCCTTAAGATTTAGGGATGGCGTGAGAAGTAGTGTGACAACTTTTCCATTTTAAGTGGTGATTTTCTTTCCACAAGTTTATGTTTAAAGGAAATCATTAGCCTACATAGAAAAGAGAAAAACTACTTTGGTGGTAATTGAGGTAATATATCATGAAAATTTTATGTTATTTATAATATCATTATTGCTATAATTTTTATTTTGATAGGGGTTTTCAATCAAATAATATGTTATTCATAATGTAAATTTTAGAGTAATATAATACTTATCACCATGAAAATAAAAGAATACTTCGAAACCACAAATAAAATTGCATAGCTATAAGGGAATGATAGTTATAAACAAAGGAACAACAGTCGTGTCCAAAAGGATTGGCAGTCACTATGACAAGTAGCAGTGGTTGTGATGAAGGGAACCATAAAATGTGATAATAATAATAAAAAGTGATGGAAATGGAACAACAATTGTGACCAAGGGAACATCATTTGTGACTTCATGAAGTTATGGCAATGAAAAAAAAAGTTATGCTGAAGGGAATAACAGTTGTACCCAAAGGAAAAGTGACTATGATAAAGGGAACGACAGTTGTGATCAAAGGAACAGTGGCCATAATGAAGAAAACTTTGACTGTGCTTAAGGGAATAGAAATTGTGACCAATGGGACAACAGGGAAGAAGTAGCAAATTGTGTTGAAGGGAATGGTATTTGTACTGAAAGGAACAACAATTGTGATAAAGGGAACAACAAGCTATGTGAAAGAGAGCAGCAGGCTCGACCAAAGGGATATAGGATGATATTTTTTATGAAATTTCCCTTAGTAATTTTCATGTTTCTTTTTCAAAACCCTATATATGTGTATGCTGTTTCCAACCATGGCCTCCCTAATATTAGAGGGTGCCCATCCAATATATTCCTTGGATTAATAATAAAAAAGTCTACCGGGTATTCCTAGGAATCCACAAATACAATAATTTCTTTCAAAGTACCTTCAGTCTTGACTATTGAACTATCATCTAACTATAATAAATTTGAATTTGGCTTCAAGGATTTGATAACCAACATACTATAGACCTAATGAGTTAAAATATTGATGGCTTCTTCTAATTCTACTAGAGTATTTGAAAAGGTGCAACCCTGAATTTGGAGAGTTACTATTGGGTTTCCTAGGTCATCATACTTGAGAGGTACATGTTTTCCTAAAATGAGATCATATAATGTTTCTATAATGTGAACTATTAGTGGGTCTTTGGGTTTCCTTCCAAGATTTTTACCACATAATTCTTTGATTGTCTTAGCATAGGTTGGGATGTCTCGTATAGCTTGATGGAGTGGAATTTTTATACACAAATTCTTTAATTCCACTATAAGATAAAAATCAGTATAAATAGTTGGTTTATTTACTGTGATCCTTTTGGGGAAGGAGGAACAGCGGTTGTAATTCTATCAGAACGTTGTTGGTTGATTGTGCCATCGGTTGGTTCGGAAATAATTAGTGTTGGATATTTTGCTATAGGTTGCTCCTCTATGCGAGTTTCACAGTTTTACAGTTCCTTATTATCTATGTCCTCTTTGGAGAACACAACTCACCCAGATCTCATCTGTAATTCATTACATTCAAGATGATTTTCTTTAGAATCTGAAATTTCGACAATTTGTACATATTGGAAAGGTTTGTTATTTGGACTAGGATTCGTCTTAGCTACAAATTGCGGACGTATCAGGGGTTGGGGGTTCGAGGGTATCTGAAATGGAGCTTGTAACGATGGTTGAGATTAGGGAATGGTCCTGACAGGTAGATTGATTGGCCTTGTAGGGCGCTGCCAATTTTGAGGCCACATTGAGTTTTTCACAAGTGAATTAGTCCATTGTGAAGGGTAGGGGTTATAGGTTGCATTTTAAAATTATGGAGTAGAATATTGTAAATTTTTCCATACATCCCCAACAAATGGATGCTTTTTCCAATTCAATGCAACATAAGCTTGGGATGGAATTTTTTTTTTAACATATTGTCCTGAATAAAATAGGGATAGATCTTGCATCATACATGAAGAATGGGCCTACCATTGTCATCGTTGTGCCATAAGATATGTTTGTTATGGATCTTCCTCAGCTTCTTTGAACATAGCCTTAAGTCTTGGTAGTTGTGGACATCGGTCTGTCGAATGATCTTTAGTGAAAATAGTGCATGTTTCAACTATATCTAGTGGGGATTCCCTTTGGTTGTGTTTCTTTCAAAAATGTGGAATAAATATGGATAAATCTCATTCCACTTCAGCTTGTTTCTATTTGGCCCGAAAAAGGTCTAACATTGTAGTTAATGTGACCAAAATATCAGTCTTAAAATATTCTAAAAGGTTACCAATTTCTGCTCAAGCTACACCTCCACCCGAGAATTTTTTGGCTCGAGTGAGAGAATCCTAAATTTCAAATATCGTCCATGTACATCCTCATGAGAACCTGATACACATTTTAACAATATTATCATATTCTTCTTGAGAAATATCATCTTTCCCCATCAGATTGACTGTTTCTATCCATTCATCATTAATTCCATTAATTAAACTAGTTTTCATCACTTCCTTCAGTAAAGTGGTATAAGGTGATCTTTGTATGTTGTCGTTGGCTTGAGGGGTCCTAACCCAAGTTCAGATTTTATCGCGTAACCAAAAAACCCTCCAACTACTGGCCCTTTCAGCGATAACTTGCTTGTGCAGATCAAAGTCTCACTTGAAGCAGTATGGTGGGTGTTGGAACCAGGTTTCCACACCCTAAGGAAGAAATTGATGTGGTGGCCCTAAACAAGTTTATTGCAGAACTTATAGTAGATTGGAAATAGATGCACACATATATAAACTAACACTTAATCAAATCGGCTCGTTGCAAACACAGAATATGCATATAACAAATGGATCGCAGATCAACTTTGTTGCAGATAAATGATAGAATCAGATAAAGTGCATTACCTTAATTAGATATATTCATGTACTTCATCATCTACATATATCCATGCATAAATAACATATTTACTCACACAGATATAAAAAAGTAAAACAATCTCAAACAATAATACTAAACAGATAGTTTAAACACATAACTCAAGTGCTTTGCCAAAACAACCTTTGTATTAGATTCAACAGTTCAGTACAACAAGAATTTCCCCTTACAATTACCCCTCTGTGCATACAACCAGTGGAGTTCGCACACATCTAGGACTAGGTCTCCGTGCACAGAGCCAGTAGGAGCCTTTCTACCCAACCCAAACTTACAAAACTGTATCACAGAAAAATAAACATACTTAGATCCAAAACATTACTTGATTGACTACCTACTTAGACTCGATATATCTCTATATATATTCATCTAGCATACAAATACTATGGTCTCAAACCATGGGTTGAGGCCCACATTTTACCCTTGCAACCCATTTACATGAAAGAGGGACTTTGACCCACTCCAAAGCCCCTTGACCTTTCCGCGTAGTGCGCATATCCAAAAACATATAAAAAATAGTTACTCAAAATTTTCCCTCGAGGGACCCCACTCAAACACGCCCCCAACACAAACTTGTGACTTGTTCTGAGTCACTATGGGGTCGGCTCCTTCATCTTTTCTTGGAGCGTAGCAACGGAAGTTTTCATTGGTAACACCAACTCAAGGCTCTGAGCAACAGCTCCCTGTGCTTTGGTTACAAATTTATATGTAGTGGGTCCTTCAGTAGCCAGTTCAATACTTCGTTGAGTTTTCTGAAGAGTAATTAGCATGCCATCCAATGTATGCAAGAGTTGTAGAGCCCCCTTCGGTCCATGGTTGCATCCTTGTCTCAAGGAAATTTTCTCTTCAGCATAGGTCCTAAATTTCAGTCTAAATTACCCATCCCTCCTATAGGCGGGTGATTCATTGTGCAATGATGAGGGTGGGCATCGCCATTCAAATATCAACAATTTTTTGTTCCTTGACACATGAATCATTGCACAGCTACAGTACCATTAGATCATTCTGAACCAAAGTCTAGACACCCATGGCCTTGTCCAAGAGCTGACAACACTATGTAACTTCAACAACAATTCTTTCTGTACCTTTTTTTACCTCGGCAACCCTCTTTGCCCTAACTTCTAGTGGATTTTATGGGTGCAATTTTAACTGCAAGTTGGAAATCTAGTGTTCAAATTCAGCCCAGATAGTTCAAAATTTTGCGCATGAGTCCTTTAGTGCGACGTCGAGGCCTTCTAGCTTTTCTTCTAGGTTAGTTATGGTGGGGACCACTGGCACGTCGTTTCACACTTGGTTGATCTTTTCTTCAAGTGTAGCGCATTGAACCTCGGATGCTCGACATGCTTCATCGATGCTCTTGTACTTCTACTGCAAGGCTACCATGTGCTACCGAGCTTAAGTGATGTCACAGTAGGCACGGGCTTCATGAAACTGTAGCTTTTCCACGATCATGTTGTGGACCATGTGTAATTTTCCTGTTGGTAACACAGTCAAACCAATGTTAGTTTCATTGCAGGCTTTGAGTTCCATGCGGAGTAGCTGAGACTTGAATCGAATGGCTTTTTCAGGGATATGAACTAAGCAGGTTTTTCCTGTTGATATAAATAATGTTGTCATGGGTTGCGCATCTGCAGCAAACACACTCGAATTAACTTGATCACTTGTGCAGTGCTTGCCTGAATCGGGCTCGCTACAACTTTGAGCTCTTGGATACCAACTTATACCCCATCGAGCACATCCTTGTATTTCCCTTCTATGTCCATCCACATATCTTTTGTTGTTGTTGTGACTGTGTTGGATATTTCATTGAAATAATCTTCGGTCAATGTCAACTCCTCTTCTCCAATGGCCTTAGAGCCCTTTCGTTTCTTCCTAGATCCTCCTGTGGCCTTAGAACCATGCTTTGTGCCCTTGGAAGTCTTAACTTCCACCTGCTCCTCTATCTCTTTAGGCATGGCACCATTTTTTTCAGGTGTAGTGTTTGTTTCTAAATCAATCTTTTCACCGGTTGTAGTCAGCATGGGTTCTTCTCCTCTGGTTTTTCCAGTAGTTTGCGTACTAGTGCGAGGCTTGGAAGGCATCTTTGCAATAGATGTGGATGCACCTTCCATGGTGCATGGATCTATCCAAGCTAGCAGCCACTCTATAGTGACGTGCATCAAGTCATCCTCAGTGATGAGATAGGGAAATTTGTTCCAAAATATTTCAACTGCGCCCTTCGCGTGAATGTGAATGTTGTGGAAGGTGGCCTTAAAATCTGCAATCATCTTGTATTTTCTGTACAAAGTTGGAGAGAGCCTTGGTTTTGACTCCAATGGATGTCTGGTTGCATGTGGTCAACCTACTAATCACACAACTGATAGTTATCATCCCTTTAACCTTTGTCTCATCTGGGTCTCCACTAGTACTGACATGCATGCAACTATTAACAGTAAATCATTAGTTGCATGGGAGATTACTCATTGTGAATTAAATAATATTTAATTCACTTGATATCTCACTAGTGCAACAAATAGTTACAACTAGTTCAACTGACTCTAACTCACCTAACTGATTTAATTGATTACTGATGCATTAAACTAATGCACCAACTGCAATTCGAACTCCATAACTAATATAGTTACTCTGCATGCCTCGCCAACCACCCTCAACTCGAAATACATGAGCCAACTGATTTTATCACACTCAGTTAACTATTACAAGTGATCATGAGATAAGATTACATTTTATTGTCCAAATTAATTAAGGGAAAATTAATTAGATAATGCACCAAATTTGGCCCACACTAGTGTAGGTGTTGCTAGGACCTATTGGTCCCACACTAGTGTGGGTGCTGCAATTTCTTATTGGACTTCAACACTTCCTCTCAACAAGAAAGGGATTGTCTTCCACCCCTATCCTACCTCTATTTTATTCGAATTTTCTCCTAGTGAGTGCCTTCGTCAGAATATATGCATCTTGATCTTCCATGGGAATATACTTAACATTTTGCACCTCTGAACACATTCTCTAAGATGGTGGTACCAGATGTCTATTTGCTTGGACTTATCATGAAACACTAAATTAATTGATAGTTTAATGCAAATCTAGTTATCGCAATGTATCGTTGTTGGATCCATCTGAGAACCAAACAAACCAACCAGGATATTTCTCATCCAGATGGCCTCACATATAGCTTGACTTGCTGCCATGTACTCTGCCTCAACAAAAAGAAGTGCCACGGTTGCTTCTTCCTGATGTACCAAGAAATTGTTGTTGATCCTATGATGAATATCCCTCCTAATGTGCTCTTTCTATTTGATGGATTGCTTGCCCAATATGCATCCTTGAAGCTTCACTCCCTCTATCTTTTTGTACCATAATCCATACTATGTAGTGCCCTTGAGATATGACATGCCTCCGTGCCTTCTAAAAGAGCTTGTTCGGCTTAACCATAGATTGAATCAGCTAGTTAACTGCGTAGCAAATGTCTCGTCTAGTTTTCACTAAGTACATCACTGAACCTACTAGTTGCTTGTAGATAGTAGCATCCTCTACTTCTCTAGAAGTAGCATCCTCTTTCCTCAAATTTTCTAGAATAGGAGTGTCCATGGGTTTACATCTCTCCATGTGAAACTTACCCAGTATCTCTTTGGCATACTTTCCTTGAGAAACAAAAATTTCACCATCCCACTGCCATATTTCCAAACCAAGGAAATAGTGAAGGAGTCCCATGTCCTTCATTTTGAACTCTCTTGTAAGATCTTCCTTGCATGAGTTTATCAGCTCCTCATCACCTGTCAAAATTAGATCATCAACATAAAGTATGATAATCAATAGCTTACCATCGACCACATTCTGGTACAAGTTTGCATCAGCTTCAATTTTTGTGAAGCCCAACCTGGTGAAATAGCTATCAATCCAAGTGTACCAAGCACAAGGTGCTTGTTTCAGCCCATACAGTGATCTCTTGAGTCGACACACATGCGACTCATTTTCAAATATCTAAAAACCTTCTAGCTGCTCTATGTATACTTCTTCCTCAATAAATCCAATGAGAAATGCATTTTTCACATCCATCTGATGAATGTGCCATCCCATCTCCACTGAGAGTGCAAGGATATATCTAATGAAAGAGTACCTCGCGACTGGTCTGAAAGTCTCATCATAGTCGATCCCCTCAACTTTTGATAATCCTTGGGCCACAAATATAGCCATGTACTTCTCCACACTCCCATTAGCAGCTTGCTTCACCTTATAGATCCATCTATATCCAACCACTGATTTTTCGACCGGTCTTGGGACCACCTCCCATGCAATGTTCTTGATGATGGGTTCATACTCCTGTACCATAGCATTAACCAAAATTTTTTGGTGCACTGCTTCCTAAAAGGGAAGATTATTCTATCATAATACAGTTTCGCATAAGAGCCATGTATCTAGTAAACCTGTCTGGAGATGTCTCTATCTGTGCAGTGAAGTTGGGCCTCCTACATTCTCTGTTGCATAAAATCTCAATCTATCAGCTTTCGTGGTTCACCTTCTACCATTTATGGTGGATGCCTTTGCATGAATGTTTTTTTCAACCCCATGATTCTCTGCATGTGGTTGCTCCACATATTGAGGCTCATCCTTTGGAACCAAGAGTTCCTCCTCTACATGAAAATCCATCTCCCTCTCAAGTGAAAATCACATGGCTTTCTCCTCATAAAATTTTATATCTCGTCACACAACATTCATTATGTTGTTTGGAAAATACACTCGATAGTTTTAGGGAGTTTCAGTGTACCCCACAAATATCCCAATCTCATCTGTTGGTTCTAGCTTCTTCCTGACGTCTTTGGTCACATGCACATAAGCAGGTGAGCCAAAAATCTTAAAATGTGAAACATCGGGTTTCTTACTAGTAAAAGCCTCTTCTGGTGTACTCATGGAAAGTATTTGATGAGGACAATGATTTTTCACAAATACCATTGTGTTTCATGCCTCTGCCCACATATGCAATGGTAGGCCCTGATCATGCAACATCACTCGTGATGCACCCAGAACTGTTCTGTTCTTTCTTTCTGTGGCCCCATTCTACTATGGGTTATGAGGCACAATCAGTTCTCTCTTAATTCCTTCTTCGTTGTAGAATTTTTTGAATTCATTGGAGATTTACTCACCACCATTGTCGCTCCTAAGAGCCTTCACATCCTTCCCCATATCTTTCTCCACCGGTGCTTTGAACTCAAGAAAATTTGAGAACATCTAACCTTTATTCTGCATGAACTAGATCCAGCACTTTTGATAAAATTCATCAAAAAATATCACATAATACTTATGCTTTGTTGTCAAAGCAGTATATAAAGTTCCACACACATATGAGTGAACTCTCTCAAGGATTTTTGAAGCTCGATTCTCCTTCTCATGAAAAAGTGGAATTTGCATACTTCCCCATAGTACATCCCTTACATGTGTCTAACTGCACAAGTGTACCCTGGGAAGACTCGTAGAAATGTGCTGCATGACATTCAAGGCTCCATGGTGAATATGGCCCAATCTCCTCTGCCATAACTCACCCTCATCTCAGCTCGCCACTTTGTTTTCCTTACACATCAATGTCGTGCAGCCATCTACATCAATTTTATAGAGATTCTTAACTTCAATCCCAATCTCTTGGCTTGTCCTACTGTTTGTGTCACAGGAAATATTTTCCTTCACTGAAAACAACATCATAGCCTCTATCCTCCAACATTGCAACTGAGACCAAATTTCTCATCAAGCCTGGTACATGCATCACATATTTTAATTGAAAGGGTTTACCTGATTGTCTATAGAATGTAATGGTACCAATATCGGTAGCACTATACTGCCCAAAATCACCCATTTCGATATGCATCTGGAGGTCCTTCTCCTCCAATCTACTGAAAATTTCTTTGTCTCCCGTCATGTGAAAGGAAGCACCACTATCCAAGTACCACATTGATCCCATTGCACTTGACACCATGCATGAAATGAGTGAGAAATCAAGCTCAAATTGCAAGGCCAAAGCCTCACCAACTGTAGATCCTGAAGCCTTCTTGTTCTTCTTCTTTGTGGACAATTTGTGGCATAATGTCCATGCTCGTGACAATGAAAACACTTCACTATGGACATGTCGCGCTTCTTGCCATATTTACCGGACTCAGATTTGGAATGGAATTTGTTTCCTTTCCCCTTCTTCGCCTTGGCATCCAAAGCATAATCTTCTTCATCTTCATTCTTAGATGAAGATCCATATCTCGTATTCTTCTTGAATTCTTCTTGCACCAAATCCAACCAAAGTCATTTTCAATCTAGCAACTTTTCCCTTCCATTGAAAGAGTGTTGATAACTATGCCAACTCTTGGGAAGTCCTAGAAGAGCTAGCCTCACCAAATCATCATTAGGGACAATAATGTTGACGCTCCAAAGCTCATCCCGACATTGGAATTTTTTTTTTAAATATTTCAGCATGGATTCACCTTTCTCCAATTTGATATTCCTGAGTTTATCCTTCAGTTCCAATTTTCTATGATCACTGCTACTCTGAAATAGATTTGTAAAATTTTTCCGCATTGCATATGGTGTCGCTTTTCCATGTATTATTGAGACAATGTGGTCTCATACTCCCTCCAATAAGATCCTACTCACCTTTGCAACTTTCTTTTGCCAAGCATCAATATTTTCAACATTTCTTACAGCGATTTTGGGAACATCATTGTCAATGAATTATTTCAACCCATTGTGCTCTGGTACTTCCTCTATCCTTTATTTCCAACCAATATAGTTAGATCTACCCTTGAGTGCATACTCCAATCTCAATCCATTTTGATCTTGAATTGCTTGTAGCACCAAGAATGTCTTCTGAAAATTTGAATTCTATTCATTCAAAAACTCAGTTTCTCCTCCACTATAGTGATTTTATATGATCTGATACCATGTAGAAATTATACAAACATATGTATATCAATGGATTCAATCCGATCTAATAATTTACTAAAGATAGATACTGAATTGGTTCTACAAATAAATTACGGAAATCAAACACAATCGCCAATCACATGAAGCAAAGAAAGAATCAAATCAAACCACAACACAGATAATTTCCTGGGAAAATCTTGCTACTCAAAACCCCTCTATCTTCTATTGTATATTAATAATGGAATCATGAAATAATTACAATGCACTCTTCTCACAAGAGTCTCTTGCACTCTGTTATTTGTCTCACACTGTCCTGGACAAAAAAGACCAACACTTAGCCTATTCTCAGCCTCTAAACAACTTGCCTTTCTTGTGCAATTCCTAATGATTGCAACCCTATTATTTGGGAATTTTGCCTTCCTAAACTGCGCAAGGATCATGGGCACTTCAGTGGATGTCTGGTTTCATGTGGCCAACCTACTAATCACACAACTGATAGTTATCATCCATTTAACCTTTATCTCAACTCGGTCTCCACTAGACCTGACATGCATGCAGTTATTAATAATAAATCATCAGTTGCATAGCAGATCACTGATTGTGAAATAAATAATATTTAATTCACTTGATCTCTCACTTACAACAAATAGTTACAACTAGTCCAAATGACTCTAACTCACCTAACTTATTTAACTGATTACTCATGCATTAAACTAATGCACCAACTGCAATTCGAACTCCATAACTAATAGAATTACTCGACATGCCTCACCAACCACCCTCAACTCTTAATACATGAGCTAACTGATTTTATCACACTTATTTAACTAAAAAAAGTGATCATGAGATAAGATTACATTTTATTGTCCAATTTAATTAAGGGAAAATTAAATTATACATTGCACCAAATTTAGCCCACACTAGTGTAGGTGTTGCTAGGATCTATTTGTCCCACACTAGTGTACATGCTGCAATTTATTTTTTCACTTCCACAGTCAGGACCCCTCAAGCCATAAAATGGTTATGTTGTTGGGACCAGGATCATTTTGAGGGAGATTTGATGTTGTGGCACCCATGCAGAATGAATTGCAAGATTGGCTGGATAGAAATATCCTTGAATTTGCAATCCAAGAGAATCGAAGTTCTAATATATCACCTAAAAAATTTGTTCAAAAGTACATCTATACAAAAGTTCACGAGATATTATTTTGTTCCTTTGCAACTGAGTTGCATGAGTGGTTGTCACAATTGACTGAATTCAATACTTGTGCAAAGGACAAAGCAGTCACTGAGTAGACTCCTAAATTAATATAGAAATTAGAAAAAACAGACAATAAGATCACCTGTGTGATAGATCATTGGATCGATCATGTCTTGGGAGGATTCCTGATTGAATTTTCTATTGATCAATTTGTCTCATACTCTGAAGAAAAAAGAAATTTTTTCAAGGGTCCTAGAGGTAATTTCATGTGCTCTTTGAATTTATTGTGCCAACATATTGCGTGAATGTCCCGAAGAGGCCCGACTACACGTAGTGGAATAATTTACCACGCAGACCCAAAAAAAATGATTTATTTAGATCCCTCTTAAGCATAGATCTGATAGTGAAGGTGAACTAGAAACTAGTAGCTCTAGTGAATCTACGCACTCTTAAGAAGATGAATTATCCCGAAAAGAAGTTTCATCAAATCAGAATGATTAAAGAGCCTTGACCATATTTCAAATCCCATCCACTCCACTTCCACACTCATCTCACAAAGCGCCCACTCCACCGCGCACTCCACCTCCACCTCCACCTACCCCAGGCGTAGATATCGCCACATCGATGAAGCTACCTATTTTCATAGGTATTGGGAATGAAGATACTGAGCACTTTTGGTTTTTGACTAATTTTTTATGGAGATCTTAGTGAGCTAATAATTATGATATTAAGAAAGTGCAGTTAGCCACTGCTTTCCAAGGTCATGCATTGGATTGGTATATTAGATATGTCCAAGAAAACCCTAATTTCACTCTAGATGAAGTGAAATATGCCCTAAAAGAAAAATTCAAGAAGGCTAATTTATATGTGCAGTTGGTTACAAAAATGAAAGAGATTGACCAGGAGGTAAATTAATCTATGTGGAAGGCAGATCAAAGGTTGAAGTGCACTCTCAGAGATGGTGGATTCACTATCGATGATACCCAACACAAGGAGTGGTTTATTGCTATTTTTCTCCCACATTTGTGTCAGCCCTTGGGTCAACAGAAGATTTCCAAGTAGGATGAGGATGTGTAGATTGCGATGAGATTGCGATGAAATTAGAAGCTACCCCAACACCTGTTGCGCTTGGAACTCAATAGATTCAGAGTCAGTTAGAAGCAATGCATTTGGAGATTCAAAATCTATGTAAAGATAAGGGCAAAGAGGTATGTGCAGAGATGTGGTGCATAAAATGTAAATTTCCTGGGCACCATAAGGATCAATGTCTCGTCTTCAATAATTATTTGAATGTTGAAGGACCTAGCCCACTGAAGAGCGTAGCTCGGCCGATATGCTGCACAATCTATCATGTTTCGAGTTTATATGAAACAAATTTCTGTCCAAGGGTTCGAAAATATAAACTTGAGCTGAAGTATTTGTTTTGTATATTTTTTTCATCACTGGGACATGATGAGAAGCACTATCAAACTTATGATATGATGTTGGAAAATGTTGAAATATATAGAATGTAGATCGAACCTACCTAACTAGCATCCCCATCTAGGCGTGGTGGATTTCAGAATAGAGGAAGAGTAAGATGAGGTGGATAAGCTAGTTGAGGAAGGGGGAAGATCATTTGCTACAACTACAGAGATTTTGGTCACTATGCGCATGACTGTCCAAATCCGGTGCAATAATCATGCAAGTTTTGTAGATAGTTTGATCATGTAATAGAATATTTCCTTGTTTTAATTGCTAAGATGCAGGATTTGTAAGGCACCTGAGAACAAATATGGATTTGATTTGCAGTGTGAAAAAGTTAATTTTTTTGAAGCATGAAAGGAGTTCACATAAGAAATCGCATCAACATCAGGTAGACCCATGAAGGAGGCACATGTAGACGAAGAAATAAAGTCATTCTTACAAGCTTTCATTAAGGTATTGCACAACAAAAAGGTGGTAGAAAACCTTCAGGCTCTAATAGATAACTACACATAAAAAGAACACCCATTGATAGAACAGAAATTTGTCAACAAAATCTATAAGAATTAGAAGAGGACAGGGTGAGAGATGTGTATGACTGCACAAATCAGTGCTTATGAGATGGATCAAGTTATTCTAGATTTTGGGTCTAATGAAAATGTCCTACCTAAGAAAACTTGGAAGCACATGGGAGAACCCAAGTTGGAATGGTCTACCATTCAATTGTGCATGGAAAATCAATAGAAAATCATTCAATTAGGAAGGTTGTTGCAAGTCATAGTCAGTATTGAAGGTGTTAAGCTACATGCAGATTTTTGAAGTTATACAAATTGTGGATGATTCAAATACTTATCCTGCGATGTTGCGATTATACTAGGCTATTGATATGGATGCTATCATAAACCTGAAGAAGTGAAGAATGGAGTTTGAAAGCAATGGAGCCAGAGTCATCATCATCTAGATCATGCAGAAGGAGCAAGATACACAGAACCTGTGTGCGCTGATGATGATATTGATCAAATCTATAAGTTGAATTTGCATGAGGAAGATTGGATCAACCCAACGGCTGATGGAAATATTAATTGGGAAAAGGGCATCTCTTGCTTCTCAGATTCTGATGAAGAATTAGAAAACTAGAAGAACCGATTTCATGAAGTATCTATTTTACGCTGCAATTGAGTGACCAGATCTCTTCTATGCATAACCTCTCAGGTTCGCAAATTACCATATTATGATGGTTTAACTGATGTAAATATTTTTTTAGGAGAACTAGAAAGAATTGTTCTAGAAGGACAATGATTCCATGCCTTGGATCTTGGACTGTGTGCTACTGCATCACGACGGTGGGAGACTCATAAAGAAAACATGGGAAATTAGGATGAATGTGCACGAATGATGAGGTTACGCTTTGAACGTCAAACTATCAGAATGGAAGAAGTCTGCTCTTGAAAGGATGATCCACGTAGACATTTGGCTAAATGGAATGAGGTATGGGGCATAGAACAAAGACTTGAATGGGTCCACATGTTCATTCATACATTAGGAAAGGTACCTACTGATTGGTATCTGGAGACGGAGCTATGTCGAGGTACTAGTTAATGGTCTGCACTGACGAAGAGGTTCATTCTAACATTAATATTTGAGAGTGGGTTTGAAAATATTTGTAAAGCATTGCATGATATTCAAGAAGTTATAATTGACTCAACAAAGCCAATGATAGAGTGTGCTTCACCAGCATGGGATGCATAGATGAATTATATTGTGAATTGTAGAAATATAATGGTTGAATAAAATGAAGAAGATCCAAGGAATCTTATTATTCCGAAATCCAAGGGACAACGCGTAGTTGTTGGGCCCTCAATCACTTCACTAGATGTCACAAAAACTCTAAATATTCGGCAGGTGAATATTGGGTCTGAACAACAACCAAAGTTGGCAAAGATTGGATATTATTGGGATGACGACATAGTAGGAAAAGTTGCCGAGTTGCTGAAAGAGTATCGGGACTTATTCCCTACAAATTTATCAGAATTGAAAGGAATAATTGCAGAACTTGGGGTTATGAAGATCAATTTTAAACCTAATGTGTGCCCAGTGAGGTAGATCCCATACAGATTCAATCCCAAATACAAGCGGAAGTTTAAGGAAGAGTTGGATAAGATGGTTGTTGCAGGAATTATTGAACCTGTAGAAGAGTCTGATTGGGTGAGTCCCGTGGTAGTGAAACACAATAAGAAAAAAGGAGAAATCAGGATTTGTGTAGACCTACACAAGTTGAATGATGCATGTGTGCATGATCCATTCCCAACTCCATTCTCTGATGAAATATTAGACAATGTCTGAGGAAATGAAGCTTATTCATTCATAGATGGGTTTTTAGGGTATCATCAGATCAGGATTGTGCCAAAATATCATAGTAAGACTACCTTTGCAACAGAATGGGGATATTTCTAGTATATAGTCATACCCTTTAGCGTGAAGAATACACTTGTCATATTCTCATGCATAGTCATAGCTACCTTTAAGGATTTTATCCATAAGTTCCTAGAAGTATACTTTGATGATGGGATTTTTTTTTGGTTGTTGAAAAAGCATGTCTCCAATCTGCATTTAATGTTGGATACCTTTAGAAAGTATCATATTTCACTACACTTAAAGAAATGTATATTCTATGTGCCATTTGTTATATTGTTGGGACACATTGTCTTCTAGCAAGGGTTAATGGTAGATCCTGTGAGGATCGCAGTAATAGTTAAGCTAGAGATACCAAAGAATATCAAACAATTATGCTCAATATTGGTGCAAACTAGGTGTTATCGAAATTTCATTCAGGGTTATGCGTTGATAACTGTGCCCATGGATAAGTTTCTCAAGAAGCATGCGACATTCTGCTGGGATGAGAAATGTCATAAGAGTTTCGAATTGTTGAAGGAAAACATGGTCACTGTGCCCATATTGGTCTTTCCAAATTGGTAAAAGGTGTTTCATGTGCATGCTGATGCCTCATGTATCGTGCTTGGAGATATTTTATTGCAGCCAGGTGCTAGAGAGATTGATCACCCTATTTCCTATTCCAGTCGAAAGCTCTCAAGCATAGAACAAAATTATTCAACCACGGAATGAGAAGGGTTAGAGATGGTGTATGTGCTATAGAAATTATGCCACTACCTGTTAGGAGGATATTTCAAGATGTACACTGATCATTCTACTTTAAAGTACCTAGTTAATAAGCCTGTGTTGGGGGGGAGATCTGTAGATGGTTGTTACTATTCTAGGAGTATGACTTTGAGATCATTGTGAAACTAGGAAGGCTGAATGTTGGCCTAGACCATCTGTCATGCATTGAGACTAGTGAAGAACCTATGAACTTGGAGGATAGATTACCAGATGCGCATTTGTTTGAGATCAAGGTATTTGATGATAATTTCCCTAATATTATTTAATTCTTGACTTCTGCACATGCACCTGAAGAATATACATTTCATAAGAAGAAAGAACTTGTGGTGTGCACATCCAAGGCCAAAGGATGAATGTGCACGAACAATGAATGTGCACAAATGATGAGGTTACGCTTTTAACGTCAAACTATCAGAATGGAAGAAGTCTACTCTTGAAGAAGAAAGAGCTTGTGGTGTGCACAGCAGACTTCACTGTTATTGCTGGCCACTTGTATGATATGGGTGCAGATGAAGTTCTGTGAAGATATGTTTTGGAGTATGAAAGGCATGCAACCTTAGATGAAGCTCATGGAGGGGTTTCCATTGATCACTATGCAGGGAAGGAAACCACGCAGAATATTTTTCTTGCTAAGTTATGGTGGCCCACATTGCACAATGATGCCTATGTGCATTTTCATGCATGCGATGTATTCTAGAGTACCATAAAGTTGTCACATAGAGATGAGATGCCCTTACATTCATAGATGGTACTACAAGAATTTGAGAAATGGGCCATAGACTTGGTCAGACCTATTAACTCTCTAGGCAAGGAGAGTGGTGTGCATTACATAATAACTGCGACTGACCATGTAACCAAATGGGCTAAAGCTAAGCCTGTGAAGTATTGTACTACAGATACATATGTGCAGTTCATCTTCGAGAATATTGTGACTCTCTTTGGATTTCCTGAGATTCTAATGAGTGATCAAGATACACACTTTGTGAATGAAACCATTGAAGAATTTACAGATGAATTATGTATTCATCATCGGAAGAGTACTCCATATAACCCGCAGGTGAATGGTGCAGTGGAAGTGTTCAAAAAAATATTGAAGACTATGCTTACCAAGGTTTTCAGTGCATATCAGACCCGCAGTTCTCTGGGCATATCGGACCACCTATAAAAAGTGGGTTGGAAGGACATTGTTCAGGATGGTATATGGGCAAGAATTTTTGTTCATGATGGAGTTCATTGTTCCCATCCTATGCATCACAACATTCACTAATATGGTAGAAGAATATTTTATGGAGGAACGGTTGTTGTAACTGGTCACACTTGAAGAAGATCACTTTATTTCCAATTATCACTAGCAAGTTCAAAAGGCATGTGAAAAGGCATGGCATGATAGGCACATCATGCAAAAGGTGTTTAAAAAATATGATTTGTTCTTATTATATGACAACAAGTTTATGTGAAACCCAGGGAAGTTGAAGATGCATTGGCTAGGGCCATATATTGTTAAAGAGATCATTGACGGAGGTGCGGTGCACCTGGCCACACTGAGTAGAGAATATATTCCTGGGTATGTCAGTAGAAGCTGATTGAAGCCATACAGGGATGACCCTCTTCCTGGGTAGACCAAATGACTATATGGTCAGAGTATTGGATCTGCGCAAAAGGGATATCAAATTCGTAGAAAGGTGCAACGCGCACGTGGTATCTGTGCGAGGAGGTTGACTGGGTCATAGAGGTGCCAAAATATAGCTGTTGGAATAGTAAATATGGAAAATACAACTTTATTACTGCGTAAGGGAGTGTCTAGGCTGCATTTAATGAGGGGATTTTGCTATATTTTTGACTTTTTTGTCATTTATGGAGACACATTAATGCCTAAGGGACTTTTGAAGATGTGCCAAACTATAAATATGACCTATGGGGTCGCAATAGTTCCCTTTTATTTCTGATTGAATTTTCAACCTTGAGTTCTCTGATTTCTGCAGCTTATTCAATGTCTATGTTTGGTTTGGATCTGGGATTTGAGGAGGAGTTGCGTCATAGGGGTTTGGGTTACGTTATTCCACCATGTGTGAGAGTTACACACCCTAGAGGGGATCCTGCTACCCTGGTTGCTGAGACACCTACGCCTACAAATCTAAGGAAGAGACAAACATCAAGGACTCAAAAATACCCCAAGGAGAAGACTCCAAAGTTGTACTCCACTCATTAGGAGAATTTTGAGGTCTAAAATGGGCCTCATAAGAAAAATGTACAACCAAAATAAACTATATGAGAACCAATAGGATTCAAGATGATAATGTCAACCATGGGGGATGATTCACCATTTTTGGAGTAAAAAATTAAAAAGAATAAAAAATAATAAAATAATAAAACTACTTTTTCAACTTGTATTTTCAACTTATCTCCCTAAAAATTTACTCAATTTTGAGTGAGATGACTCATTGGATGCAAAATTTAATTCCTCATCTATGGAGTACCCATGTTGTATACTTTTGATGGACCCTGCTACACGAAAAATTAGAAATACATGAAAAAACTTGATTGCAATCACGTTTTTCATGTATTTCTCATTTTTCGTGTAGTAGGGTCCATCAAAAGTATGAAACATGGGTACTCCTTTGATGGGGAATTAAATTTTGCATCCAACGAGTATTCTTGCTCGAAATATGAGTAAAACCTTAGGGAGATAAATTCAAAATATGAGTTGAAAAAGTAGTTTTTTCTTTTTTCCCTCTAAAATTTGATGATGTAATCAAATATTATTTTATTATTTTGACTATTATGTTATAATTTCCTTAAGAGGCCCATTTTAGACCTCAAAATTTCCCTAACGGCAGCTGAGTGCTAGAAGAGACCCATGGCGGAGCTCCCTGAGACAACCTTGGAAGAGGAGGAGGATGTGGTTGAAGTGGCCCTATTCTCGCGGTTTTAGACCTATGTCACATCGCAAAAATCATCAATAAGAGTTCCAAAATATATGGATAAAGTGTAGTCAAGCATTAACATGTCCTTAATTCTTGAAAATGTCTCATTTGAAGGCGATATGTTCACCAAAGTTCCATAGTTGAAGATGGAGGATTGGGACATTATAGATGTGGAGAAGTTTCCTAAGCATGTGCCTAAGCACTATCTGGAACACGTGCCATATGAGGGGGGCCTTGTGCCCCTTGATCCGCAGCTATGGGTGTTGGGCCTCCAAAAGGTAGGGCTTTTGAAGATGCTTCAGGTCTTGCACTTTGGGTGTAGCCCAATAAATGATATCTGTGTGCACCAATTGCTTGCATTCATGCATGATGAAGCATTCTGGTTGGGGGAGTGCATACTTATAGATTTTATGTTGATCCATTGGATCATCGGCCTGCCTAATCAAAGCGTAGATCCCATGGTATATTTTGGAGGAAAGGCACAAGAAAATAGGGTGGTCGACAAAATCAAAGAAAAGTACCAAGTGTCACGCCATAACCGAGAATTTGTAGTAAATGAGATAAATGATCCAAATGTTCAGTTTGGGATTCTCATCTTGGCCTAAAATATGATGCACAAATGTAGACCTAAGGAGGTTCTTGTGCAAGTCATTTCACTTGCAGGACAATGTGAAAAAAGGGGTAATCTACAATTGGTCTAAATATTTATGTAAATAATACCTGGAGAACGTGTGTGAAGAACAAGAGGAGGGAAAGAACTTTTATTATGCTTGGCTCCTACTACTGGTAGCCCTTATTGGCTGGAATATCCCAGAGGAAATGCCTTTTCCTGAGATAGAGCCATAGATGTGAGAAGCTGCATAGTATGCCACACTATGAAACTCTTTCATCCCCATGCACATTATGGAGAATAAAATATTTTGGGTTTTTTTCAACACTGCTCTCTTTCAAACTGTACAATCCAAGCCAAGTCTATCTCGAAATCTATATGACCAGTAAAATATGATCACAGATTTTAAGGCAACTTTCCTCAACATGCACATCCGCACAAAGGGTGCAGTCGAAGGAGTATGGTACGAATTTCCATATCTTGTCACTAAAGACAATATGTTGCATGTCACTATAGAGTGGCCACCAGCGTGGTTGGAGCCCAGTGAATAAGCTACACCGACTACAACCGGCAAGATTATTGATTGAGAAACAGACACTGCACCTAAGAAGAATGGTGTCACACTAAAAGAGATAGAGGATTAGGTGGAAGCGCAGACTTCGAAAGGCACAAAGAGTGGTTCTTAGGGCATGGGAGGTTCGAGAAAGAAAAAAAAAAGGTTTCGAAGACACTAGAAATAAGATATTGACATTGACCAAAGATGACCTCATTGAAATAGAAAACATGGTCATGAGCACCACAGAGGATAAGCAGACAGACATGGAAATGTAGTACAGGACTGTGCTCGAGGGGGTGCAGGTTGGAATCCAAGAGCTCAAAGTTCAAGTGAGCCTAATTTAGGTGAGCATCGCACAAGCAAGCCAGATGCAAGCAAGCGTGCATGCAACTAGTGCACAACCACTCAATATAGTCCTACCTATGACTGGAGATAGTCGTCTCATTCAAATTCCTGAGGCGGGCATCCATGTAGAATCTGCCAACCGACACGCACAACTGCGAGGTTGCGGATATATAAATTTTAAATTGTTTTTTTTTCCTATAGGAAAATTCCATTTAATCCACAGTATGATTGCGGCTGAGATCTAGTTTTGCAAATCCCATTCCCACACCACTATAGTAGAATCGAAGCAGCAGGTTTCTGAAGCGCATCAGAAGTAACAGAGTGTAGAGGAATCATGTCGAGTAGGACAGGCTCAAGGCGCTTCACTTGAAGAAAATATCAATCAAGCGTGTATCATCGTGCCAGCAGTCCCAGCCACAGCAGCCCCAATAGAGAAGTTAGAAGGGATGGTTACTGTGTTGAAGGCATCACACACAAAATTTCAAACCGTCTGGGCCGAATTTGAACACTAAATTTCTTATTTATAATTAAAATTGCAGCCAGAAACCCCGCCAGAAGTTAGAGAAAATATGATTTTAGATATAAAGAAGGGCATTGATAGCATCCCTACTGCAGTCACATAGTGCGGTCAGCTCTTAGATGAGGCCATGGGTGTCTGGACTTTGGTTTATAATGACCCTATGGTATAGTAGCTACACAATGAGTTATGTGTCAAAGATCAACAGTTCATTGATATTCAAATGGCAGCACCCACTCTCATCATTGCACATGGCCTCGCCTGCCTACAAGAAGGTCGGATAATTCAAAATGAAATCAAGGACCTGCACTGGAGAGAATGGTTTCTTGAGGAAAGGATGCCGTTTCAATTCAAGGAGGCTCTATAGTTGTTGTAGACATTAGATGGCACACTGAAGGCCATTCAGCAAATGTAGTTAAGCATTGAATTGGACACTAAAGGGCCCAATACAGAAAAATTGGTCATTGAAATGCAGGGAGCTACTACACAGAATAGTAAGGAAGTGCTTCCACTGAAAACTTTTGTCTTTTCACTCCAAGCCAATATGAAGGATAGGACACCATAGTCACACTAGGGACGAGTCACAGGTTTTTTTTGGGGGCCTGTTGGAGCAGGGTCCCCTGGTGTACATTTTTTAGTATCCTTTTGTATACTTTTTCATATGCACGCTACACAAAAATTTCAAGGGGCTTTAGGGTAGATCAAACTCCCTCTTTTATGTAATTTTGTTGTAAGGGTAAACTATGGTAGCATCTACTCGCCAATATTGATATAAATAGATAGATCGAGTCTAAGGAAGTAGTCAATAATGTAATTTTTTGGATATAAATACATTTATGGGTTTCTGATACATTTTGTAAGTCTATGTTTTGGGTATAAAGGCTCATGTTGCCTATGTGCACTGAGACATAGTCCTAGCTATGTGCGGAATCTGCTGGCTATGTGCGTGGAAGGGTAATTGTAAGAGAAAGGCCTACTTGTACTAAATTGTTGGAATATAATACAAAGACTAGTTTTGGCGAAGCATTGTGTTATATGTTTTTGTTGGTTCTTCTTTGAGATTGCTTACTTTTGTTATCCTTAATTTTATCTGCGCGAGTAGATATGATATTTATGTATGAATATATGTTGATGGTTGAATACATGAATAAATTTGCTTAAGTAAATGTGCATTACATAGATCTAGTTTTTCTATTTTATATTTGCGATGAAGTTAATATGTGATCCATATGTTTATGCATTATTTGTGTCTGCGACTAGTTGATTTGATAAGTATTGTTCTGTAATTGCGCGCATTTGTGTTCAATATATAATAAATTATACAATCAACATGTTTAGGGCCACCACATATTTTCTTCCTCGGGGTCGAGAAACCTAGTTCCAGCACCCCCTCATATCGCAATGGGTGAGACTTGTATTTGAGCAAGTAGGTATTTTCCAAAAGGGCCAGTAGTTGAAGGGTTTGTTGGCTGTGTGATAAACTATGAACTTGGGTCACGACCCCTAAAGCCAACATTCTTTGCAGACATAGGTGTCTCAATGACCAGCAGGATCTTCTTTTAGGCGCATAGCTGTCATGCTTGGTGGGATAAGGTAACTACGACCACTACAATGCAACTCCTTCTCAAATCTCGGATCTACACCAAACATAGACAATGAATAATGTGTATAAATCAGAGAGCTCAAGGCAAACAATTCACATAGAAGGAAAAGGGAACTATTGCGACCCCATAGGTCATAATTATAGTTTTGACGAGACCTCAATGGTCCCTTTTGCATTAATGTGTCTCCATAAATGATAAAATAGTTCAAAATCTAAAAATCCCCTCATTAAATGCAACCTAGATGCTCCCTTAAATGGTAATTAAACTTCCTTTTCTAGATATATTGTTTCAATGGCTAGATTTTGGCACTTCTGCGACCCAGTCAACCTCCTCATGCAGCTACCATGCGCGTGTCTAACATTTTTGTGCAGATCCAATACTATGGCCATATAGTCATTTGGTGCATGCAGGGAGAGGGTCCTCCATGTATGGCTTCAATCAGCTTCCATTGACATACCCAGGAAGGTATTCTCTGCTTAGTGTGGCTAGGCACATTGCACCTCCATCAGTGATCTCATTAACAATATATGGCCCTAACCAATGCATTGTCAAATTCCCTAGGTGGCACCCAAACTTTTTGTCATATAACAAGACCAAATCATCTTCCTTAAACACCTTTTTCCTGATGTGCCTATCATGCCATGCTTTTTCGCGCGCCTTCTGAAATTTCAGGTAGAAATTGGAAATAAAGCTATCTTGGCTGAGCTAAAATAGCTCTAAGCGTGATACAGGAGGCGTCAACATGCACATGAAACACCATAGAACAATTTGGAAATATCAATATGGGCACAGTGACCATATTTTCCTTCAATAATTCAAAACTCTTACGAAATTCCTCATCCCAACAGAATATTGCATCCTTCTTGAGAAACTTCTTCATGGGCACAGTTATCAGTGCATAACCCTGAATGAACTTCAGATAATACCCAGTGTGCCCCAATATTGAGCGCAGTTATTTTACATTTGCAGGTATCTCTTGATTCATAATTACTGTGATCTTTGCGAGATATACCATCAACCTTTGCTGGCAGAAAAAGTGTCCCAGTAGTATCCCAAATGGCACATAGAATTTACATTTCTTCAAGTTCAATGAGATCTGATACTTTCTAAAGGTATCCAACATTAAGCACATATTTGAAACATGTTTTTTCAACAGTCCAATCATCAAAGTACACTTCCAAAAACTTATGGATAAACTCCTTGAATGCAGCTACTACTGTGCGCGAAAAGATAGAAGGTGCATTACTCAAGCCAAAGGGCATGACTGTATACTAGATAGATCTATATTTTGTTGCAAAGGTATACTTACTGCAAAATTCTGGCACAATCCTGATTTGATGATACCCTGAAAACCCATCTTTGAATGAGTAAGCTTCTTATCTTCCGACATTGTCCAGGATCTCATCAGAGAATGGATTTGGGAATGGATTATGCACACAAGCATCATTCAACATGTGCAGGTCTACACAAATAATAATCTCTCCTTTTGTCTTCTTGTCTTGCACTACCATGGGACTCACCTAATCAAACTCTTCTACTGGCTTGATGATGCCTGCAACAACCATCTTATCCAACTCTTCCTTTACCTTCTTCTTATATTTTGGATTCAATCCGTATGGGAATTGCTTCACCGGGCGCACATCAGGTTTCAAAGTAATCTTCATAACTCTAAGCTCCCCAATTATTCCTTTCAATTCTGAGAAATTTGTAAGGAATAAGTCCTGATACTCTGCCAGCAGCTCAACAACTTTTCCTACTATGCCATCATCCCAATAGCCTCCAATATTTTTCAACTTTGGTCACTCTTTCGGATCTAATATTTACCCGACGAATCTTCAAAGGTCTGGTGACATCTAGAGAAGTGATCAAGGGCCCAAAAACTGTGCATTGTCTCTTAGATTCCAGAATTATGATATTTCATAAATGGTATTCATTTTCTTTCACTGTCATATTTCTGTAATTCACAATATCCTTCATTTACGCTTCCCATACTAGCGAAGTGCTCTCTACCACTGGCTTTGTTGTGTCAAAGATAGCTTCTTGAATGTTATGCAATGATTTACCAATATTGACAAACCCACTCTCAAAGCTCAATGTTAAAATGAAACTCTTCGTTAGTGCAAACCATTCACTAGTACCTTTGTGTATTTTTTTCTATAGATACCGATCAGTAAGTACCTTCCCCAAAGTATGAATGAACATGTGGACCTACTCAGGTTTTAGTCCTACACCCCATACCTCAATCCGTTTAGCCAAATTTATGCTCGGATCATCCTTCCCGAAGTAGACTTCTTCCATTTGGGTGGTTGGACATTCAAAGCATAATCTCATCATTTTTGCACATTCATCCCAGTTTCCCATGTTTTCTTTATGAGTCTCCCACCATCGTGCTAGAGTAGCGCGTAGTATAAGATCCAAGGCATGGAATCTCTATCCTTCTGGGATAGTTATTTCAAGTTCTCCTAAAAACATATTTACATAAGTTGAACCATCATAATTTGGTAATTCACGTACCTCAGATGATATGCATCGAAGAGATCTAGTCACTCGATTGCAACATAGATACTTCATGCAACCGATTATGCTAGTTTTCCAATTCTTCATCAGAATCTGAGAAGCAAGAGCTATCATTTTCCCAATCAAGAATTCCATCATCTATTGGTTTGGTCAAATGTTCATCATGCAAAGTCAGGTTACAGATATGGTCAATATCATCATCATTTTTCACAAGTTCCGTGTATCTCACTCCTTTTGTAGGATCTAGGGGAATGATGCCTCTAGTTCCATTGCTTTCAAACTCCAGTCTTCTTTTCTTTAGGTTTATGATACCATCCATATCAATAGCCCAATCCAATCCTAACAGCGTAGGATAAGGGTCAGTATCATCCACAATTTTTATAACTTTGAAATCTACAAGTACCTTAACACCTTCAATACTGACTACGACTTCTGACAGCCTTCCTAATGGAATAATTTTCTATTGATTTTCCATGCGCAGTTGAATGGTAGACCATTCCAGCTTGGGTTCTCCCATGTGCTGCCAATTTTGTTTAGGTAAGACATTTGCATCGGACCCCATATCTAAAGTAACCTGATCCATCTCATAAGCATCGATCTGAGTGGTCATCCGCATCTCTCGTCCTGTCCTCTTCTTATTCTTATATATTTTGTTGACAACTTTTTGTTCTACCAACGATTGTTCCTTTTATGCACAATTATCTATCAGGGCCTGAAGTTTCTCTAGCTCCTTTTTGTTGCACAATAACTTAATGAAAAATTGTAAAAACAGTTTTGTTTCTTCATCTACCCCTGCCTCCTTCATGGGTCTACATGATGTTGATGTGCCTCCCTTTGAAAACCCCTTTCGCGCTTCAACAAAATTCTCTTTCGTGCACTGTAAATCAAATCCATCCTTTCTCCCAGGTGCCTTATGAAACCAAAGGTTAGTATCTGTCTTTTCTCCTTTATCCTCATTAGTGGCTATGCTGCTCCTAGTGACCACATTCACGCTAGGATCTTCCTCACGATTTTCTTCTCTAACCATATAAATATTTTGCATAATATTTTGTCCTTTTCTCCTGCATCTTAGCAACTAAAACAGGGAAATATTCTATTACATGGTCAAAGTATCTACAATACCTCCATGATTTTCGCATCAGATTTGGGCAGTCGTGCACATAGTGACCAGCATCTCTGCAGTTGTAGTAAATAACCTACCCACTTCCTCGACTAGAAATCCACCTCCTCTTCCTCTTCCTCTATTCTAGAATCCACCGCACCCAGACGAGGATGACGGTGAGGTAGGTTCAGCCTGCATTCTAAATATTTTAGCTTTGTCTAATGTCATGTCAAAAGTGTGATAATGTTGCTCATCATGCCCCAACAACGAGCAGAATCTACAAAATAGTTGCTTCGGCTCAGGTTGTTACTTTCTGACCCTTAGACATAAATTTGGTGTATGTGTTAGAGTCGGTCTTTACATCCCTCCGTCAAAGATCATTTCTCTTATTGCATTTCATTGTCTAGGTGTCTCATTCTGCCCATTCATCTGCATTTTGTTAGGGCCATGCCATTGTCTGATGGAAGGGTTTTGTTCTTTCATTTTCCCTCATGCTTGTACCTGCTGGGTTGGTAAAATTTCTCAAAATTCATCAAAGTTCAGTTCATGTCATTTACAGTCATAGAAGTTGTTTTGGTCAAAAAAAGTCATTTTAGTTTCTAGGTCTAGGGTTTGGCCTTTTGGAATGTTGAATAATGCCTGCAGGCCATGAGGAGGTTTTCAATAATTTTTCAGTTCAAAATTTTTATCATCAAACATGCTCAAGGACATTTCTTGTTCAAAACTCTGTTTTGAATAAGAAATTGTCAAAATTTGTTTTTGTAATAAAATGTATCTTTTCACCATGATGTACTTCACCATGCAAACTCTGGTCATCCTTCACCAAGGTTCAATGCCATCAGCCCTGCAAAAAATCAACCAATTTCATCATTCAAACTCAGAAAGTCAATGAGGAAAAAAAAGACAAAAGTTGTATTAAATGAGAAAGTGCCAAAGGTTAAAAATATTACAAAATGGGTTTTGAGAAGAAAAAATTAAAACCATCTCTTTTCAAGATATTTCTCAAAGTTATTTGTTCATTTGCATCAAGAGGCATTCAGAAAATCCAAGGGAGAAGTCAAAGTTGGAAGTTGAGAGACCAAACTGTGTTTTGAGAAAGGCTGACTGTGTGTGTAATTTAAGCGCGGTGCATTGGGACAGGCCGCGGCACATCCATGGAGCGCGGCGCATAGAGCCGAAAGACACAGTGCAAATTTCTAAGGGTGCGGCGCACCCACTGAGCGCGGCGCATTCGGCTTGCGCGCGGAACACAGGCTCAACAGGCTTAAAAATCATCATTATTGCTCCAAACTCAAATCAATTCAATTCATTTACCTCCAAGTAAGTTGTGTGTGCTTGCTATCTGAGTTTAATTCCTGTTGGGTGTCATTTGAAGGAGGTTTTCAAAGAGTTTAATTGGTGCAATAATAAACCCTATACCCATATTGCAATCTACTCCCAAGGGTTTGCAAAGAAGTGTTTGGTGCTTAAACTCTCATTCCATTTTCATGTGAGCTCTTGTCATTGTTATCATTGTTATCATTGCTAGTACTGTCACACTATCATACCATAGTTTTTACTCCTATACCCACTGTCCCATATCCCTTATTCCCTTTTATGCCCATGTGTTAAACCCCCAAACCCTATCACTTGCCACCACTTCATATCATTGATAAAATCCTGATTAACAAAGATTCAAGGACTGTTTCAATATCCTTGATTTCACTTTAACCCAAGTATACTTTGTCATTTCACTCCTATCCCTAAAAACTACCCTCATCACTATCACTTTTTCCTATATCACTTGTAAATTGTCCAAATCCCTAAGTCCTTCAAACAGTGATTGTCCTCACACTTAAATTCATTTGAAATTCTATTGTTTTCCTTGTGACATTTCTCTACAACACCTTATTGTATATGTGGCACACTTGGTCTTGACAAACAAACTCTTGTTTTCACCATATATTTATCATCACCTATTTATCAAACACCTTGTTTTCAGCACCATGTCAGAAACAAATTCATCATATGAGCAGGGGTATGAGAAGGACAATGATTCAACCGCAGAGCTAAATGTGCCGAGGAGGTCTCATAAGAGTGGCAGGCACGTCAGGGAGGAGCCCACTTCTTTGGCTCAATTGCAGGCGTGCCCGCTTGCAATGACATGCTTTCAGCAACATTCATGTTTTCGGTATTGTGAAATGATATCTTAGATTCAGCACCATCTGGAGTTGGTTCGCTTATTTGTCCTACATTTGCGTGATGGTCATGTAAACCTTGCTGGAGTGAACTTCACTTTGACACCAAAGACCATTTCTGAGGCGACCGGGATACCGAACATTGGTGAGGAGTGGAATAAGAGATAGCAACTGGATAGAGCATATTATGAACCTTACATCAGGCCTGGATATTTGAGGTAGTTGAGCAAGGTATTCCCGTTCCAGTTTCTAAAGGAGTCCTATGCACCATTAATGAAGCTCATCATTAGATATTTCAGCTATGAGGGTAGATTCTCGCGCCTTTATGCATACCATATCAGACTTTTGATGCATTTCACGAGAGTGTGAATGATGAATATTCCATACTTCATGTGTTGAAACATAGAGCGGATGACTACCCTAGTGCAGAAGAAGACTCCATAGTAGTAGCATAACAACATCTATCATTATGCGCTCATCAAAATCATTGTGGTACATTAGCTTGATTTGCAGGGCATCACATGGGATGAGTTCATTTCCCGTGACTTCTTTGTAGCCCCTCAGCCTCCTCCCGAGATTGTTCATGATGATGCAGAGCCTTCACATCAGTTTGAGGTTCCTGAGACTGAGCCCATCAGTGCTCCAGTGTGTGTGACATATCAGATAGGCCACAGAGCCTTATTTGCGGCAGCACGACGAGTACTATCTCCACCAAGGGTGGAAGGGGTCTCGTTATCTTCATCAACAACGCGATTACTATCTCCACATGGCGTAGAAGGGGTCTTGCCTTCGACATCAGCACAGGTATAGGTTCAGGACAGAGGCAAGAGGCCTATGCATGATGAGGGCCCTTCAGGAGGCCAAGACACTGATTTTATACTCATCAATGTTGATGCGAGCTCTCCCAGCTCAAAGCTGAAAGAGATAATCCAGGAGAAGAAAGCTGAGATTGACACCTTTACCATGAATTTGCAGAGATATTAGTGGGTTATAAATTATTTGGATCAGTGGAATAAACAACTGGAGGATCAGCAGACACTCATAGAGTTGCGGCAAATCCGTGAAGACCATGAATTGGCCCGAAAGAGACCGGGTGACATGACACCATTTGAGCGAGAGACTTGCCTTACGCACGTCAAAATTCATTTGGAGAAGCTTTTTGCGAAGGACAATAGGGAAAAAGACATGCTTAGACATATTAAAAACCATTATTGGGCCCGCACACACTTTTGCAGAGTGAAAATGAATATCTTGAAGGCGAGGTTAAGAAAAGCACTGAAACGTCGAAAAAGGCCGGATCCACTCCAAATCTTGGCTGAAGCTTCCTTGGCTGAGCATGAGACATGATGGGAGACCTTCACGCCAGATTTCAGCAAATTTGGAGAAGATTTTGTCATTTTGAAAATTTTGGTTGCAAAATAGGTTTTTCTGCCTGACGCGTCGTGCCACCCGACGCGCGCTTATGATTGGGACATCTTCTCGAGGAAAAAATTGCATTTTTGGGTTTTCCATGATATGTTATGTATTTTCAAGAATGGCCGAAGCATTTCATCAAATTCTGGGCTACCTAAAGGGCCAAAAACACTTCAAAAATGGCATTTCTGCCACTTTTTGCACCAGCATGAACCATTCTTGGGAGATTGCAAATTTGGAGGGGAAAATGACATCCAAATTTAAAACTTCCACTTGGGTTGGATATCAGACATCCAAGGCGTTCCAACGAGATATCATGAGATCAATTTGGACTTCGGGAAGTGCCCCAAAAATAGGTTCAAAGTGGCGCGACACATAGAGAATTTGGGCGCGGCGCATAGAGGAATTTTGCCCAAATTTCACTTTCAGCTCGGAAATTTGCCCAGTTTTGACTAGTTTTACTTTTTCATGTGATGATTGATCTATCTTGATGTAATTTGGTAACCATGATGTAAATTTGGCATGTTTTTACTTGTTCTAGAGGATTCATTCACTAAAAAGTGAAAATTAAGTGAATGGATCAGTTTCCTAGCATATAGAGGCAAGTTGTTTAGCTACCTAGATTTTAGCTCCATGTTTAGAATTGGTTGAAACAGCTCCTAGAAGGATGAGCTCGACCCCTAGAGGCATGGGATGGGGTTAGGATGGTCTATATATTGTATTTTCTGAGACATTTTCAGGGTTGGATACTTGGGAAAAGTTTGGCACCTCATTGTACATTCATTTCAGATTTTTGGCAAAGGAAAGACCAGAGTTTTGTAGCACTTGTTGGGATCCTTGTGGCTTATGAGTTTTGATGATGTTCTTCTCATGTTATTTTAAGTTTCATTAATGTTATATGTATGCCATTTCCCTTCTCTTTTCTTCTGAATTAAACAAATGAGTAATTGAGGTAGAATTCATTGATTTGCTGGTGCTCTGCCTTAGAATTTTGTTTAGTTTTATATGTTTTTCGTCAGTTTGAAGAGGATCCTTACACTCTCTTGCCCTCTTCAGCTCCTCAGCAGTCTTTTCAATCCATTCATTTGATCTCAGACATCAAAGCCACTGCCTACCTCGCCCCAACTTGAACTCTGCAAGAATTTGGCCTCATCCCCAAGCCCAAAATTGTTTTTCCCTTTTTCCAACAAAAACCCCTAAAAATCAAAATCAAACCCTCCTATTTTTTTATCTAGCCTAAGATCAGTTTTTTTTTAGTCATCTCAAGCCCCTTTGAATATTTTCATTGAGATTGACCCGAAGAGAGCCCTCTCCTGTCCTCGTAGGGCTAGCTACGAGGCTGAGCGTGGTTTGGTGTTGTCCTTCTTCTGCCTTATTTCAGCCTAAGGTGGATTTGGGAACTAACAATATGAAAACCCGTAACCTGACAAATCGCACACCATACTAGCCCTGTTGCACCCTTTAGTGGGCTTGGTCCTCCAGCATTCAGATAATCATTAAATACAGGGCATTGATCAGTATGATGCCCAATGGATTTACATCGTATGCACCAAACCTCTGCGCACACCTCCTTGCCCTTATCTTTGCACAGATTATGAATCTCCAAATGCATCACTTCTAACTGACTCTGAATCTGTTGAATTCTAAGCACAACATGTGTTGGCGTAGCTTATAATTTCATCACAATATCCACAGCCTCAGCCTGTGTGGAAATATTCTATTGAACCAATGGCTGGTGTAGATGTGTATCATAGATAGTGAATCCACCATCTCTAATAGTGTGCTTCAGTCTCTATTCTGCCTCCCACATAGATTCATTTGTCTCCTGGTGAATCTCTTTCAATTATGTAATCAATTGCACATATGATTTAGGCTTGAATTTTTATTTTAGGGCATATCCCCATTCATCCAAAGTGGCATTAGGGTTTTCTTGTACATATCTGATATACCAATCCAAGGCATGATCTTGGAAAGCAGTGGCTAACTGCACTTTCTTAACATCATCGCTATTAACCTACTGAGTTCTCCATACAGCATCAATCACAAACCAAAATTTCTCAGTATATTCATTTCAAATACCTCTAAAAGTAGGTAGCTTCATAGACGCGGCCATTTCTGTGCCTGGGTGACGGGGAGGTGGTGGTGGAGTGGACGCTTTGTGAGATGAGTTTGGAAATGGAGTGGATGAGATCTGGAATATGGTTAAGGCTCCCTAATTGTTCATATTTGGTGAAACTTCTTCTTGAGATACTTCCTCTTCTTCAAAGTGTGCAGATTCACTAGAACTACTAGCTTTTGGCTCGTCCTCACTATCAAATCTACCCTTGAGAGGATTGTAAACAAATCCTTCTTCTAAGTCTGCGTGGTGAATTATTCCACTATGCATAGGTGGACCTCTTTGGGACATTCATGCAATATGTTGGCAAAGAGAGCCCTGTTCACATAATAGCATCTTCAGTAATAACTTCAAAGAGTGCAAAAACTTACCTCTAAGACCTTTGAAAAATATTCTTTCTACTTCAAAATATGACGCAAACTAATCAATGGAAAATTCAGTCACAAATCCTCCCAAGACAGTATCAATCCAATGATCTATCATGTGAGTGATCTTATTGCTTTTATTTTCTAATTTTTGTATTAATTCAGGATTCCACTCAGTGAATGCGTCGTCCTTCATGCAAGAATTAAATTTAGTCAATTGCGACAACCACTCATGCAGCTCAGTTGCGAAGGAGCAAAAGAATATCTCATGAACTTATGTATAGATGTACTTCTGAACCCACTTTTCAGTAGATATCTTAGAAATTAAATTCTCTTGGATTCAAGGATATTTCTATCCAACCGATATTGCAATTCATTCTATGTAGGGTTCCACAACATTAAATATCCCTAAAAATGATCCTAGTCCCGACAACGAAACCATTTTTTGGCTTGAGGGGTCCTGACCCAGGTTTAGATTTTATTGCGCAACCAACAAACACTCCAACTATTGGCCCTTTCGGAAATTACCTTCTTGCGCAGATCAAAGTCTCACCTAAAACATATGGGGGGGTGTTGGAACCAGGTTTCCACACCTTGAGGAAGAAATTGATGTGGTGGCCCTAAATAGGTTTATTGCAGAACTTATTGTAGATCGGAAATAGATGTGTGCATATATAAACTAATACTTAATCAGATCATCTTGTCGCAAACACAGAAGATGCATATAACATATGGATCGTAGATCAACTTTGTTGCAGATAAATGACATAATCAGATAGAGAGTAATAGCTTAAGAAGATATATTCATGTACTTAATCATATACATATATTCATGCATAAAGAACATATTTACTCGCACAGATATAACAAAAGTAAAACAATCTCAAACAATAATAGTAAACAGATAGTTCAAACACATAACTCAAGTGCTTCGCCAAAATAGTATTTTTATTAGATTCAACAGTTCAGTACAATCAAACTTTCCCCTTAATACTACCCTTTCACACACGCAACCATGACTAGGTCTCTGCTCACATATCTAGTAGGAGACTTTATACCCAACCCAGACTTACAAAAATGTATCACAGAAACATAAACATACTAGATCCAAAAGTTTACTTGATTGAATACCTACTTAGACGCAATCTATCTCTATTTATATTCATCTAGCACGCAGATACTATGGTCTCAAACCATGGTTTGAGGCCCATAGTTTACACTTACAACCCATTTTCATAAAAGAGGGACTTTGACCCGCCCCAAATCCCCTTAACCTTCGCAGCGCACATATCCAAAATATATACAAAAAGTTACTCAAAATATTCCCCCAAGGGACCCCGCTCCAACAGTTGTGCTTAAATCACTCAATGTATTCCTCTAAGGTTTCAATATCCTTTGCAATAATTTTAAATATTTCATTTTTTAAGTCCCTAGATAGAAAATAATTATGATATTTGGTAAGAAAATAAATTTTCGTCACAACCCAGGAATCTATAGTACCTCCTCCTAACCCCATGAACCACCGTAAATATGATCCCTTCAAAGTAGAAGGAAAAAATTTCATATTTTTGGGATTAGTGGTGTAATCATATCCTCTACACAGAACATCGAAATGAAATAATAATGCATCAGGATCCTCTGAAGTCATCCCATGAAAATTTGTAATACTTTGCAATGGGATGTCTTTCATCAGAGCATTGGCCAATGGATCGAATATAAGATATTATAAGTTCGAGGTCTTGGCTTGTGTCACGACATTTTCCATTTGGTTCAAAATTATCCAATAGATTTTAGGGATTTCGTGTTCAAGAGGTATTATTTGAGCAGGGGAATTGTGGTTGGTATTCAACTCCTGAGGGGGATTCACTACATTGCTTAGATCAGGAATTTCAGATGCTTTTCCTTCAACAAAGATCGCAAGGGGTTCAAGTCTAGAAACTTTTGGATCTATCTCAAAATATCGTAATTCTATTCCACTTGTTTCTCCCTCCCCTTATTTGAAGTTACAAGAATTCCCCTCATAGCTATTAGAAGGACTAGAGTGTTTAATGGGTGTATCTTGAAATATTTGTTCAAATCCTTCAGTTTTGTTGTTAATATCAATGTGAGCCATATTTGATTAATTTGTTGCTTGAGGGGAAATGGTAGAGCCATTCCCAGATGTTTTTCGGGGACCTACTGACACTTGATATTCAGAGGTCCCAAGGTTCACCGAGCCTTGGGTTTTTGTGGTTTTGTGGTTTTTGATAAAGGCTTTTGTTCTATTACTACCTATTTTCTATTCTTATTCTTAGTCATACACACCTACATAATTTAAGTGTATCAACCAAAGGTGGGCACTAGCACAAGCTCTTTACTTGGTGCGTGTGTAGGTTCTTACCTTTCGTCTTCAATACCCAGCCCTTTGAATACACAATCTATCACTCTTTTGACAACCTCCCCGTAAATGACACCAAAATGTTGGGTACTAAGTTGTTCCTAAGGAATAAGCTCAATCCTCTATTCATTAATCTGTCAACCTGAGGTTTGTCTTTTTGTTACAAGGTTGTCGACACAGTCTATGGAGGGATAGTGCTTTGAATTAAAGGATCATATCTAATAATAACATGAAGTAAAGGATATGAATAAATACTTCAAAAAGATACTAAACTCAATATATAAACATAAATGAATCACTCTAAAGGAATCATGTAACTATTTTATGATCTTGAAAACAAATATTAAATTCTACCAAACCAATCATCCCTATTATGATGAGAAACTTCAGGATGTATAAAAAAAGGAATATACTCTCAGTTACTAATTTCTTCAATCACTTATAAATGGTAACATTAAAGCATAAAAATGGAAATTCACTTTGTTACAAATTAATTATAAAAATGCACACAGCTAGATAATTACATCTAAAAAATTATTCAATCCAATTAGTAGATCTAATCATTCATGGAACCGAAATGTAAGTCTATACATTCACATGCCCAATCAAGAAATTCAAGAATTCACACATCGTAGATTATAAATCTACGAGTTCACACGGAAGAATTGTAAACCTAAATATTCACAAAAGAAATAGCAATCATTCATATGAAAGGAAATAAAAGATAGTAATACAAGAAATACATCAATATTTCCATTGACTGGGCCCACGGTCTCTAGAAGTAACTTCCTTAAGGAAAACTCAACACAATAGGTTAAATCTAAACCATTAAACTTTCATTGATATCAAAGTGAGTTACAAAATGGTCTGTAAAACTTCAAAGAAATTTTGTTGTTTACTTTTTACAATTACTGGGAATAATGAAAGATCATCATCATTATTTCTTACTAAAGTTTAGTATATATATTACAACGTATTTCCAATGCTGGAATAATAAAGCTATCTTGAGAATCGGAAGATTCACAAGATAGCTTATTTAAATTATAAAATATTAAAAATAACAAGTCATATTTTCTCCTTAACAATTCAATGCAATTAGATGTGAATCCTCAACAAGCATTCCAAGATTAGTCCAACGGTTTTCGAAACTTGGGTTTTCTCCAACATTTCGAGGGAACAATAGTTGCTCTTCAGATTTCTCTTGTTCATAAATTTACCCAAATTATAACTTTAGGATATCTAAAGCACTCAAATTATCTCATTAACAAGATGAAATACTAAGACATAATTAACTAATTTTCTAAAGCTTCTATCTCTCAAATTATTATAAACTAAAATAAAAGGACTTATAAAATAGATATTTAACTAAAGAAACAAGGGGAAGAAACTTACTAGTTCCATGGCCCAACAGTATTGTGACTAAAAGAGATAAATGAGACAAGAAAGTAAAAGCGTATAACAGGTCTTGATCATGATCACACACACACATATACAACCAAGCACATGATAATAAGATACACAAAACCCAAAACCACCATGCATGCATTAAAGTGACAATAAAATGACACTTATCTCCAAGTGAGACAATTAGGATGCAAGCCTTTAAAACACAAGTGTCAAGTACAAACAAAAGATATGCTATGCTATGAGAGAGTGTCCAGAACATGTTCTCATGATAGATAAGATCAACTAGTGCAAGAGAGTGTGTTAGAGCTGCCTCTAAAAGGTGTGTCGAGGTTCTCTTAGGATATTTGAAAGCAACTGAAGGTTACACATGCAAGAGTGAAAGAAAACACAAGTGACTCATGCAAGAATGAAAGAAAGAAAAAGTGACACTTGCAAAACATAGAGCAAGAAAAAAAAACATGTAAGTGAAAAAGTGACACTTGGAAACGAAAAATTGATAGTTGAGAAACTCACCCAAACTATGGGGAATTTGTAACCATGAACGAGAGAATTTTCCTTGTACTAAAAAATGCACAGAGATAAAAAGTGAAAGATGAATGTGAGAATGAGCCATGGATTGGACTCTTTATATAGGTAGAGCATGCATGAAATTAGGGTTAATATTTGTGAGTGTGTTTATTGCATGTCGAGAAAATAGGAGTCAATATTGAATTGACTGCCACTAAGAGGTGTGACAATACCGACTTAAAGTACACTCTCATTATCAACAGAGTGATAAATCACTATATATAGAGGATTACCTTACATTATAACTAGAAACTTCACAATCATTACTGGAAAGGACTGTGTAGTGACTGTAAGCAAGGATTGTGCAGTGACCATGAGCAAGGATTGCATAGCATTGTCACTATGAAGTGTGATTATCCTATCTTGAGAGTTGTGCATGTGAAAGTAATTAATTCAAAACCTAGGATTCTTAAATAAAGGATTGAAAACTTATACAACATGACCAAACATGAACTTAATGGCTTGAAATGAAAGATTATATGATTATAAGAAATATTCAAAATTTTAAGGTAGGAAAAAATTTGGAGGGGGTTGTAGTAGCTACAACGTTTGGAAACACATTGGAAGAACCTCGGCTTCTTTGTTTAGGTCTAGCCTTGAGCATGATGTCTATCAATCTAGAAGTATTCACCATTCTATTTATCACCCTATCTTCCTTACTTATCTCGGTTAAATATGTAGTCCCTTCTATGCCTCTTGTAGGCTTCACACACTTCAAAAGACTAGTCAAATTTCAATTGTTTCAATTGAGTAAGAGTATATGAGTTCCATGAGTTTAATATATTCATATTTGTAGTATAATATATAGTGTTTATATGCTTCCAGTGGGCCTATTTAGTACCTGACAGAGCCATTTCAAAGAATCACAATCATTTATTTGATGCTAGTGAGCCTATTTAGTACCCTTGTGAAGTTTCTTGTCTCACCTCTTTGCATAAGAAGCCTTTCTCTTCTTTCACCCTTTATTTATTTTATTTATTTATTCTCAAATGCACTTAATAGGCATATATTTCACCAAGGGTGGAATATGGATCTTGACTTATTTAATGAGCAAGAGAGGTTTTTCCTTGTTTTACATAGACTCTTATATATACACTTTTGAAATCATTATGTTCGCTTAAGTTTTTCCTCATGTCCTTTCTCTACTCAACTTATCTAACACGTTAAAACCAATTAATATAAATGTGTGATTAAAGAAAATAAAATCCTATGATAGATATAGGCATTGTAATCCTGCTTAAGTTTTCATTTAGGATGAAACTCATTTTTTGTATATGCATCATTGACCTTAAAATATATTTAGGCTCAAACAAAAAAGTAGACCAAAGGTAAGCTAAGTGTTTTCATTCATCATAGTGCCATGTTTAAAAAAATTTCCCCATTACTTCACATCCAAATGAAGATCATTTCACACAAAATATTTTTTCATCGCAAACTTATCAAAGGAAAACAAAACTCAAATAGGAAGAAAAGTTTAGAATGCAAGGAGATGAATGTTGCGTAAAAAACCAAGGAAAAATGAAATTGAGGCATGGAAAGCTTGCGCAAGCAATGCAAAAGATGATGCAAAAAAATTCAAATATGTACATGAGAAACAATGATGTAGAGTTATCCTAATGAGCAAACAAACTATGTTAAATCCTAATATAACACTGGATAAAGGTCGGGATCAAGTGAGATCAAACTTCCCATTCCGCCAGAAGAACCTTTCTTGACCTACAAACACAAAGTTATAACAATTAGTACCAACATGAAATAATATGAAAAAAACAAAAAGATTTACTCGAATATATTTCACATGATAAATAAATTCATGTATGCAAGTAAAATAGTTCACCATAAAATAATGTTCTAGTAGGGTTGCAACTCTATCCTGATAAAAAGAATGATGAGCTTGGACACCCTGAAAACCTCTCATACATGTGTATTCATCCACATTTTAATTCATAGAAAGCTCATAGTATAACTAAAACATTTTATTAGCAGTAGATATTTCTAAATAGGATTTATCCAACCAATTTGTGATTATAAAATGATGAACATAATAAGGTTGAAGATCATTCCAAGTTGAGAATTCATTAGATGAGAAAGTGTTAGGGAAATAATCTCATGAGTAAAACCCAATTTGATCTTTTTCATGGATCTTGCAAAGGGCGTGAGGACCTGACATAACCATAAGTGGAATTTGAAGTACCTCAACCCCTTAACAAGTCTTTAAACTGTCAAAATATAAGTTGTTGAATTTCAATGGCTTATAAAGATCCACAAGAGAATATGAAAAAATTTCATTAGATGTATTAATAAATACATTTCCAATGGGATGGCACTTGTTAAAGCCACTACTTTGATCAGATTCGACATTTAACACATTAGACTCTTCATGGATTAAGAATGAGTATGAATCAATTAGAGGAATTTCTTGAACATTTATGGTTGTAGAATCTTCCTCTTCACCTGCCAAATATTGAAAATTGAATATATCATAAGGATTGTATTCATTATTTTCATCTTCAACTTGTGAAACAACACAATTTTGTATCTAATTGTAATCAAGAGTGGAATAAATATCTAAAGTATTTAGAGAAATTTTTGGTGTGGTGGAGTCATTAAAAAATTATGGTACAATGTGTGGTGTGTTAAAGATGGAGGGAGATGAAAAACATTAGGTGAAGAAATTTTAATTCCAACTAAATATTATTCTAAATTCAAACTCTGCACATTATTATCAACTTTAGGGAACAAGGGATCATCATGTATGTTATGCTCTATAGAGTCATTTAAACATTCACTATCAACCAAGACAATGCCTTCGTCATGGTAGGGAGGCAAAAGTGAGAGCATTTCATGGGAGGATGGAAGATTGATTGAATAAATATAATTTTCATCAACATGGTAGTCAAAGGGTAGTATACCAATATGATTATTAAGTTGATTTTTCTCCACCTCAATAGAGTTCATTTAAATTTTTGAAACAAGAAATTTTTCATCATTACTAGATTAAGTATCAATAGATATTTTCATGTCAGTAAAAGAGTAAATTTCATTTGATACCGAAGATGAAGTATGATAAGGAAAATCGAGGGGAACCATTTCCACCCTCAAAATTTTAGGTTTTGTTTGACCTGCGCCTAAAACAAAGGTAGCCATAGCGAAATTAGGAAACTAAATACTTAGAAATTTAATTTTTTACTATCAATATTCATTTTAGATTTAGATTCCATATCAGAAATGCCAACTATACATGGAAAATTTCTTATTAGATGAAACCACTCCTTGTCCTTATCAAGAATATTATAGAAAATGTTGAGAAATCTTTTGCAAAAATCATTCATTGATTCATTTGGTCTCCTTATGAGTTCATCAATTTCCTTAAATAAATCCTTAGAAGTAGACTTTTGAAAATCAAATATAAATTCATCTATGAATGGTTTAAAAGAATGAATAGAATTGTATGGCAAGGAGTCACAACATGAATTAACATGATCTTGAAAGGTGAAATAGAAAATTTTGCATAGGAAAATATCATTATCAACACAAATAGCGAGAAATCATAATATATGATCATATGTAGATATTTCCCCTTCACCATCAAACTTTTTCTTTGACAAGAGATTGAACAACTTCCTAGGGATTGAAATATTTACCTTTTTAAAAAAACAACCTCGATTAAATATATGGGAAGGATTCATAAAGATGATAGATTCAAATCAAAATCCATGGGCTCAACTTGTTATATGGCCCTCCTTCTAGCACCAATTGTTGACAGTGTTGGAAGTCTTGCATCATAGGGAGTCTCCCTGATATGAAGTCAAACAGTGATAGGAGCCCAATCCGTGATTTCAGCCAGGCCACCATTATATTGATTTTATATATTTACATTAGTTGCAATTATCAAAAAAAGAGAGTATGCACATAACTCTGTGATAAGAACGTGAGTTCACTTTGTGAAACAATGATTACAATGCATACAAATCACTTTCACGGGCAGGAAAAGAGAGAGTGATCCTTTAGAAAAAAATAGTAGTACTCTCATAACAAATACAGACATGAGCATAGGAAGAATCGTTAATCAACCAACAAAATAGCTCACATAGTAACAATGATCATGAAATCAAGTAACAACGCACATTCAACAAGATATATACCAAATTCAATGAAACATTTCATTTTCTTTAGCATGTATGAACATGTTTTTGTTACTACAACACCCTCAACATTTTGGCCTAAATTCAAACTTTGGAGCCTACTTTAACTATGTGAGTTATCTTTTCTAGTAACAAAATATGTTCCATGCATGTTCTCTAAGTTTCCTTGTCCATTTGTGAAGAAAACCTATGTGTTGTATTTTGGTAAAGGGATTTTTGTCCAATATTTAAGAGGAAAATTTGGTACTTATGAGCCATATCCATCATAGAGTCATTAATTATACATATTACTATTGGATATGGGATCCCCGCAAAGTAAGCAACTAAAAAAAAACTGCAGATTGAGGAGCGGAGCGCGCAGCGTGGAGTCTATTATGAGCCATAGGGGCTTTGGGGTGGGTCAAATCCCCTTATTATGTAATGGGATTGGATTATTTTATGAACCTTGGACTCTGGCCATGGTTTTGGTACCATGGTATTGTAAATTCCAAACCTATATAAGGAGTCTAGAGAGAATTCATAAGAAGCTTAAACGATAAATCTGATGAGATGCATTTGGATGTAAAATTGTTTTGAGTCAGAGTATATGTTTTGGGTTGATGAAAGGCTCCTACAGTTGTGTGCATGGAGACCTTAGGAAGTTTGTAGTTGTGTGCACAGGGCCCTGCAACTATGTGCGCGGAGACCTTAGGAAGTCTACAGTTGTGTGCGCAGGGTGGAACTGAATGTATGAGAAGGATCTAGCTATTAATGAAATAATTTTTGGATATATCTAATTTATATTGATGTGTTTTCTTTTACTTACTATTTATGAATATATATGATGAATAAGGGTTTTGATCTATAATTGAATATCACAATCTTGTTTATGGTTGTTTGCTTTTTTTAATGCATGAATAAGTAAGATCGCATAGTCTGTTAGTAAGTTCAACAGATGTGTTGAAAAACACCTATATTATTGATAGATCTAACCTGCAAATCTCTATAAATAAGAAAAATCCCTAAATCCGCAATCCTCTATCCCTTTGGATGCAAAAACCTAATTCTAGAATCCCCCTATATTTCCTCGGGTGGTACTTCGATCTACGCAAGCAAGTCGTTGCCAAAAGGGTCGGTAATAGTGGGTTTTGTTAGAATGCATAGTCACATTGATCTTGGGTCTAGGCCCCATCAATCCAAAAAATCCCAAAATTTTATTCATTTTTTTGTTGGTGTTGTAACTTCTATCACAAATGGGTACATGTTGATTCTCGGTGTCAATTTTTTCATTGATATGTGGATAATTTATTATGATTATGTTATCATGTTCAATTCATTCTCTAGTTTCATCTATGCCTCACTAATCCCACACTTAGTCAAATTTTGAAGATCTCCTTGTCCAATCAACCATGTCTCACTTTGCCTCCTTGAGCTGCACAATGCACAATTGCAAGCCTCTGTCAGCATCCCCTACCTCCTCAAATTGCATAATACTAGACACTGTCTCCAAGGACTGTGCATTGTGTAGTCACAATGCCCATTTTTTGCCTCCTATTCCCCACAATTGCGCAGTCATGCCTCCTAGTCATCATGCCACTGTGCATTGTGCAGTTTCTTCCAATATTCAACTTCTCTGTCTCTCTGAACTACGTAACTGTGGAATCCAGTGGCCAAGTCTCTCTCTTGAACAGAAAATTACGTAGTCATAGTCATCAGTCCCTCATCCTTGTCTCTTGGAACTGTGCACTACGCAATCCTTGAGCCTTCTCCTTTTTTCTGCATTTAGCGTGGGCTTGATTATTAAATTTCAAGAATAAAATTAAACTAGGATATTTTTGGACTGATGTCATCTTATTGTGAGTGGATTTCATCTACAGGTATTGTATCTCGACATGAAAAGATGATGTTTTAGAAAAATTCCAAGGATATTATGCAAAAGGACACTTATGAAGCTACCAAATCAAGGATGATCATCAAACAAGATGAAGGGACACTAGATCGTGACAGAAGATTGAAGAAAAATATGTAATGGAAGACTCCATATCATCAAGCCTTTTGGAGGAGGAATATGAATAATTTACAACACATATCATGAAGATACAAAGGTAGCAGCAAGAAGGGAAGCCTGGCATATGTTCTCTACAATGAAGTCCATGTCATCAATGCCAAGTCATGTCTTATCCAAGTGTCATCTCAAGATTCATATGAGTCATCATGTCTTGAGACATCATTTTTGTATGTAGTTATGTAATTATAAAAAATGAGAAATCTAAAGTGTGTGGAATTCCAAAGGTCACACAAAGAATGTGAAAAGTCATGTAAAATTCCAAAGGTCTCTTGGGAATTTGAAAATTCATATGTGAATTCAAGAGTCATGAGGAGATATCAAGAGTCACAAGGGAGATGGAGAGTCACCTCATTTGTTATATCTACACCGTCATATCTCAAGAAAGGGACTTTTCACCTTGGCTTCTTAAGCTAGGAATAGGAGAGAAGAATAGGATTTTGAAAACAAAGTAGTGGTTAAAAGTTCCACTATTGGAACAAGTGTTATGTGATTTTAATGGTTTATCTTGGAACTTTCACGTCATAATTTGAAGCTCTTTGAGCCGGCACAATTTTAATGAATGTTTCGTGAATGATAGTGAGACTATTCTTCCATTGTTTGTGGTATATTTTTGTGTTAATTCATACTAATGAAAATGAATCGTTTCTTTGCCTTTAGTATGTTTCTTTGAATCATTTGTATTTTTCTTTCATGATCGTGGTTTCTATGTGAGCTATTTCACAAGATTACTTATGATTCTCCTAGATATATGTGTGTGTCTTTACTAGGATAGTACTAATAATTTTATCTTAAAGACTCACTTTAGTTTTTGTTCCATGAAAGAACTATTATACACTTTACAATTTAATACTTCACAAGGCTAACATACTTTTTGATCTTGAATGTGCATGTGTTTCTCTTGTGTCATTCATTGCAGCCAAGGAAAATCTTTAAGATAGTGGCAATCAGCCATAATTTCCAGTTGGGGCTCCTACTTCAAACAGTGTGAGGTCTAATTGGGATTTCATACCATGGAGTCCCCCTTACATTTGGTGGCATCTAGCGTTGTCAAAATAACACAAACATATACCATAAAAAATAAAATAATAGTCTTACAACATTCATGACACATGCATGAAAGTGTGTCGGCTCTAAGAACTTTAAAATATTAATTGAAAGTTCCAAGTACACAATTACAATGATGCTACACTAGCCCCAATAGTGGAACATTAAGTCACCACTTGTTCCTCTAAAGAATGATCTTCTTTCCTATACCAAGATAAAGAAGCCAAGGTGAAAATTCCATTTTATTGAGCTATGAGGGTTTATTTGTAACAAATGAGGTGATTATTCACCTCCCATGTGACTGTTGACCTCTCATGAGAATTTTGAGCTCCTACATGACTCTTGGACTTTCTAGTGACTCTTCATATTCCATGTGTCACCCTTGGGCTTCCACACATCTACATTTTCTAATTTTTGAAAAAACATAATTTCATTTCACCAATAATGTGGAAAAATACATGAGACAAAATAACACTCTTGTGTTGGCACCTTGAAGAGCTACATGTGATTGTGACACGAGACTTCATTGTAGTGTATTGATACCAAGTTCTTATTTTTGTTACTATGTCTTCATTCTTCCTTATTGATCTGATATGTGCTTCATCTTCACCCTCCAAAGGGTTTGGATAATTAATGGAACCTTCCAAGTCGACATGAGTTTCCATCTGTCTATTGTAGTCTAAGATTCCTTTACTTCTAGATGTAGAATATTTGTGTCTTATCTCCATAAGTGTCCTTCTTGTAACCTATTCTTGATGACCTACATGACCGTAATTTTTCCATGATAACATTATATCACCTGCAAATGAAATTCACTCATGACAAGACAAAATAGTCCTAAATCACCTATTCTCTCTTTTTTTTCTCATGTGATATGTTGAATATGATTGGACAGTGCACAAGGAATGAGAGAGAAGCCTTCTTGGGTATAGTGCATAGGATCAAGAGGTAAGGAGTGGAGGAATATCACTAGGATTGTGCAGTGGTAAGGAAGGAGCAGGCATTTTTGTGCACATTGCACATGTCTTAAATCCATAGAAGGAAGGCTTATCAACTGATAATGTGCAGTGTGAAGTGCTAGAGGATCAGGGTCTAGGTGTTGTGCAGTTGAGTACTACGAGAACTGAAAGATGGCCCTACTATTCATTAAATTTGAATAGTGTGCAATGAAGGAAAGGATGGCCAAGGAATTGCTTAGAGGAAAATTTCAGGAGATAAGGGTGGAAAGCTTGGGCACTGTGACTGCATAGGGTCTAGTGATTGAGGAGGAGGCTCTAGGGGTTGCGTAGTTAAGCATTGCAAGGGTAAATAAATAGCCCTACTTTCCACTGAGAATGCACAGTGAAAAATTCAAGGGGGGTGTCCAAGTTTGCATAGTGAGAGGGTGTAGGCAGCAAGGTTTAGTGATTGTGCTTTGAGGTTGCTCAATGCGCGGTGAAAGAGGTTTTCTTCTAGATGGGAAAAATCCAAAATTACAAGAGGTAAGGGTCTCATCACTGAGGCTCAGGAATGCACAATGTGCTTATAACTTGGCTAGAAGTTTAATGTGCTCATGATTTGTGCAAGAGGTGAGGACAGTGAAGGACTCCATAATTAACTAAGTGTGAAATCAATGAGACAAGAGAGTAAGAGCATATGACATATATTGAATCTGATTACAGACACATATAAAACCAAGCACATAATAAGAATATACACAGTACCCAAAACCATCATGCATACATTTAAGTGACAATAAAATGACACTTATCTCCAAGTGTGATAGCTAAGATGCAAGCCTTTATGACACTTTTCAACTGCAATCAAAATATGTGTTATGTTATGGGAGAGTGTCCAACACATGTTATCATTGATATATAGGATCAATTAGTGTAAGAGAGTGTGTTGTACTTGCCTCTAAAAGGTGTTTTGAGGTTCTCTTAGGATATTTGAAAGCAAGTGAAGGTGACACATGCAAGGGTGAAATAAAGCACAAGTTAAAGCAAGAAAAAGCGACAATTGCAAAATATAGAGCAAGTAAAATGACACATGTAAGAGAAAAATAAAGCAAAAGCGACACTTGCAAAAGCAAAAGCCATAGTTGAGAAACTCACCCTAAATATGGGAAATTTGAAACCATGAGTGATCAAATGCTCCTTGTACTCCAAAAGTGCACAGATTCCAAAAGTGAAATATGGATGTGAGAATGAGCTTTGGACAAGACTCTTTATATAGGGAGAGTAGACTACCAATTAGGGTTAAGATTTGTGAGTGCACTTATTGTATTTCGGGAAACTAGGGGTCAAGATTAAATTGACTGCCACTAAGATGTGTTACAGTAATAACTTGAAGAAGTACACTCTCACTATCAAAAAATAGTGCACAATTACTAGTTGCATAGGATTCCCTTACAATTTCATTAGGAACTATGCAATCATTATTGGCAAGGATTTACATAGTGACTTTGAGCAAGGATTTCGCAATGACTTTGAGCAAGGATTTCACATTGACTGTGAGCAAGGATTGTGTAGCAATGTTTCTATAAATCATTCTTGGCTTATATTGATAGTTAGGCATGTGGAAACAAGTAATTTGACACTTAGGATTCTTTAATGAATGCTTGAACAGTTATACAACATGACTGAACATGATCTTAATGGCTTGAAATGAAATATGACATTATCATAAGGAGGCTCCAAAATTTGAAGGCAGGAAAAATTTTATAGGAGTTGTAGTAGCTAAAATAGGTGCATATCTTTGCTCTCATAGAAATATAAATGCATTTATCCTCCCACCTTATTTTCAATTATCTATTTCTTCTTCCATACTGCCACTTTCCTATTCAATCCACTACCTCTTTTAGTCATGTTACCCACCACTTTGTGGGTGATATTCCTAGAAGAAACATTTTCTCCAATATGGTCCTCAGTTGGCAGCAAGCAGCCCCTTGTAGCCACCAGTTAGCTCATGTCATTTCTCCACCACCTGAGCTAGCCATGTGGTCCCTCACCCATCTATCATGATCGTATGTTTGAAGGTGGGCCTCTTAAACTTAAACTTATGTATTGTCATTTGGTAATTGAGTATTGTGTTTTCTTATCATTGACACTTATGGGCATGGATTAATGGGGGGATTAGGTGGAAATGGTGGGATAGGTATGTGCTTATGTCCCCTAAACCTCTTTTGGATGTTACCCTTGGATATTAGTCCCATGGGATCTCCTTTACTGACCATTTAGTTTTAGGGTGGTATGACATGGGAAACCCTTATTTTGGTTGTGTGGTTCCACTCGCTCATCCACATATATCACTCCCCTTCCATCTATTATAAACCCATTCTTCATTTTTCCCATCTGGGTCCACATGTCTTCACTGGCTCCACATAGGGTTAGCCTCCCCTTCCCCATGCCCCCACCTTGGGCCAGGCTTGGAAATATGCCCCAGAGGTTGAAGCAGCTGAAAATAAGAATTAAAATCGTAAAACACATTCAATAGGAAAATGTACCACAAGATGAAAAATATGGTCAAGACAAACATATTTAGCATGTGGGAAAAATCCAATGCATGAGCTCTATCCCATACCCATTTCCATCACCCTGGTTCGATGGGCCCTAGATGAGCCTCCTTTATCATTTAGGAACCCATGATTGTCCCAACCCCTGGTGGGAAATGAAATCTCCCTACTTTAAAGGAGGTATCCATTGATATATATTACACATCATGCTCTTATCCTTTGAGACCCGAGTATTTAATCAAATAAAAATCATAAAATGCAAAAGGAATAAAAAAAGGGTGGAAAAATCAAGGTTGGGGCACCTCATGTACCATGACTTCTCCCTCCTGTATATTATGAACCCGGGTGTGGGCTTCCCTTATTCTAGCTAACTTTTTATCTTGATGTGTGGCTCAATATTTCCCCTTTCACTCCCTATTCCATCCACCTCTTTATCATATTCCACCACCATTTGAAGGTGTACCTTGGACATACTATCCCCTCTAAAGGGAAAAACCACCTAATAAGGTATGTGGTTAAATCCCTCTGGAGATTTGATACATTAGCACATGTCAGAGCCCACTATGGAAGGGAATGCCATTATTAAGTGTCCACCTATTTTCCAGGGTTTGTAAGTTATTTTACTCGATTAGTTTTGTTAGAAAATTATATATTACAGAGGAATTCAACACATAAAATATGCATAAAACACAAGCACACAAAATACATAAAACCATAGAGACACAGATATACGTGGTTCACCCAGTTTGGGCTACGTCCACCCCGAACAACCATTCCTTCATTTCTATTATCCAGCAAAATGAAGAGACACAACCTACAGCAGATCCGTTGTAATATCCTCTATTCTCTCTCACAGTCTCCCTATCTGTTTCTTGCTCCGAGAATACACATACAATACATAGCCACAATACAATACCCTTATACAAGCGAGGGGTTTCCTTCTAGGACGAAAAACCCTAAACTAAACATAACTTCTACTATCAGATCATCTGCCTAATGAACGGCCCAGATTGACTAGAAATTACTATACTTTTACAAGGCAATTTTACATCTGTTTTTAGCTTCGGGGGCGCTACCCTCGAAATCCCCCGCCAGGGGGGGCTCCATAAATTCGTAGTCGCCCCCCCTATACCCCCCAGGTAGATTTTAATTACATGCAGCATTTTCGCCCCATTAAGGTACAAGGGTCCAACGTTGTGATACAAAATAAACAAGATAATCAGGCTCCACACCCAACAATCTCCCACTTGGAGACTGATTGTAGCAACTCCACTACTGCTTCATTTGCTAGAAAATGAATTTATACCTAGTCGTTTCTCATCTTCATCGCCATCCTTGAAGACTAATTGAAACTGAGCATATTCTCATTTTCTCCCTAGTTACAAAATTTTTTAGCATATCTACAGGATTCTCGCTAGTGTGTATCTTTTCCAGCTTCAACTGTCCATCTTCCAACACTGACAGTATGAAATGGTACTTGAGTTGTATGTGTTTAGTCCTGGAATGAAATTCTAAGTTATTTGCAAGATGAATGGCACTTTGGATATCACTGTATAACGTGCCCATATCATGCTTCTTACCCAATTCATCCATAAACCATTGTAACCAAATCATTTCTTTACTAGCGTCTGTAGTAGCAACATACTCTACTTCTATTGTTGAAAGTGCAACAACACTTTGGATTTTTGAAACCCAACTAATAGTTGTTCCACCTACAGTAAATACATACCCTGTAGTGCTACTTTTGTTATCTTTGTCACCTACCATATCAGCATCAACATATCCGTGTAGAGAAATGTTTGAGCCACCAAAGAATAATTCTTGATTTGTGGCACCTCTCAAATATCTGAGAATCCATTTCACTGCCATCCAATGTTATTTTCATGGATTGTTCATGTACCTACTTACAACTCCCACTACATGTGCAATATCAGCCCTTGTGCAAACCATTGCATACATTAAGCTTCCAACTGCTGATTCATATGGAATTTTAGACATATAATCCATTTCTTCTTGGGTCTTGGGGCACATCTCCTTACTAAGTTTGAAATGGCTAGCAAAAGGTGTACTAATTGATTTTGCATTCTGCATATCAAATTTTTTCAACATATTTTGTATGTACTCATTCTAAGACAGTGTTAATTTGTGATTTTTTCTGTCTCTAGTTATTCTCATACCAAGGATTTGTTTTGCAGCTCCCAAATCCTTCTTTGCAAATGAATTTGCCAATGTTCTTTTGAGCACATTTATTTCGTGCATGTTAGACCCTGCAACAAGCATGTAATCTACATACAATAAAAATATAATATAGATGTCATCATTTTTCTTTTTCAGATAAACACAATGATCATAGTGACATCTATTATAACCTTGTTCAGACATAAACCTGTCAAATTTTCGATACGACTACCTTGGAGTCTTTTTTAAGCCATATAAGCTCTTCTTTAACCTGCACACTAATTTTTCTTTCCCTTTGACCTCATATCCTTTTGGTTGCTCCATATAGATATATTCCTCCAAATATTCATGGAGAAATGTTGTCTTTACATCTAATTGTTCAATATGTAAATCTTCCACTGCTACAAGACTTAAAATAGTTCTGATTGAAGTCATCTTAGCAACAGGAGAAAATATTTCATCAAAATCAATACCTTTCTTTTGTGCAAACCCCTTCACCACAAGTCTAGCTTTGTACCTTTGTTTTCCTCCATATTCTTCCTTAAGCCTGTAAAACCATTTATTCTGCAATGTAGTTTTACCTGCAGGAAACCTGACTAAGTCCCAAGTCTGGTTATGCATTAAGGAATCCATCTCTTCTTCCATGGCTATTTCCCCACTTCTTCCTAGTTTCAACCTGCATTGCTTCTTCATAACATTCAAGTTCACTACAATCAGTAAACAATAAATAGTATAATGAAGGAGAATATCGTTCATGGGGTCTACTTATTCTGGTAGATCTTCTAACACCACTTTCAGGTGTTTGAGGTGCCTGTTGCTGTTGTTGTGGCTGTTGATCATTATTATTTTCAGGCACCTTTACTTTTTCTGTGATATCATCAAGAATTGTGTATTATTTGCTTTCCTTTTCCTATTTCTTTTCCTGCAACTGATTCTTATACAAGACCTTTTCATTGAATATTACATCTCTGCTCCTAATGATTTTGTGATTTTCATAATCATATAAGCGATAACGAAAATTATTAACACCATATCCAATAAAGGTACATTTCTTTGATTTTGCCTCAAGCTTTGTTCTATTTTATTTATTAATATGGACAAAGGCCTCACAGCCAAAAAGCTTTAAAAAAGGGTAGTTTTCCTTTTTACCTGTCCATGCTTGCTTTGGAATACCACCATCTAAGGACCTTGAAGGCCCTCTGTTTATTAGATAAACAACAATATCTATAGCAACTGCCCAAAATTGTAAAGGAAATCCTACATGAAATCTCATGCACCTTGCATGCTCCATGATTGCTTTGTTCATCCTTTCTGACACACCATTTTCTTGTGGTGTTCTTGGAATTGTCTTCTCTCTGTGAATTCCATGCTCTGAACAGTACCTATCAAAATCTTTGCTGCAATATTCACCTCCATTGTCTAATCTGAGACACTTCAGCTTCTTTCATATCTCAATCTCAACCAAATATTTCCATTTCTTGAAAGTATCGAATACATCAAATTTATTCTGAATACAATAAATCCAAGTTTTTCTAGTTTCATCATCAATAAAAGTAACATAATAACGAGAGCCACCGAGAGATGATACCTGAGAAGTTCCCCATACATCTGTATGCACAAGCTCTAATTTTTTGCTCCTCTTTTCTTTCCCAACTCTGAGAAATATGTCTCTCTTTTGTTTTCCATATATGCAATTCTCACAAAAATCCAAATCAACATTCTTCAAACCGGGTAATAAATTGCTTGATTGAAGAATTTTCATCCCCTTCTCACTCATGTGTCCGAGCCTATGATGCCATAATTTTGCATCTACTCCTTTGGAAGTTAAATCATTAACAAAGTTAGAAATATCTTTGCATAAATACAATGTGCCAACCTTTTCGCCTTTTTCTATTACCAGGGATCCTTTGGTGACCTTCCAAGTTTTATCTGTGAAAGTTGTCACACAACCTTCACTGCCTAACTGCCCCATTGAAATCAGATTTTTCTTCAGATCTGGAACATGCCTTAACTCCTAATAGTGCTTGGTTTCCATTCTGTTGTTTTACAAAAACTTTACCCATTCCAATAATTTTACAAGGTTTATCATCACCCAAATGAAATTGTCCAAAATATCCTTAAACATAGTCATGAAAATATTTCTTATCAGGTGTGGCGTGGAATGAGGCCCCTGAGTCTACTACGCAGGAATCAGTAACATTTTTGAAAAAAATAATAAAAGCATATTGTGACACATCACCTATCACATTTTCTTCATGATTTCTTTCTTGTTATGCATCTCCTTCTTTTCCCTTCCGAGACTTACAATATTTCTTTAGTTGTCCTTTCTTTCGAAATTTCTAGCACACTATCCCCGATCTGGACTTGGATATGCCTTTCCTTGATTTACTGCGATATCATAAGCTTTTTCCTCTTTCCATTTCTCTTCACCTATACTTTGTGTTGAGCTCCAAAGATGCTTCTTTCTTCCACCACATTCCACTCCATTTCCTTTGTCCATTATTAATTACAGGCTCAAATGATCAATAGAATTAATTAGAATTGCTTTAAGAATGAATATCATGACTAACTTGCTATGTTTTTATGATTTTGTCATTGTAGTACTTTTTGAACTAGATCTAGCTACAGAATGTAGACATTCTATAGCTAGTTGCCGATTCTACAGCTGTCTTCATGTATACGCAGGTTCCAGGTGTCATCTTGGAGAAAAAAACATATGGGTGTATTCCACATCATTCCCTCATCATTTTTTACTCTCCACGAAGTTTGAACGGAATTCTGTAGGCAGTTATGTACGTGGGAACTCAAACTAGGAGACAGACTCCTAATAGGACAAGGACAGTCCAGATGTCTTTAATTCTATTACGTGACCACCATCAGAGTCCTAGTTTGATTTTTATTTGGAAAGAAAATTATCTCTAGGTTATCTCAAAACAGTTATGTAAATTTGTTACAAATATGGCTCGGGAAACCGAGGGACAAGGTTAGATTTTGTATTTTGACTGCTAGATTTCAGAAGTACGAAAACACTCTGTTTTGAAGTAATTTCTCTCTAATGCAAGAAGTATCACTTTATTGAAAGCACTGAGTCAATCTTGAAGTAGATTTTTCGTGCTACTCCGGTGGTAGAGGGCCCCTACCTCTTGAGAAACCTTTTTTATATGGTTTAGATAAGTATTTTAGTCTCGTTTTTCATTTCTAGCTTAAGCACGTTTCTGAATTTTATGTTTCATGCTTGTTTACATTGATCATCACAGCTAGACTTACTCTTATAAACTCTTCCAAAATATCATCACGATGAATAAGGCATAGCTGTGGTGTTGTAGGTTTTAGTTGCATTTCCTTTCGAATTTTATGATTTATGCTTGTTTACACTAAGTGTCACAGCCGGTCTTACTCCTACAAACTCTTCAAAAACATCATTAACAATGAATAAGAAACGGCTGTGGTATCTTAGATTTTAATTGTATTTGCTTTCAAATCTTATGTTTATGTTCAATTTCATTGAATAATACAGCCATAATTGTTTTTACAAAATCTTCCAAAATATCATTCGCATTGAACAAGATGGGCTGTAGAATTCCAATAGACTAGCTGCATGTTAGTTTAGTCATAACACTCTGGAGGATGATTTCATTTAGTTCAGCTCTGTCACTACATTTCAAGTTTGATAATGGCATTTTAATTTAACTCTGTTCACTGTACTTCAAGTAGATTAGTAGCATTCTATTTTAGTCTTAGCTCACTGTATTAGCATTCCAGTTTAGTTGTTATCCATTGCATTTTAAATTGTATTAGTTGTTAAATTTAGATACCACGGTCTTCATTATTTACAAAAAATTCTTTTGTTCCAACCTCATATTAATACATAATCATCTAGACAGAAGCTAGTATCATTCTAAGGCTTGGAGTATTTTGCAACCTTTTTACCATTTCACAAATAAGCCTTTTCTCAAGGACTATTCTAAAAAGAAACCTATAACTTTTGAGTGAGGCCTAGTGGTGCTAAATTGAGTTGCAGAACAGAATTAGAAGTTAGTTTAGAGTAAAAATCTTATTGTGCTACAATTTTTCTTTTCCAAGTATGTTCCAATAAACCTTTAATCATGGATGAGATGTTGTAACATTGTAAGTTGATTGTTTATTTAGGAGAACTTCATTCACACTTAACTTGTCCATTTCTCAAGCTCTTCCAATACATCTTTAATGAATGAATTGGATAAGTTCAAGCTTATGTTGTGATTTATTTCCTTGCAATGAAGTCATTATCAAGCTTTGCATTTGTTGTTTTCCAGCCATAGTTTAGGCTTTGTTCTGTTTTAATATTTGCATTTGTTTTTTGCCATCCATAGTTTAGGCCTTCTTTTCACCAGCATTTAGTTCTTTCCCTTTTCAAACATAAAACCATAAAACTAAAAACATCAGAAAACACTAAACACAATGTAGTGAGAAACAAATACCTAGGCACATATAGTGCACCACACTTCAGCAATTTACCAACCCTGGTTGAAAATTAATGAACTCAATTTAAGAACACTAGGTTGAGCACAAACATTTTAGCACCATTGCCGGGGAAGTGTAACTAGGTAGCCTTGTTTCTTAACTCCCAAAAACAATGATATGTGTAGAGAGAGAGACTCAAGGGGTAGGTTCATAAGAAGCAGAAGCAAAATTTTGATTCCTAGAACACCACTTGTTTCATCAAGACCTAGAGCCAGCACACCTCCAACTCAGACCCACATTCAATCCTTTACTGATCCTAGACTTCCAGAAGACTTAAGATCAGATATTCCATTATAAAGACCTTCCACTTCATCCACTAAACCTGTCTTAGAAGAAGATTCAAGGACCCCTGCTAGAGACACAAACTTTTACACTTCCACAGAAGAATCAACTATGGAAGAAGAAGGGGGAGGAGGAGTCTTTAATGGAGAGCACGCATTATTTGGAGGGGGTAGAGGTAGAGGTAGAGGAGAAGGAGGTAGAGGAAGAGGTAGAAGAGAAATGGGAAGCTCTTTTGGGTTTCCTATAGTGGATGAAGAAACCAATACAACTATGAAAAACATTTCACCCTCTGTCCTTCCAAACTTCTATGGAATTAAAACTAAAGATCCTGAAACCTTCCTATTTGAATTTGAAGTCCTATGTAGAACTTATGACTAGTTACAAGATGCTAAAAAACTTAAACTATTTCTTTCAACATTGAAAGGAGCAGCATTGAAGTGGTTTATGAGTTTGATCAACAGTTCTATTAGGACATGGGAAGATATGAAACAAGCATTTCTAGAAAGGTATTTGGATTATTGTATGCCAGTCAATCATAAGGAGGAATTTTTCAAGATGATACAAAAAGAGGATGAAAACCTGGAAGATTTGTTGGAAAGATTTCATTACAACATCAAAAGAGCAAAAATGGAGAACTTAGATCGATACACCTTAAAAGCTCTCTTGTTAAAGACAATTAGGGATGAATGGCTGGATATCCTTAACATGATGGGAAAATGGGATATATCTCAGCTCACATTACCTGAAATATCTGAGTTATGTATCAACCTTTCAAGAGGGAAATCTAAAATTGTAAAAGTTCCAAGAGACCCTGCTCTTGAAAGGGTAAGTAAGTCTGCTTCTGGGACAGTAAGTAGGATAGAGATAGGGCATATGCTTGATGAATTCAAATCTGACATCTTAGGGAGTCTTAGTGAACAAATAGACACCCTTAAGTTACAAAACAAGCATAGAGCTGAATCTGATGCCTTAGCAATCTTTTGTCCCAAATGTAGAAGGAAGCATGCCTTGAGAGAATGTCCTTTGGATGCAAAAGTTGTAGAGACCTGTGTGATTTGTTCAGAAAAACATGAGACCAAGAGTTGTCCTTCACTTCCTGGTCTTAAAGTTGTCTTTCAAGAAGATACTCCTACAAGTTCCACAGAATCTCTCAATTTTGTCTCTAGAAGGCCTTGGAAATGACCTCAAACACAAGGATTTCATGATCAAATGTATAATCAACCCCCACCAAACTGGAATTCTTGACAGCAGCCTTGGCCCCAATTTCAAAATCAATCTCAAGCTTGGGCATAAGGAGTACAAAATCCCTATGGAAGATACTCCCAGTACTATCAATATTCACCATCCTATCCACCATACCCACAATTTTCCCCTCAAAATCCTCAACATAATCCTCAAAATCCACAACATCAAAATCAACCACTCCCCTTACCATTTCCTCAGAAATAAAATCAGTTGCCTGCTCAACCCGTACCAAACCCCAACAATAAAAATCCTCAAAACACATACATGATAGAAGGCCAACAGTTTCCAACTTATTTAATTACTCCTCTAGACCTTAGTGATGTTCAACTTAGGTCTAGAAGAATACTTGAAGAGAGGAAACCTTTTGTGATCATACAAGAACAAGATAACTCTGAGGAAGATTCTCTACAGGAAAATAAAATTCTTGAAGAAGACACATCTTTTCAGGACCCAAACATTGAAAAATCAAAACAAAAAGAACCAATAATTTCAACTCCTGTATTAGAGCAGCCATCAACATCCACTCCTACACCTCCCTTTCTAGAAAGATTACAAATTGATAGAGGTGTAGAAAAAAAAATTATGGTGCCTAATTATGATTTCCTAGATGAGCTGAGAAATGTCTGTATTAAGATTCCATTATTACAAGCTATCAAGGAAATTCCAATTTTAGCAAAGACAATAAAGGAGTTGAACATGAAGAAAACAAGAAAAAGAATAAGAGAGACAAAGAAAATTCAACTGGCAGGAAAAATAGCAGATATCATGATGGGTAAGATTTCTATTCCAAAGTATCTAGACCCAGGAAATCCAGTTGTTAAAATTCACATCAATGGAATTGAGATCCAAAATACACTCATTGATTTAGGAGCAGCAATCAATATCATGAGTAGACAAATCATGGATAAAATGAAACTTCCTAATCTTCTCTTTACACCCACATTATTACAATTAGCAGACAAATCTGTGATCAAACCTGATGGGGTAATAGAAGACATTCCGGTGTCCCTAGATTCTTGGGAGTACCCTGTGGATTTCATGATCCTAACTCCTAAGAATAATCTAGGAGGGCATCCAATTATATTAGGAAGACCTTGGTTAGCTACAGCTGATGCTTTCATTAGTTGTAGATCCGGTGATATGTACATATCTGATGGTAGTTCAACTAAGAAATTCACTTTGTATCCTCCAGCAAGGACAATTACATATTTAGATGATACTCAATGGATAGAGGATGAAGAAGACTTACAACCTCTCTTCACAATTTCAGAAATTAGTGAAGATAGTCAAATTCTGAATACTTTAGAAAACTTTGAATCCTCTTTGGAATAAAAAAATGAACAATTTCAAGAAGAATCCAACATTGAGTTTTTATCATCAAGATAGATGTCTCTTCATTCTATGGATAAATTTGGTAGCTCTACAAGTGAGATATTTCCAGGAAAAACTTTAAACATAAACAAGAACTTAGAAAAATCTCAACAAGAAGAGATAGTCAAGATTTTACAGAGACATTCTTCTGCATATGCATGGGAGTACATTGATATGAAAGGGATAAGCCCCAAGACTTGCACTCATCACATCTACATAGAGGAAAATTGTAAACCAATCAGACAACCTCAGAGACGGATGAATCCAAATCTTAGGGAGATTGTTAAAGAAGAATTGCAGAAATTGTTAAATGTCAATTTTATCTATCCCATTTCAGATAGTCAGTGGGTTTCTCCTTTGGTAATTGTGCCAAAGAAAAATGGTAAATGGAGGGTATGTGTTGACTACCGTGAACTAAACAAAGCTACTCTTAAAGACCATTTTCCCTTACCTTTCATAGATCAAGTGTTAGATACATTAGCTGGCAAAAAGTACTTCTCATTTCTAGATGGGTTTAGTGGTTATAATCAAATTCAAGTAGCACTTGAGGACCAAGACAAAACCACATTTACCTGTCCTTGGGGTACTTATGCTTACCGAGTATTGCCATTTGGATTATGCAATGCACCTGCAACATTCCAAAGGGAAGTATTAGGAATTTTTTCAAATCTAATACATGATTGTGTAGAGGTATATATGGATGATTTCACAGTTTATGGAAACACATTTGAAGAAGCCTTATTAAACTTGGAAAAAGTCTTAAAGAGATGTAAAGAAGCAAATCTTTCACTAAGTCATGAAAAGTGTTTTATGATGTTTACTAAAGGAATTGTTTTAGGACATCACATTTCAAGAGATGGGATTAGAGTTGATGAGTCAAAAGTTGAAGTCATCTCTAACCTATCTATTCCAAGTTGTCAAAAACATGTTAGGAGTTTTCTAGGATTTACAGGGTATTATCGAAGATTTATAGAAAACTTCACCAGGATAGCATCTCCACTCTTCAAATTACTTACCAAAGACTGTGAATTCAAATGGAATTATGATTTCCAGTTAGCCATTGAGACCCTAAAAAAAAAAATTTCTGAAGCACCTATTTTAAGGGGACCTAACTGGAAGTTACCTTTTTATATTTCAACAGATGCCTCAGATATAGCTCTAGGAGAAGTATTGGGACAAAAAGACCTGATTCCTTATGCCATCTACTATACCAGTAAAAATTTGACTCCTACAGAGTTAAACTATACTGTAACTGAAAAAGAGTTTTTAGCTTTTGTTCATGCCATAAAAAAATTCAGACACTATATAACAGGCTATGAAACTTTTGTTCACACAGATCATTCTGCAATTAGATACTTAATGAACAAATCAATTACTAATGGCAGAGTCATAACATGGTTATTGCTTTTACAAGAATTCAACATTACCATTCTAGATAGGCCTGGAAAAAAAACACAGTAGCTGATTTCCTATGTAGACTCCAAAACATCAAAGATGACACTCCAGTTGAAGATCAATTTCCTGATGAATATCTTTTTGCAATTTCTACCCAAACTCCTTGGTTTGCTGACATTGCTAATTATTTAGTTTCAGGGAAATTTATTTCAATAATGAATGTAAAAGATAAAAGAAAAATCATTTATGACAGTGCAAAATATTCATGGGTTGCTAATGAGTTGTACAAGACAGGTCTAGATTTTATCATTGGGAGATGTGTTCGGGAAGATGAGATGCCTGAGATTCTCAAAGCATGTCATGATGAACCTTGTGGCAGACACTTTGATGATAAGAGGACAGCCTATAATATCCTTCATGTAGGATATTATTGGCCATCCCTTTTTAAAGATGTTAAAGAGTATGTCAAAAGGTGTGACAGTTGCCAAAGGGTAGGGAAACCTTCTCCTTCAGGTGAGATGCCATTACAACCTCAGGTACATATTGAACCTTTTGGAAAATGGGCTTTAGATTTTGTAGGACCTATTAGTCCTCCATCAAGACAAAATAAATATATATTAGTCTGCACTGATTATGTTACTAAATGGGTAGAGACCAAGCCATTAATTTTTGCTACTGAAGCATCTGTAGTTAATTTTCTTTTTGAGGATATTTTTACTCATTTTTGTGTCCCAAGGGAAATTTTTACAGATCAAGGAGCTCAATTCACATCAAGGCTAGTGGAACAAATGATGGAGAGGTAAAAAATCAGACACAGAAAATGTTGGGTATGTGTTATATTCTTTCCACGACTAAGCACGCGCGGGGGGGGTAAGAGGGGGGGCGATAGCCCCCCCCTATGCGCTGGGCGCAACGAGGGGGTCACAGGGGGGGTGATAGCCCCCCCTGTTGGGGTCTGGGGCAGCGCCCCGGCGAAAATTTTGGTTCCTTAATTTCCAGCGGGTAGTCCGCGTCCATGGTTTTGTGCATGGTTTTGCACATGGTTTTGGGGTACGATGGTTTTCGGCCCCTGGTATTTTTGTAGATCCGTTCAAGGGAACTACGGTTATGTTCTAATCCAGGGTTTATGGATTGGGGTTTATGTATGCTTCGGCATGTATATATATGTGTTGTAACACTAAAAGGAATATAATGAAAAATCAAGCCGGTCGTCCCGATTTAGGATCGAGGGGAAAATCTCTGTGTTTATCTGTTTTATGTTTTATGCTCTCGCTATTGTTTATTCTCTGTTATAAGATTCGTGTGTAGATAATTTCTGTTCAGGGTTAAACCTACATTTGGTATCAGAGCTGTTTCGGCTTCAAGGGGACGCCTTTGCTGCTGAGGGTTTTTTAGTTCGGGCCTAAGGTAGACCCTGTTCAGTGGGAGAACTGTGGGATCGATTCTTGCGGTGAAAGAAGATGGCGAGCGACGGAAAGATAGAGATCGAGAAATTTAATGGTCAGAGTTTTGAGTTGTGGAAGCTCAAGATGGAGGATCTGCTGGTGGATAAATATCAGTGGATCGCAGTAGATCCAGGTACTAAACCAACGGGAATGTCAGATGAAGACTGGAAGAAACTGGATCGGAAGGCTAAGAGCACAATACGGTTGTGTGTCTCAGATTCAGTATTGTTGAATGTATCTGGGGAAGCTACACCAAATAATTTGTGGGAAAAACTTGGGACTTTGTACCAATCTAAGTCTCTGGTGAATAAGTTGTTCCTACGGAAAAAGCTGTATAACCTGAGGATGAAGGATGGAGACTCGGTGACAGAGCATCTGAACGCCTTCAATACTGTGGTAAGTCAGCTGTCATCTGTTGATATTAAAATCTTAGATGAAGATAAGTGCATCAGTTTATTGTGTTCTCTACCAGACTCGTGGGACGGTCTGGTTATTGCAATAGGTAGCAATACAACTACCTTGAATTTTGTTGACATTGTCTCAGCCTTGCTGTCGGAGGAAATGAGACGGAGAAATATGGAGGGTCAGAATGGAGATGCCTTATCTGTATGAGGAAGGTCCCAGAACAGAAACAAGAATAAGGGTTCGAGTGGGAGATCCAAATCTAGAGGGAGATCTAAATCTCCTGGAAAGTTTGTAAAGGTGTGCTGGAAATGCGGAAAGGAAGGGCACTACAAAAAGGACTGCAGATCTAAAGCTCCTGAGAAAGGAAAGGGATCTGATGATGCTCCTTCTGCAGAGGCAAAAACCACCTCGGATGAAGGTGGGGATGTATATTTGGCTTCTTCTTCAAATACACATGTAGATCATGAGTCATGGTTGATTGACTCAGGTGCATCCTTTCACTTCACTCCCCATAGGGAGTGGTTCTGTGAGTATGAGAAATATGATGGTGGTGATGTCTTCCTAGGGGATGATAGGAAGGCCGGAATCGTCGGACGTGGAAAGGTCAAGCTGAAGCTGCAAGGTGGAAGGATTAGAACACTTCCTGGTGTTCTGCATATTCCTACATTGGCCAGAAATCTGATTTCTGTAAGCAAGATGGATGATGCAGGTGTAAAAACAGTGTTCGAGAAAGATGCTTGCAAGATGGTTCGGGGAGCACTGGTATTAATGCGGGGAGTTCGGATTGGAACTCTGTACAAGCTACAAGGTAGCACTATTATTGATGGGTGTAATAGTTATGTGGTTCCTGAAAGTGGAGCGGAAAGCCTAGCTGTCTCTGGAGAAAAGACCATGCTATGGCATCAAAGGCTTGGACATATTGGAGAGAAGGGCCTTCGGATACTGCATATAGATGGTATGGTAGAAGGTATGTCTAATTGTTCTCTGGATTTCGATTTCTGTGAACATTGTGTATATGGGAAGCAGAATCGGGTGAGTTTTCCTTATGGTGCTAAGAGGGCAAACAAGATATTAGAACTTGTGCACAGTGATGTGTTTGGGCCTGTGTCAGTTCCATCACTGGGAAATTCTGTGTACTATGTTTCATTCATAGATGACTTCTCAAGGAATACATGGATATATTTATTGAGGAAGAAATCTGAAGTCTTTGAAAAATTTAAAGAATTTAAGGCTCTGGTGGAAAACCAGACAGAGAAGAAGATAAAGGCGCCGAGGACAGATAATGGTGGGGAGTTCTACAAGAATGAATTTGAAGAGTTCTGTAAGAAGTGTGGTATAGCACGATAGAAGACTACTCCATATACACCTCAGAAAAATGGATTTGTAGAAAGAATGAATAGAACACTGATGGAAAAGGCAAGAAGCATGCTCAGTGGTATCGGGTTAGGACAAGAATTCTGGGCAGAGGCAGTGGAGACTGCATGTTACTTAGTTAACAGATCACCTTCATCAGCGTTGGAGGATAAGACCCCACATGAGGTATGGAATGGTAAGAAACCTTCTCTTTCACATCTAAGAGTATTTGGATGTGATGCATATGTACATGTTCCAAAGGAGAAAAGGACCAAGTTGGATAATAAATCTGAAAGGTGCATCTTTATTAGGTATAAGGATGGTTTAAAGGGTTACAAGCTTTGGAACCCAGAAACAAGGAAGGTTGTGTACAGCCGAGATGTGGTGTTTAGAGAAGTGAAAGATGTTGTTAAACATGAATTCCTACCAAAGGAACCTGAGAAGATAGAGTTTGAGCTAAAGGAGGATGAATCAGACTCTACAATATAAGAAGACTCAGAAGATGAAGAGCCACAAACTCCATCCTTGAGAAGATCAGTTCGGGAAAGAAGGCAACCAGAAAGGTATAGTCCATCTGCTTTCTATTACAGTTTTGCCTTAACTATAACTGATGATGAACCCAGAACTATCAGGGGGCAGTAGATTCAGAGGATGGAAAACTCTGGAAGGAGGCCATGGTTGATGAAATGGCATCCTTGCACAAAAACGATGCATGGGATTTGGTGGAGTTGCCGGCTGGAAGGAAGCCCATTGGGAGCAAATGGGTGTTTAAGACGAAGATGAATGTAGAAGGAAAAGTGGAGAAATACAAAGCTCAATTGGTAGCGAAAGGTTATTCCCAGGTGCCGGGAATTGATTTTGGTGATATTTTTTCTCCTGTTGCCAAGGTTACTTCTATTAGATTACTTTTAGCTGTTGCTGCTGCATTTGATTTTGAGATAGAACAAATGGATGTGAAGACATCTTTTCTTCACGAGGATCTAGAAGAGGAGATCTACATGAAGCAACCTGAAGGCTTTATGGTGAAGGGTAAGAAATAACTGGTATGCAGGTTGAATAAGTCTCTGTATGGGTTAAAAGAGTCACCAAGGATGTGGTATTAGAAATTTGATACCTATATACGGGGACTTGGCTTCACCAGAAGCAAGGAAGATCATTGTGTTTATTTTAAATTAATTGGTGATCGTGTTATATATCTGGTCTTGTATGTGCATGATATGTTGTTGATTGGAAATGACAAAGAAATTATCCAAGATTTGAAGACCCAACTGTTCTCCAAATTCGACATGAAGGATCTGGGTGCTGCAAACTATATTTTGGGTATGGAAATTAAGAGAGATCGGGCAAAGAGGAAGCTCTGGTTAAACCAGAGGAAGTATGTCGAGACTATATTGCAGAGGTTCAATATGCAGGATAGTAAACCGGTGAAGGTTCCTATTCCTGTAGATGTAAAGTTGTCTGCTGAACAGTGTCCCAAGACACAAGAAGAAGAGGAGTATATGTCCCATGTTCCATATGCAAGTGCAGTGGGTAGCCTGATGTATGCAATGGTCTGTACTAGACAAGACATTTCACATGCAGTGGGAGTATTGAGTAGGTTTATGTCAAACCCAGGGAAGGAGCATTGGACAGCAGTGAAGCGGGTTTTTAGATATTTATGTGGCACTAGTGATCATGGCTTGTGCTACCAGGGAAGACCAGGATTGGAAATAATGTTGGTCATTCGTGGTTTTGTTGATGCAGACTGGGCTGGAGATCTAGACCAAAGAAGATCTACAAGTGGGTATGTGTTTAGCCTATTTGGAGGCGCAGTCAGTTGGATGAGTAAAAGACAGTCTGTAGTGGATCTTTCAACTACAGAGGCAAAATACATAGCAGCCACTCATGCAAGCAAGGAAGCAGTTTGGTTGTAGAGATTATGTTCAAGTATGGGGTTGGTACAGCAAGCTATAAGGATAGACTGTGATAGCCAAAGTGCAATTTTCTTGGCTAAGAACCCTGCTTATCATTCAAAGAAAAAGCACATTGATGTTCAATATCACTTTGTTAGAGATATGGTTGAGGCTAAAAGGGTGTTGCTAGTAAAGGTGGACACTTTGAAGAATGTTGCAGATGCATTGACAAATTCTGTGAGCACTCAGAAGTTCTCTTGGTGTAGAGAAACAATGGGTGTTGAAGAATTGGGCCAATGACTAACCCCTCCTGTGGCCCCCCATGGAAATAAAACAACAAGTGGGAGAATGTTGGGTATGTGTTATATTCTTTCCACGACTAAGCACGCGCGGGGGGGTGATAGCCCCCCCTTTGCATTGTGTGCAACAGGGGGGTCACAGGGGGGGCGGTATCCCCCCCTGTTGGGGTCCGGGGCAGCGCCCCGACGAAAATTTTTGGTCCTTAATTTCCGGCGGGTAGTTCGCGTCCATGGTTTTGTGCATGGTTTTGCACATGGTATTGGGGTACGATGGTTTTCGGCCCCTGGTATTTTTGTAGATCCGGTCAAGGGAACTACGGTTATGTTCTAATCCAGGGTTTATGGATTGGGGTTTATGTATGCTTCGGCATGTATATATATGTGTTGTAACACTAAAAAGAATATAATGAAAAATCAAGCTGGTCGTCCCGATTTGGGATCCAGGGGAAAATCTCTGTGTTTATCTGTTTTATGTTTTATGCTCTCGCTATTGTTTATTTTCTGTTATAAGATTCGTGTGTAGATAATTTCTGTTCAGGGTTAAACCTAAATAAAATATAATCCCTATCATCCACAAGCAAATGGTCAAGTGGAATCTACTAATAAGGTTATTGAAGAGATCCTAACAAAGACTATCCATTTACATAGAAGAGATTGGGTAGATAGGCTTCCTGAAGCCTTGTGGGCCTATAGAACTACATGGAGAAGAACAACATGTCATACTCCTTATGAACTTGTTTATGGAAAGCAAGTTTTGTTTCCCATAGAGTTCCAGATTCAAACTTTCAAAATTAAAGTTTAGCTAGGACTTGATCTATCAGAGGCACAAAAGCACAGATTGGAGCAGATTAATGAATTGGATGAGATCAGAAAAGATGCAGTTCAGAAAACAAGTCTAGTCCAACAGAAAAGGACTAGATGGCATGACAAGTACATCAAGAAAAAGAAGTTCAAGGAAGGTGACTGGGCTCTCTTGTTTGATTCAAATTTCAAGGATTTTCAAGGTAAATTCCAAACACATTGGCTTGGTCCATATGAAATCATAAGAATTTTTGACAATGGAGCAAAAACATTTAGGACAATAGATGAAGAGAAGGTCACTTTTCTTATGAATGGTCATAGATTGAAGCTGTAGCATAAGCCACTCTCAAGAGAATAATTTGTCAAGAAATTCCAGGAAAGCAGTGATATGAAGTTAATGAAGAAGAATTTTTCTTCTTCATCAACTTAAGTGATTTTTCTGAAGTCAGATATTGAAAAAATAAAATAAAATTAATAATAATAATAAAGTATAAACATGAAAACCAATCACTGATTGGCATGTTTATACAGAAAAGGTGGAGAGAAAATCAAAATCTTTCTGAGACACTAGCTTTTCAAATCTGTTCTTTCTGCATGTAGTTATTACAAAACCATAAGTGCAGATTCATTTCACTTGAGGTCCATCTCATTTCATCCATCCATACTCCATCTCATTCATTCATCCACACTTCATTCATTTCACCCCATGGTCCACCTCATTTCCATCTTAGATTTTTAAGTCTGATGTTTTTCTGCAATTGAATAATACATATCATGAATTGCAGGCCACTTCTCATACTTCACTCCATTTCATAAGATGTGATCCATTCCACTTCATTACTCACTTCATTCATATCCCATTACACCATATTTTACTATCCATCCTCACTCATTCCATTCATGCTCCAAACCATTCCATTTCATATTTCAAGTTCTCTACAGGTACATTCTGCAATCAATCAGACATTCTGCAGCCAGTTAGACATTCTGCAGCCAGTCAGACATTCTGCAGCCAGATAGACATTCTGCAGCCAAAGATCCTGAAAGCACTGTTTAGTAACCACCTGATCTGCAATAAAATGATCCTGCATATCCATGACAACAAGCGAAATCAAGAAGGTTATGAAGACTCAAAAATTAATTATTTTCAGGAGAGAACAAAGCTTATGAAGAAAACAAAAAAATCAGAGGAAAGGCAAAGGTAAAAGTTCTGATTATAATGACATATCATGAAAGATTTTAGTATAGTTAAGTTATGAATAATTCAAAAATTTGTTTTAATTAATTTTGTTGATCATGCCTAACCAACCTCCCGCAAAAACTTTGGATAAAACTCCTTCTATTCCACCATTTCAAATCCCATATTCGATCATCATTTAAAAATCTAAATGGTTAAAGTGCTGAAGTGATTGGATTAGTCACGTCACTAGGCCAAAGCATTTAATGATGATTTCGAATTCGTTTCAAAATATCTCTGCAGTCTTTTCTTCCGTGATATCCTTCAACTCATATACATCATTCTCACCTCATTATATTCATTCCGCAATCACTCCATATCATTCTTTCCCGTAGCCAATTTTTAACCATTCCGGTCTATGAAACAGAGGTATCTCTGTAATAGCCGTTGTCACCGTGAACAGAGGAGCAACAATTTGGAGGTTGGAAAGCGGAGTTATGGGTCTTATAGTGAGGATTGAACCGGTTGGCACCAAGTACTTGGAAGGTTATCCTCAAGTCAGATAAATGTTACAACAAGCAAGGTGGTTGCAATTCTTTGAGAAATTCAGTGGGTTTCATAAAGAGGTGACCAAAACATTTGCAAGATCCTTAAAAGGAGCTGAGTTCGAGATAGGAGATATTAAATTCACCATTACAGAAGCTTCCATTGCAGAAGCAACTGAATTTCCCAGACAAGGAGAAAGGTGGTTCAAGAATAGAGAATTTCATAACGAAGCATGGAAGAAGATACTCAAGTCATGAGGTATGGATGTTACCATTTTTAAAAAAGGTATCCCTAGCTCTGCACTAAAGAACAAATGGAGGAACATGTTTCTTATCTTGCAAAAATTCATCACTTGTGAAGGAAGATATGGTACTTTCTATGTCTATCATATTCGGTTGATAATGCATTTCCTAGAAGAAGAACTCAATTTGCTATTTTTCTTGCTTCATAGTTTAAAGAAAATGGCCTCAAGTGTTCAAAAGGGAATTCAATTTCTGGAAACAACCTTATACCACTATGGTTTAGTCAAAATTTTGATTGAACATCATTTGAGAAAAATGGGAGATAATTGGGAAGAGTTCTTAGTGAGAAATCACTTTGAGGAACCCAAGGAACCTCCACCTGAAGACAAACCTACAAAAAGAAGTAGAAGATGGAAAACCTCCAAAACTGAAACTGGTAAAAAAGTACAAGAAAGCAGTGAAGAAATTATTTCTGAGAAATTGACTCAGATTAAGAAGCTGCTTAAGAAAGGGAGGATAATAAGAAAATTTTCCAGAGAGAAAGGAGAAGGGCCATCTCAATCGAGAAGGAGCCATAGACTTAGAGGGATACTAAAGAAAACAAAGGTTAAACAAACCAGACTCATAAACATAGAAGATGAAGAAACACCTACTGAGGAGGATTTTGATGAAGAAGTTCCAGAAATTGACCCAGCACAGCAACAAGTTTACAATTATATTGAGTCATTAGAGAGGAGAGCTTCAGAATCCAGAGACAGAACTCCTAGCCCACCAAAGTCTGAAATTGATATGCTAAGAAGAGATAGGTATGAGTTATAAGTACTCAACAGGCATATCAAGAATGAAAATTAAATTCTGAGAGAGCAGGTTAAACTGAAAACTGATATGAATTCAACTTTGTCTCTACAAATGCAAAAGTTATACAAGGCCAGTGAAAATTTGAAGAAGAGAAATAAAAAGTTAACCAGGGCACTCACAAATTTGAGATTCAACTTAGTCATAAGAAAGCCCAGAAGGCCTTTGACTGCCAGGAAAAGCAGAAGAATAGGGTTGGATGTCCTTGCAGAGGTCTCAGAGGTCATTGAATAGTTGCATGAGGACATGCAAGAACTTAGCAGTGGGGGTATGTTGAGCTCCAAAGATGCTTCTTTCTTCCACCACATTCCACTCCATTTCCTTTGTCCATTATTAATTATAGGCTCAAATGATCAATAGAATTAATTAGAATTTCTTTAAGAATGAATATCATGACTAACTTGCTATGTTTTTATGATTTTGTCATTGTAGTACTTTTTGAACTAGATCTAGCTACAGAATGCAGACATTCTGTAGCTAGTTGCCGATTCTACAGCTGTCTTCACGTCTACGTAGGTTCCAGGTGTCATCTTGGAGAAAAAAACATATGGGCATATTCCACATCATTCCCTCATCATTTTTTGCTCTCCACGAAGTTTGAACGGAATTCTGTAGGCAGTTATGTACGTGGGAACTCAAACTAGGAGAGAGACTCCTAATAAGACAAGGACAGTCCAGATGTCCTTAATTCTATTACGTGACCACCATCAGAGTCCTAGTTTGATTTTTATTTGGAAAGAAAATTATCCCTAGGTTATCTCAAAACAGTTATGTAAATTTGTTACAAATATGGCTCGGGAAACCGAGGGACAAGGTTAGATTTTGTATTTTGACTGCAAGATTTCAAAAGTACGAAAACACTCTGTTTTGAAGTAATTTCTCTCTAATGCAAGAAGTATCACTTTATTGAAAGAACTGAGTCAATCTTGAAGTAGATTTTGCATGCTACTCCGGTGGTAGAGGGCCCCTGCCTCCTGAGCAGCCTTGTTTGTACGGTTTAGATAAGTATTTTAGTCTCATTTTTCATTTCTAGCTTAAGCACGTTTCTGAAGTTTATGTTTCATGCTTGTTTACATTGATCATCATAGCTAGACTTACTCTTATAAACTCTTCCAAAATATCATCACGATGAATAAGGCATAGCTGTGGTGTTGTATGTTTTAGTTGCATTTCCTTTCAAATTTTATGATTTCTGATTGTTTACACTAAGTGTCACAGCCGGTCTTACTCCTACAAAATCTTCCAAAACATCATTAACAATGAATAAGAAATAGTTGTGGTATCTTAGATTTTAATTGTATTTGCTTTCAAATCTTATGTTTATGTTCAATTGCATTGAATAATACAGCCAGAATTGTTTTTACAAACTCTTCCAAAATATCATTCACATTGAACAAGATGGGCTGTAGAATTCCAATAGACTAGCTGCATGTTAGTTTAGTCATAACACTCTGAAGGATGATTTCATTTAGTTCAGCTCTGTCACTACATTTCAAGTTTGATAATGGCATTTTAATTTAAATCTGTTCACTGTACTTCAAGTAGATTAGTAGCACTCTAGTTTAGTCTTAGCTCACTATATTAGCATTCCAGTTTAGTTGTTATCCATTGCATTTTAAATTGTATTAGTTGTTAAATTTAGATACCACGGTCTTCATTATTTACAAAAAATTATTTTGTTCCAACCTCATATTAATACATAATCATCTGGACAGAAGCTAGTATCAGTCTAAGGCCTAAAGTATTTTGCAACCTTTTTACCATTTCACAAATAAGCCTTTTCTCAAGGACTACTCTAAAAATAAACCTATAACTTTTGAGTGAGGCCTAGTGGTGCTAAATTGAGTTGCAGAACAGAATTAGAAGTTAGTTTAGAGTAAAAATCCTATTGTGCTACAATTGTTCTTTTCCAAATATGTTCCAATAAACCTTTAATCATGGATGAGATGTTGTAACATTGTAAGTTTATTGTTTATTTAGGAGAACTTCATTCACACTTAACTTGTCCATTTCTCAAGCTCTTCCAATACATCTTTAATGAATGAATTGGATAAGTTCAAGCTTATGTTGTGATTTATTTCCTTGCAATGAAGTCATTATCAAGCTTTGCATTTGTTGTTTTCCAGCCATAGTTTAGGCTTTGTTCTGTTTTAATATTTGCATTTTTTGTTTGCCATCCATAGTTTAGGCCTTCTTTTCACCAGAATTTAGTTCTTTCCCTTTTTAAACATAAAACCATAAAACCAAAAACATCAGAAAACACTAAACACAACATAGTGAGAAAAAAATACCTAGGCACATATAGTGCAGCACACTTCAGCAGTTTACCAACCCTGGTTGACAATTAATGAACTCAATTTAGGAACACTAGGTTGAGCACAAACACTTTGCACTCAAATCATTACCCAATGTCTCTCCGAAGATTTTCCTTCGCATTTCCTCGCTAAGGATAGCACCGACAACATCATCAAACTTTAAAGTACTAGATCTAGAGACAGAGTTACTAATGGCCATAAATAAACAATTCCAAATTTCTGGAAATGAGCATAGAAATAAAAGAGCCCTAACTTCATCATCAAAGTTCACCCCTACAGAACTTAACTGACTGGTAACTGTATTAAAATCATTTAAATGGTCTGCAACAGATCCACCTTCCGACATCTTCATATTAAATAAACGTTTCATGAGAAATACCTTGTTTGAGGCCGAGGGTTTTTCATATAGTTTTTCCAATGCCTTAATCAAACCCTCTATTGTTGTTTCCTTCGAAATATTGAATGCTACTGACGCTGCAAGGCACAACCGTACTATTCCAAGTGCCTTTCTATCGACAATATCCCATTCTTCTTCTGTCATATTCGTCGGCTTCTTTGTTTTTCCGCTCAATGGTAGGTACAGATCTTTCTATTACAGATAATTGTCCATTTGTATCTTCCACAATGGGAAGTTTTGCCTGTTAAATTTCTCGACCCTAAACTTACCATCTTCCGCCATTTCTTCCACTTGAACCAGGAACCCTTCTTTCCTGTGAGTTTATCAGCCAAATAGACCTTCAGCTCTGATACCCATTGTTAGAAAATTATATATTATAGAGCAATGCAACACATAAAATATGCAGAAAACACAAGAACACAAAATACATAAAACCACAGAGACATAGATATGCGTGGTTCACCCAATTTGGGCTACATCCACCCCGAATATCCAGTCCTTCCTTTCTATTATCCAGCAAAATGAAGGGACACAACCTATAGCAAATTCATTGTAATATCCTCTATTCTCTCTCACAGTCTCCTTATTTGTTTCTTTCTCTGATAATACACATACAATACATAGTCACAATACAATTCCCTCATACAAGCGAGGGGCTTCCTTCTAGGGAAAAAAAACCCTAAACTAAACATAACTTCTACCATCAGATAATCCACCTAATAAACGGCTCAGATTGACTAGAAATTACTATACTTTTACAAGGCAATTTTACATCTATTTTTAGCCTCAGGGGCGCTGTCCCCGAAATCCCCCACTAGGGGGGGGCTCCATAAAGTCATAGCCCCCCCACCCAGGACCCCCCAGGCAATGTTTAATTACATGTGGAATTTCCACCCCATTAAGGTACACGGGTCCAACACTATGATACAAAATAAACAAGATAATCAGGTTCCACACCCAACAATTTTAATGACTTATTGTGTTGGAAGGCTTTGGGATGCATTGGATCTTATTCAGGATTGTAGATGGTTTCCATTTTTGGTTTGGTATCCCTATATGCGGTCCTAACTCTCCAGAGGGATAAAGTGGCACATGTATGGTGTTTGTATATATTCATGGGCCTCCATAGTAGTAGACAGCACTCCATGGATCCCCAAAGATGTTCATAGATTGCTCTAGATTCACCTATTGGACAAGGAATATGTACCTGGTTCACCATGCCCAGTCGTCCCCACAATTGTACCATGCACTTGGAAGATGACCCAAGACTTGTATGCTGATGTGGTATCACTGACACCATCATATGATCCCTTACAGATGGTCTACAAGAATCTTCAACTTACTTGGAGACCCATGAGGTTTGGTGGGCTTGTCACCAAAAGTTAGCTATTTTACACATTATTTTATTTTAGGGGCTAATGTAGGCCCACTTAGGTAAACTGAATTATAGTAAGGGTATAATAGAAGTGATGTGAATTCATTTTCAATCATTACTTGGATTGGATCATTCTCTCTCTTGATATTTTCTCTATTCCTTCTTGGTGGACAAAGATTTAGAGCATGGATGAATTTTGATGTTTGGATATATTCTTTTCTTGTCTTGGAGCTTCTTAATTGAAAACTTTATTGATGGTTGGATATATTATCTTATTTGTAATTTCAAATTTAACGTTTTTTTCTTTTACTTTGTCACATGCAATGATGATGGTATTTTCGCTATTTTAGGGTAATTTTTGTATGCAATTACTGCTAAATTGTGGAATAATGTTTCTATATGGCATATCTCTATGTATGGGCCATGTATGTTGAACAAATTTTCCTAAATATAATTATATGGTTGAATTTATCTTGACAAGCCATTTTGATTTTCAAACAAAGTATAAATGGTTTAAGGTCACTCTCTTTTTCCCTAATTCCAAACAAAGTTGTCCTTATGGCCTCCTTGAGATAGAAATGAAGTACATTATTATTATTCTTCTTGAATCCAATATCACCAAAGGAATTAGCCACTGATCCACCATAAGGTGATCACCCTTAAACCATTTTTCTTCACCTTTTCCTCCTCCTCTCTAGGTATATCCATGCTAGGTCACCTAGGGAATCATCTTCCTAACAAAGTACCCATAGAAAAAAATTGATCTCATGGAATCTCCTATGATGGTGTGTCACCAAGGTCTCCTCCATATTTGAACAAATTTTAACGGTGGGATTTTGAGATACCACAAGCCTTAGCCCTGAAACCGAACTTTGCCTTGGGTTTCCCTAAGCTAGTACCTCATAGGATCATTTTTGCATATTTAAGTGGAAATTATTTCTTTCATCCTCTTCTCCTCCTTGTTTAGGTTAATATCATAATTAGTCGCCACTCCTCTTAACCTAGGCTGGGTCCACTTGGTCCTATGTGGTCCCATTTCTCATCAAAATAAAATCTTCAAAGACAACATAGGAATCCAAGTTTTGCAAGGATTTTAGGGATTGGGAAGCTCATTCACAAGTCATAATACCCTAACATAGCCCTTAAATCCTCACCCCCTATCCTAGAAAGCCTTGGACCTTGCTTAAGGGGCAAGCAAGTCCTATTCTTAAGCCTCTCCTAGGAAAGGGTCATTAAGGTCATTTCATATATATTTCTCTTGATCTATCCTTCATAGGTGACTCGCTACATATCAGGGCTCCTCCCATCGGTGAAAGTCCATAAAGAGTAGGGAGGCTTGGCCGAGGTGACAATGGGATAAGCCTCCATAGTTTCCCTTGGCCTAACAGTTGCCCCTTTAGGATTCCCCTTTAGGTCCCCTGCTAAATTAAGCAGTAAAAGTCCCAGTACCTCTCAATATGAAATTGGGATAAATATTATTTCTCCACCTTGGAATTATTGTCACCTCTCATGGTTTACTTTAAAAAAAAACCCCCCTATATAATAGACATATGTATATGTGTCCTTCATGCTATTTCTCATTTTAATCTCAATATTAAATTATCTCATCCCTTTTCCATGGTCATTCACTCATATGGTTTCACTCAATAGTAATTTTTAGGACCCATTGCATGTAAATGCATACCCTCATATGGTTTCACTCAAAATACAATTTTTATAGCCCCTTGCTTGCCTACAACTAAGGTGGTTTCTCAACCCTTGATTCCATCCCATGGTGTAGGTTCTAAACTTCACTCCACTAACTATATTTGTGTTTATCTTCATGAAACCAATTCTCATCCATTCATAATTTGTAATGCCTAGTATTGTGAAACTAATAAACCATAATAATAATAATAATAATAATAAATGACAACGATAATAATAAAATAAATAAATGAATAATAAAGTGAACATAATAGTGATTTCTGGTGGCACTCATTATGAGTATTCATGAGAGAATTTTTGGGTACCTTTTAATCTCTTGGATTCATATGCAATATTTTTGTCATTTCCCACATTATTTATTTTATTATATTACTTAGTTTAAAAAAAAATTAGATTTAAAACAAAATGAATATTTTTTTAAAATGGGATTTGGGTTTCACAAATGGGAGATAATTTTTAGGTTTTGGAGATGGAAAATAAATAAGATTCAGTTTTGGAAAAAAGATAAGCTATGAATAACTTAAGGAAAAAAAAAATAGAAATTTTCATGATGAAACATGGATTATGTGCACGAATATTATCTTTCCTTTTTTGGAAAAAAAATTATATTTAGCGAATGAAGAGGAGGATGTGAGGCATTATTTTCCTAGGGGAATTCTAGGACAGGAGGGATTCATTGGAAGTAGTAATTGATTGTGGGCCTAGCGGTGGCCAACTATAAAAATGCATAGTGTAGTTTATCCTATGGTTTGGTGGAGATTCATCCCCAAAACGTTGGTTGTAATCAAGTGGATGGGAATAGTGCAATGATTCTAAAATCACAAGATGCCTCTTTAGATACATGTAAATTTCTCATCTCTTATGGCTTTTGTATATTATATATTAATTAATTAAAATTGTCATGTTTTATGTTTAATGGCAATGAATTTCGGTAAGTAATTTGGATTTAATTATTTTTTAGGTGTGAACCATTACATAATATGATTTCATTCGAATTTTGTAATAGTTTATCGTTACTTTTTTTTGTTTCATGACTTTTCATCTTATACCTCCATTCTCTCACCCTTGTCAAATCCATTAACCCTTATGCATATAAAATATCTTAATCCAACCCTTACATATGGGACACAATTTTATGAATGCAAGCCTTCTCAACCTAGCTCTAATATTGGACATTAGGTATTTTATGGACAAGGTGTCATGCACTCTTTCACTTCTAAACAAGATTTGATTGCCCATGTAAATTCCTTTTTTGTGCATATTCATAGTAGATGTCCAATGATGTTATCCTTAAACGTTTCTAACAGATAACAACTAATTAATCATTCCAATGTTTTTTCCAGTAAATACAAGGTTTCATCCCCTAATTAGAGTAACTTATGGATGTATTTTTTAGGATATTTGGCATCATGAGACCTTTTGACATTGGAAATAAGGTTTTGGTACAAAATAAGGATGCAATTTTACTATATTAATTTTTAGGTGTTTTTAAACTATTTATTCATATAAAATACTTACTAATTATTGTTGTCTTACCAAATTTCTTACCAAACACTAAGTTTTTTTTACCTACTCTTAAAACATATGAAATCGTATGAAATTGGAGACCAATCACATGAAATCATATGAAACTGGAGACCAACCAATAATTGTGATATAGAAAAGGCCCGATGCATGAAAATATAGTATTAAAGCATATAAAATACATAAACAACTCCTAATGGCACATAAATATAAGAGAATATTTAAAACAAAATATTTCTCCATTACCTCAAAAGTTCAAGTTAGTTAATGAGTTTTAAATTTTCACTACTCTCATCTAAATTTACCCCACAGTTTATTAGCAAAGACCATCCATGGCTTTACTTATCATAAATCAATATTGACAACATAATAAAAAAACATGCCAAGCATCAAAGTTTGAATCTAAATTACAAATCCATATATTTGTGGTGTGCCTTCTTAGGCTAAATGTTACTATAATTTGTTCAAGAGAATCATATGTACCATTGGATTAAATTCATCTTACATAGAAATGTTAGCTATTCTCAATCCAAGTATCAATGACAAGTTGATTGATTTATTTGACTTCATTAGTGGTAACCAACCTCGATGACCATCTTCTCTCACTATAATTTTAGAAAAAATATATTAAAAGCCCATTTAGAAATGGTATACTATAGGTCCATATGTTTTCTCTAGAAAATTAAAATAAACCGACACTTTTCAAATGTTATATATATCCCATTGAGACATATTTAGACATATTCTAGACCCTGATAATCCTAATTTTAAAAATATTTATGCTTCTTACAATATGATTAATAATTATGTTTAAATCTAATACTTTAAGGTATGAAATAACACTTAGAAGTGTATTATTCAATATCCCTCACTATCTCAAAGATGATGATCTAGTCTCTTTTTCAAGGGGTGCATTATTATTCTCCTAGAAATGTAAATTCATATTTATCCTTAATTAAAACATATATACCTCATTGGTTATTATTTTTTCTTCTGGGGCTACCACTTCTATTCAATCCATAATCTCTCTTGGTTCCATTATCTTTCAATATTTAACTTCGGTGAATATGTTTTTTTGCATTAGAACTTTCTCACCTCTCATGGTTCAAGTTCAATTCAACCCTCTTTATAAAATGGGTGTACTTAAATTTGTTCCTTGGAACGTGTATTAATCTCAAGATTCCATCAACCCATCCCTTTTTCATGGTAATACCATCATATTGTTTCAATCAAGAAGCTTTTTTAATAATCCATTTCATTTAGAGTTGTACCCCCACATGGTGTCACTCAAGAGGCAAGTTATGTCTATAGATGGAATTGTTTCTTAATCATTTATGTGATACATGTTGTACAAGGAATAAAATTAAAGGTAGGAAAGGAAATGGAACAAACTGATAGAAATATAGTAGAGAGCACAATAATATAGTGAACACCCCATCTCTATTTATAAATAAAATAACAAATATTGTAGAACGCAAACTAGCCAAAATGGTGGTAGTTATCTCCCAAGGGAGAGATCACAACTACACATATTCACAAAAGTTATTATAAGAGGCTATAAGAATGTAATTTTAACATATATAAAGAAAATTATAGGTCAAAAATGCTACAGTTAACTAGACTCGATCACAGAGTCAAATTTATTAGGTCCGTAGTGGTGGATCGCAGCACATGGTTTTGGTGGATTGGGGTATTAGATCCCATGGATTATATGTGATGAAAACTTTAAAAGGCTTGGTATTTTTACATTGTAATGTTCATAAGTTGAGAAGAGATCTCACTTAGCTAGGATGGGATATTGGTTGGATTAGTTAATTTTAAGTCAAGGCATGGTTGTGTTTAATCCATAAGATAATAATAGATATACTAATTGATTACCAGATGGGCTCGAGGGCCAGACTGTTGTTGGATCTATGTGGGATTCTCCATCACATATTGGATTTGGTAGATGATTGAAGTAGCTACATGATGGACTCAGTGATTGGGCACACACACCTTTTCATATCCCCTTCATAGTTCCCTACAAAAATAATGACAGGATGGATTTAAAGGGGACCAAGTAGATTTCATGATTTTTCATCACATGTTGGACGTATATGGGATTGTAGTATGATTAGCCTACTCTATTAGGAGTTGGAAGGACGATGGGGAATTGGCAAGCTACCAAATAAGGTATTTTATAGATATGGTGCTCTTTCACTAGTATATTGGAGACAGGAGCTACTGAGGATAGGCTCAGTAGTGTCATCCATGTTAGCATGTGAGGAGTTATCCTGCTCAAATATATTTGGGTAGATGAGGAGATATATCTCACATCGTAGAGGGATTACTGGCAGAGTGGTGGATGTGTTGGCACATGGAGGATGGCATATGATACAAGGTAGTACGTCAGTAGGTAGTGGTACCCAGTGGTGCGAAGAGATATGTTTTAAAGTCGATTGTTCTACATAGGCATGTGACAAGTTGCATACAGACCCAAATTAATACCCTAAAATCCAGTTTTGTATAAGGGTATGTAGTGATGAGCAGTGGCTTGTAGAGGAGCATGGAGATATATGGTTGTTTGTGGTAGCATGTTGGTTTGCATTGTAGAGTAGGAGGAGCAACTCGCATTGCATTGAGTACACACGGGGAGTGTTAGGTACAATGGAACAACACGTATTAGAGACAATACAGGATGGTACAGTAGTAGCATGGGGTATCTAGTGGCGTACAGGGATAGGCCACAAGGTACAGTGGCATGTCAAAGATTTTAGGGATACTTGGTGGTATGCAACAGCGTATGGTGATACACAATAGGGTCTTGGAGTGTTTCCTCCAAGGAGACTTGTGGACAGGAACACCAGACCCACATTTTGGTGTAGTTCACCTAGGATCGATGAGGACATAGATGAGAAACATTTGATGGTATCCATGGAGACTCACATGCCTATCCATCTTCTACATCACTTTCAGGCATGGATGATTTGGATTTTGTCCTTTGTCACTTTGGGCATGGGGCGCAGGGGTGAGGGGACCCCACCTGAGATATTCAGATGCAACTCAATGCACCAGGGGAGAGGCTTCTTAGTAGTTGAATTGGGTCAGGGCACAAGCTGAAAGGTACAAGTTTGGGGAGTGCATGGTTTGTTGCAAAGGTAGTGTATGTTCCACCCCTGATCTCACACTTAAGGGGATGCATGACACATTTTTGGCGGGGCGGTCTAAGATGTCACTGGAGAATATAAAATAGGTGGTTGAACCTTATTATGGGTGGATGTTTAGTCTCTAGGTAGTATCAGGGTGCGTTTCCAGGAGAAAGGATAGGATATCCCATGGTGTGGTATAGTGAGCACAAGGAATATTTGTATGCAATAGGTTGAATCATGACGTATGGAATCTATATTTCTACTACATACAGGGAGAAGAGATTTGGGGCAAGTGGATTCCAATAGTCATCAGGACTATGCCGCAAAATATTTGGTTATGGGATCCAAGGATTCAGTTGGCTGACAAAACACTCAATTTCATAAGGTGCAGTACCATAGCATAGGGTGATATAACTCACATTGGGGTTTACAGATGGGGGATCAATGAGGACTCCATTGTATGGTATGGAAGGCTTCCCTAATTGTAGCTTAAAATCAGGACTAGTAATGGATGTGTAGATATTCACATCATAGAGATACCTTGGTAGGATGAGCTTGGATTTCACCAATATTTATCCATCAAATTTCAAAGGGGGAGGATACAATGTGCGCACAATGGTCATTTTGTTAAAGTTGTAGTGGCACAACGACACCATGGTGGCACCCTTCTGAGACTAGCATGGACCTAGGAATCATCTCACTTGACATCTTAGCAACCTTGATGGATGCTCTGGCTATTATAGGGGGAGCTCACTCAGATCTTATATTAGGCTTCAGTGACTTGTTGATGGCATGGGGTACTTCATCAGCATGGAAGGTTGACCAGCAGGAGGATATCAAGAGGATATCATTTGAGAGAGACTTCGCCCCCATAGGTAATGGGTTGTATTTTGAGGAGTTTACTCTTAGGGTTCATAAGGTGGACTACTTGGTAGGGTAGCTTCATGGAGATTTGGACAAAGTCCTACAATATCATGATGCTCTACTTATTGATATTATGTGGAGGGTTTCTAGAGCTTATAGTTGGTTGGTGAGTGGAGTAAGGGGTGCTTCACATTGATCAGGATGGCTTGGGATCTTGCTATTAAGATATTCCTTCATGAAAGGATAGTGCATAGATCGCGGATGACTCCATGGCACATTTGGGACCATGGTATTATTGGCGGTGACAATGGTGATTGATTGTTAGAGAGTGTGATTTTTCAGGCATTGCTTAAGGAAAAGCTATTTTTTATGGGGAGGAATGTCATGTACCCAATTTTTATTCCCAGCATTAGAGGAAATTTTGGAAAGAAGGGACATTTCCAGTTTTGAGAGTTTGGATAAAAAGGGAAAATTGCAGCTCTAATGGAATGTGGGGGGCACAAGAAAGAGAAATTTGACCTAAGGAGGGAACTTGAACTCTTAGAGAGAGAAAACAAAAGGAATTTTGAATTAAGAGAGAAAGAGAGAGTGGGGACCACAAGTGGAGAATAGGCCAATAAATCATAAATAGAGCTTGAGGGCCTCGATTTTGGCATATTTGGTCATTTTACAATTTCAACATTAGTTCTCTTGAGTTGTTTAGCCAAGAAAACCAATTTGTTAAACATAATGAATTTTTTATCGGGAATTCCACCTCTACCTTTAGTTAAATTTGAGTGTCAACCTAGGGGAGTAAAGAGTCCATCTCAGGGCTTCTATAGGTGCTACATTATAGATTATTTATAGCTAGGGTATCCTTCTCTTAGGGCACAAAAGAAAATTCTAAGGGCTACGAGAAGCTAGAAAACAGTGGAGTTTTGGCCAGATAATTTGGAGAGACTTATCCATGGGAGGATGATTATTTCCTTGGTTATTTGTAAGGATGAGAGTGTTAGATTTTGGAGGGCCAAATTTATTAATTTTAGGGCCTATGTAATGGTTTCTAAACATTTATTGTGTAAACATTTTGACAGGAAGATTTGGGGAGTTGAAGCTAAGGAGAAATAAGGAGGTTTCGAGGAGTGATTTACAGGTGTTAGAGAATATTTTCCAGGAATTGATTGGTGTTGGCTTGAGGGTTCTTGGCATAGGTTCAGATTTTATGAATAAACCAACAAACCCTCCAACTACTGGCCCTTTCGGAAATGACCTGCTTGCGCAGACCAAAGTCTCACCCGAAGTAGTATTGGGGGGGGGGGGGTGCTAGAAACAGGTTTCTGCACCCTTAGAGAGAATTTAATGAAGTGGTCCTTGGAAAAATCCTAAATGATATTCCAAAGGTTTGTAGAGTGAATTATAACAAAATTACAAGTCTTTTCGCAATCATTAATATAATACACAAAAATACTTGTCTTTCTTAAATCGCAGATACTAAATAAAAACCAGATCCATATCTAACCAATGTAATACTTAACGGATGTCAATACTCATGCATAAATACATCAATTATCCCTATGCATTAATCAATAGGTAAACATATAGTGTGATCTCATCAAATCATAAGTACTAAGCATAAACAAAAAATTATATGCATAACACAGAGAATTTGCCAAAATTGTTCCTTCTATTAATTCTTCATATATGTCAATACATCAGATTTCCCTCAAAATACTTTACAATCCCTTCCACGCACACATTCAGGACTAGGTCTCTATGCACACAGCTAGCAGGAGCCTTTTACCCAACCCAAAAACCCTTACAAACACAGATTTATCAGAATATCGATATCACATATGACATCTATCTCTACTTAGCTTAGACAATGCTATCTATTTATAATATTCCTAGCGCATAGATACTATGGTCCATTAGGGGAATTTTGGGTCTAAAATGGGCCTCCTAAGGAACTTATCAAATAATAGTGTAAACAATAAAATAATATTAGATTACATTATCAAATTTTAGAGGGAAAAAATAAAAAACTATTTTTTCAACTCATATTTTCAAGTTATCTCCCTATGGGTTTACTCAAATTTCGAGCTGAAACACTCATTGGATGCATAATTTGATTCCTAATCCAAGGAGGACTCAAGTTCCATACTTTAGATGGACCTTGGTACAGGAAAAATGAGAAATACATGAAAACATGATTGCAAGAACGTTTTTAATGTATTTCTCATTTTTTGTGTAGCAGGGCCCATCGAAAGTATGCAACATGGGTACTCATTGGATGAGGAATTAATTTTCTCATTGAACGAGTACTCTCGCTTGAAATTTGATTAAAAATTTAGGGAGACATGTTGAAAATACAAGTTGAAAAAGTAGTTTTATTATTTTATTATTTTTTAATCTTTTTACTTTTTTACTCCAAAAATGGTGAATCATCCTCCATGGTTGACATCATCATCTTGAATGCTATTAGTTCTTATAAAGGTTATTTTTGTTGTACATTTTTATTAGGAGGCCCATTTTAGACCTCAAAATTCCCCTAATGCTCAAACCATGGTTTGAGACCCATAGTTTACATTTAAGCTTAATTATGTCCAAAATTAGGGCAAAAGGCCCTTTGACTATATTTTTTCAGTGCGCACATAAAAACATACAAAAAATATCGTTACAACGTGTGCCTCAGGGGACCTCGCTCCAACAAGCCCCCAACACAAACATGTGACTCGTCTCGAGTCACTAAGGTGCTGCTGGTGTCTCCTTGGTTTTGTCTCAGAGCGTCTTGACAGAATTTTGGAGAGGGAGCACTAACTCAAGGCTCTGCACTACTACACCCTACACCTGCTTAACCATATTATATGTTTTAGGCCCTTCAGCAGCCATCTCCACACTACACTAGGTCTACAGAATGATCTTGAGTGTGTTGTCTAGTGTCTGGAAAATTTGTAGTGCCTCCTCTTCCCATGGTTACATTCGTTATGTGAGCACCTATTCTTTATGGTGCAAATCTGCAATTTCACCTTGGAGTCTGTGGCCTTCTTGCAAAAAAGAAAGTCGTTGTTGAACCACTAGTGTGGGTGCTACGATGAGGATTTCTTCAAACTTTTGTTCCTTGGCACTGATTTTATCACACAGATTCTGCACGACCAGATCATTCTACATAGATGCCCAAATCTCCATGGCCTCAACAAAATAGTGGTCACACTGAGTGACTGTGGAGGTGATACTTTCTTGGGCATGCTTCAGCTTTGTTGCTCTCTTGGCGCAAACCTTGAGCGGTGTCTTTGGTTGTAGCTTGGTTTGAATATCCACAAATTTCTGCTCATATTAGGCTTAAATGGTGTGAGATTCCGCATGTGCAGCCTTGATCGTAGTAGCTAGGCCATCCAACTTCTCTGTAGATGCAGTGGTGGCCGAAATCGCTGGAATATCTTGGAATAATTGTTTGATCTTGGCTTCCAGCACAGTTTGTTGAGCCTCTGCTTCTTGATATTCGACTTCTTCCTGTCACTGCTGCTAATGTGCTTATGCAAGTTATTTCTATGCATATTTTCTCAGTGTCTACATGGTTTCTTCGCGATACTACAGCTCGTCAACAATAACAGAGTGAAGTAAATGGAGCTTTCCTACATGCAACACAACAAGATTAATATGAACATCGCCTGTACCAGTAAATTCAGTGTGTTGGCTCGCTTCCATTTGAATTGTTGGCAAGGGGATATGGACAAATCATCCTTCCCTGGATGGTGGTAAGGCTATGTCCAAAGGTTGTGCGTTGGTAACAAGCGCACTAGTCCAGCTCACTTGAATCACGCTCACTTGGATCTGGCTCACTTGCATTTTTAACTCTTGTAGGCCAACCTGTACAACCTCCAATGTGGATTTAAATTGGACCTCCATGTCCATCCATTGATCCTCCTGCACAATGGTAACTATATTTGCAATCTCATTGAAATCGTGCTTTATCAGTTTCAGGACCTCATGTCCTATTTTCTTCGAACCCTTTTTTTTCCTTGACCCAACCTTGTTTTGTGCACCAGTCAATCCCCTAGCGTAGATACAGCGCACGTGTTGCACATTACTGCGCATTCACCATCTCAATAGTTCAAGTCTGATACTCTGTCCATATAGTCATTTGGTAGGCACAAGGTCATCCCTGCACGGCTTCAGATGGCATCCATTGATATATCCCGACATGTATTCACCATTCAACGTGGTCAGGCACACTACTCCGCCATCAGTGATTTCCTTGACAACATATGGGCATAGGCAATGCATCTTTAGTTTCCCTGGGTGGTGCCCAAAATTGTTGCAATAAGACCAAATCATCCTCTTTGAACACCTTCTGCCTAATATGCCTATCATGCCAGGATTTTTCGCACGCCTTTTGGACCTGCTGGTGATAGTTGAAAATGAACCGGCCTTCTTCTAGAGAAACTAATTGTGACCATTAGAGAACTTTTGAGGTCTAAAATGGGCCTACTAAGAAAAATTTACAACCAAAATAAAAATTATAAGAACCCATTTTACTCAAAAAAGATGATTCACCATTTTTGGGGTAAAAAATAAAAAAGATAATAAAATAATAACACTAATATTTAAACTTGTATTTTCAATTTATCTCCCTAAGTTTTTACTCAAATTTTGAGCGGGAGCACTAGTTGGATGAAAAAATTATTTCTTCATCCACGGAATACCCATGTTGCATACTTTCGATGGACTCTTCTAAACAAAAATTGAGAAATACATGAAAAAACGTGATTGCAATCATGTTGTTCATGTATTTCTCTTTTTCATGTAGCAAGGTCCATCAAAAGTATGAAACTTGGGTACTTCTTGGATGAGGAATCAAATTCTGCATCCAACAAGTGTTCACACTCGAAATTTGAGTAAACACATTGGGAGATAAGGTTAAAATATGAGTTGAAAAAGTATTATTTTTCTTTTTTCCCTCTAAAATTTGATAATGTAATCTAATATTATTTTATTATTTGCACTATTATTTTATAATTTCCTCAGGAGGCCCATTTTAGACCTCAAAATTCCCCTATTGATACGTTCTTCTAGATCACCTTCTTCATCCATATTGGTAAATGTATCAATGCATAGAATGGGAACAATGAATTCAATGGGAAACACAACCTCTTGCCCATATACCATCCTAAAAGGTGTTCTCCCAGTCAACTTCTTGCAAGTATTCCTGTAGGCCCATAGCACTGCAGGCACTTGCTCATCCCAATCATTTATGTTAACGTTGCATACTTTAGTGAGCATAGTCTCCTAGACCTTATTGAAAGCTTCAACTATGTCATTTTCCTGAGGATGATAAGGAGAGCTCTTCTAATGACGCATCTTGAATTCTTCATTAAAAGCTTCAATAGTGTCATTTAAAAAATGTGTGCCTTCGTCACTGATCAGGATATTAGGGCAACCAAACCGAGTCACTATATTCTCAAAAATAAACTACGCAGTAGTATCAGCAGTACAATATTTCACTAGTTTAGCTTCCGCCCATCTGGTTACATAATATGTCATAGTGATGATGTAGCATGCACCACTCTTCCTTCCTGAGGGATTAATAGGTCCCAAAAAATCAATAACCCATTTCTCAGAAGCTTACAATGCCATTTGTAGATGCAGGGGGCATCTCATCCCTATGCGAAGGTTTCCCCATTATCTAACAAACATCACAAGCATGATAGTGCGAGGCATCATTGTGTAGTGTGGGCCACCATAACCCACCATGCAAGATCTTCTGCACAGTATCCTTACCTGCATAATGACCATTAGCAAATATTCCATGCACTTCATTGATAATTGTCTAACTTTCATATTCCAAGACATACCTGCACAGGACCTCATCTGCGCATAATTTTTATAAGTGTCTAGAAAGAATGGTAAATTATGTTGCACATGCCACAAGTTCTTTCTTTTTCTCTACTGTGTATTCCTCAGGAATGCGACCAGTGGTCAAAAACTGAATGATATCAGGGAAAATTTCATCAACCACTTTTATCACAAACAATTATGCATCGAGTAATCCATCTTCAATGTTTGTGGGCTCATCTCCTGAGTCAATGCATGAAATATGGTCTCCTCCAGCGTTTAATCATCCCAGTTTCACTAAATTTCAAAATCATATTCCTGAAATAACAAGAATCGCCTGCAAATCTTTCCCCCCAACGCAGGCTTGTTAACAAGGTACTTCAAAGAAGAAAGATCAGTGAACATTTTAAAGTGACCTCCCAACAGATAATGGCAGAATTTCTGTAGTGAATATACCATGGTGAGACCTTCCCTTTCCATGGTTGAGTAATTCTTCTCCTTGCTTGAGATTTTTTGACTAGCATAAGCAATGGGATGATCAAGCTCTCCTTCCCCTAATTTTGCTAACACAGCTCTGAGTGCAATATAAGAGGCAGCCACATGTACATGAAAATCCTTGGACCAATTTGGGAAGACCAAGATGGGCGCAGTGACCATATTTTCCTTGAGCATCTAAAAACTCTTTTGGCAGTCCTCATCCCAGTAGAGCATTGCATCCCTTTTTAACATATTTTCCATGGGTGCAGTTATCAGTGCATATCCCTTAATAAAATTCCTATAGCACCCTGCATTCCCTAATATTGAGTGAAACTTCTTGATATTCTTAGGTACTTCCAAATTGACTATGACAACAATATTGGTAGGGTCCACCATCAATCCCTGATGGTAGACAATGTGTCCCAATAGTATTCCAAGGGTACACAAAAAATACACTTCTTCAGATTCAATGAGATCTGATATTTCCTACAAGTATCCAGCATTAAGCGCAAGTTGGACACATGCTTCTTTAACAACCCAAATATAGAATAATCATCAAAATATACCTCCAAAAACTTGTGTATGTATTCTTTAAAAACAACAACTACTACATGCGAGAAAATGGTAGGAGCATTCTTCAATCCAAAGGGCATATTTGTATATTGAAAAGAACCCCATTCAGTAGAAAAAGTGATCTTGCTCCCATCTTCTGGTGCAACCTGGATCTGATGATAACCTAAGAACCCATCTGTAAAATTGTATGCTTCTTGACCTCCAACATTATCTAAAATTTCATCTAAGAATGGACTTGGGAATGGATCATGCACACAAGCATCATTCAGTTTGCGCATATCAACATATATTTTGATTTCTCCTTTGGTATTATTTTCTTACACCACCATTGGACTTACCCAATCAAATTCTTCCACAGTCTCAGTGATGTTTGCTGCCACCATTTTATCCAACTCTTCCTTCACTTTCTACTTATATCTCAGATTCAGCCTATATGGGTGTTGCTTTACTGGGCGCGCATCAGGCTTCAATGTGATATTCATTACTCCCAGGTCCCCAACGACTCCTTTCAACTCTGAGAACTTTGTAGGGAATAGATCCTGATATTGTGTCAACAACTCAGCAACCTTGCCTACTATATCATCATCCTAGTAGCCTCCAATATTTACTTACTTGGGTTGTTCTTCAGTCCCAATATTTACCTATCTTAACCTTAATGGATTTGTCATGTCCATCGAAGTAATTGAGGGCCTAGACACTGTGCGCCAGCCTTTAGATTCGGGAATCATAATATTCCTTGGATTCTCATCATTTTCTTCTATTGTTAGGTTTTTACAATTCAAAATGACAATCATCTACGCATCGCAAGCTGGTGGTACGTGCTTAATTATAGGCTTAGTGGAATAGAATATTACTTCTTGAATATTATGCATATCTTGACCAATATTTTCAAACCCACTTTCAAAACGTAATAAGAAAACTATATATCAGTGCAGACCACTCACTAGTGCCTTTGCACAGCTCTATTTCCAAGTACCATTTAGTTGGCACCTTTCCCAATGTATGAATAAACATATGAAACATTTCAACCCTTGGTTCTACACCCCATAACTGATGCCACTTGGCCAGATGTCTACATGGCTCCTCCTTGCCATAGTATAAGTCCTCTTATTTAATGTTTGGGTGTTCAAATCGTAGCTGCATCATCTATGCACATTCCTCCAAATATCCCATATTCTCCTTATGTTTTTCCCACCATCTTGTTGGAGCATGCAAGCCAATATCCAAAACATGGAACCTCTGATCTGCTGGCACATAGCTTTTCAGTTCTCCCAAGAATATTTTTAGATCATTTGAGCCATCATAATGTGGGAAATATCGTACCTCAGATGTTATGCAACGGAGAGTGTGGGTCACATGATTACAGCACAAAGTAGACACCTTGTGTAGTCAGTTCTGCCAATTCTCTAGTTCTTCATCAGAGTCTGAAAAGAAAGAACTATCCTTCTATTTAATATTCCCATCTGTCATTGGATTAATCCAGTATTCCTCACACAAATTTAGCTTATAAATTTGATCAAACTCGTCCTCAGTGCGCACTCGTTCAATATACCTTTGACCTTTTGCAGGATCCAAAGGAATGATGAAACTAACTCCAATGTTCTTAAATTTCATCATTCTTCTCTTCAAGTTGATAACACCATCCATATCAATGGCCCAATCCAATCCTAGCAATGCAGGATAGGGATCAGTGTTGTCTACAATCTGTATGACTTCAAAATCTACTAACACCTGAATTCCTTCTAAATTGACCACAACTTTTGATAGTCTCCCCAAGGGAATGATCTTCTGCTGGTTACCCATGCAAAATTAGATGGTGGACCATTCCAACTTCGTTCTCCCATGCATTGCCAAGTTTGTTTAGTTAGAACATTAGCATCTGATCACAAATATAGAATGATTTGGTCCATTTCGTAAGCACCAATATGCCCAGTCAGACGCATCTCCCTACCCATTCTATTCTTGTTCTTATAGATTTTTTTGACTGCGCTTTGTTCTACCAAGGTTGTTGCTTTTCTGCGCAATTTTCTATCAATGCCTGCAAATTTTCAACAACCTCTTTTTTGCACAACAAATTTATGCATGCTTGTAAGAATGGCTTAATCTCTTCCTCTCCTCCAGTTCCTCTCAGCCTTTTTTGAATTCTTTCCTTGCTTCAATAAATATTTCTTTTCTGTGTTGAAGATTAAGGCCTTCTTTAGTATCAAGTCCTTTTCGGATCCATATATCAGTGGTAGATTTATATCCTCTATCTTCATTGGTAGCTACATGATCCAGATTTATTCAGGAATGCAACAGAATAAACATATAACCATAAATATAGAGATGCAATGGAAATAACACTTCATTTCATTAATATCAAAGAACTGAAATTTGCTTACAGACAGAATGGAAATAAAACTAGCTAGGGCACTGGTAGCTATCTCTGAGAAGAGATGTGGCAGCTACAAGCCTCTGAACTGAGTTACAATGAGGCTCGAGGGCATATTTATTATTTATAAACAATGGGAAATCCTAAACAGTGAAAACCCTAACCCTAGGAGATGAAGCGCCAAAACTATGGGCCCCGTTTGGGTAAATTGGTGTTTCAACTTCCCGGGGATGTAACTTTGGAATACGATCTCCCTTTGACACATACCATACCTTGTTAAAAATATATATCTGAGGAATACAAATTTTGAGTGAGAAACATCCATCCATGGACCCATGTTACTCACCATTTTCCCAAAAAAATGTTGTTTATGGCCTCAAAACGGCTCCGGAAGTTCAGGACACGAAAAACTGCTAAAAATAGTAAGTTTTTCCGAAACTGAAAAAATGAAAGAGACAATGGTGGGGCCCCAAGTGGAATAGGTGGGTGACCACCAATATCATCTTGGATCATTCCTCCCCCCTTAGGAAGCAATGGTCCCCATTGCGTTAAGTTCCTCCATGGGATGAGGAAATTTCTGCTGAACTTGGTCCCTGGTGAACCACTTTCCTTGGTGCAAGAGTTGGCCAGCTTTGACAACCCGATATAGTTGGATCTTCTGTTGGCAAGTGTTCTTGATTTTCATGTCCATGATACAATATTTTGTGGCTTGTTCCATGCAGTCTAGGTTTAACTCTGTTGGTGTGAGTTGTTCTGCAATGTCAAAGGTGTCTAGTAGAGGTGGGAAGTAAGGACGAAGGCGATCCACATTGAAGACTGGGTGCAGACCAAGGAATGGTGGAATACTGAGCTTGAAGCCATTGTTTCCTATAGCCTTAATGATGGTGTAAGGCCTATATTGGAGCGGGCGAAGCTTGTGGTGGCGTCGAGTGAGGCGCTCCTTCTGCAAATGTAGCCATACTTTGTCACCCACCTGGAAGTTGTGTGGCACCTGGTGTTGATCATGGCATTGCTTGTACTTGGAATTGGCTATGTCCAATATATCATGAACCTGTTGGTAGATGTGTTGAATGCACTCGATGAATCTATTTTCTTTTTCAACTTCAGACTAGACATGAGTTGAATCAGCCTGAGTCGCTGTAAATGGCATGGCTACGTCAATGGGACATAGTGGCTGGAATCCCAAGCCCACCTGAAAGGGGCTATGGCCGATTGAACTGTGGAGAGCCTGATTATAACTATGTTGTACATAGGGGAGGCTCTTGTCCCATGTGCATGGATGCTTTGAATTGTACATGCACAGAATGTGTACAATCATTCTGTTGACGACCTCTGTCTGGCCATCTGTTTGGGGATGGAAAGCTGTGGACTTGGTGAGCTTGGTGTCCAAAATTGACCAGAGGCTATACCAAAACGTGTTGAGAAACCTACTATCCCAATCTGATATGATATACTGTGGGATCCCAAAGTGCACCCACACTCTTTCAAAAAAGAGTTTAGTAGTGGTTGTTGCTGTGATATTCTTCTTGCAGGCCACAGTAATGGCCATCTTCAAGAATCTGTCGACGACCACGAAAACACAGTCATTTCCATGCTTAGTAGAAGGCAAGCTCGACATGTAATCCATGGATATGGATTCCCAAGGTCGACTAGGGGTATGTAGCATAGTATATAGGCCTTTCTTCTTGATGGTCGGTTTGGTAATGGCACAATCAGTGCAGGATCTGATGTGCTTATCGACATCCTTTCAAAGGTTCGGCCAATATAAATACTTCTACAGTACTGCTACTGTCTTCTTAACCCCGAAATGCCTAGTGACTCGACTATAGTGTGCTTCCCATATCATCTTGGCACGCTTTCTTGAAGGAACACAAAGGTGTCCCAGGTGACATAAAAGTGCATCTTGGAGGTGAAAATTTGGAAATTGTGTACCCCTCAAGAGTGCCTTGTAAGTCTAGCCAAATTCTGGATCACTCTTGTAGAGAAGCGGCCAATCAGTAGTCTCATGCCCACAAGAGTTGAGAACGGTGGTGAGTGCCACGATTGGTGGTCGGCTGAGGCAATCTGCAACATTATTGGTGCTACCCTTCTTGTACTTGATGTTCAAATGGAAATTTTGCAGATATGTGGACCACTTCTTATGGCGATCATTCTGCAAATTTCTTTGTGTCTGTATGAACTACATGGGTCGGTGGTTTGTGTGGATGATTGTTTCCTTCCCCAAAATGTAATTCTTCCATTGTCAACAAGATTGCACAATGGAATACATTTCTTTGTCACAAGTGGGATACTTACGAATTGTGTCAGACAATTTCTCACTATGATATGCCATTGGATGTCCCTGTTGAGTAATAACTACCCCAATAACATATTTAGAGGCATTTTTCTCAATCTCAAATGGTTGTTTCAAGTCTGGTAATGTGAGCACTGGGGCAGAACAGAGGCGATTTTTCAATTTTGTGAACACCTTATGTTGAGGTTCTGACCAAAAGAATTTTTCTCTCGCTCCTCCCTTGGTGACTTGATTCAAGGGCCAAGTGATATGAGAGAATCCCAACACGAACCTACGATAGAAATTAGCAAGACCCAGAAAGCTGCGAAGCTCTGTTATAGTGGTCGGGGCTGGCCAATCCTGAATGAATTGGATCTTGGCTGGATCCACATGCACCCCCCTTTCATCAATAATGTATCCCAGATATTGAACCTGGGTCATGCCAAAAGTGCACTTCTCCAAATTGGCACACAACTTGTGTTGCCATAGTGTTTGGAGGACTTGTCGGATGTGGTGAAGGTGCTCTTCCCAAGTCTGGCTGAAGATCAGAATGTCATCCAAGTACATCACTACAAATGAGTTGGTGAATGGCTGCAAGATGTCGTCCATCATCCTCATGAAGGTTGCAAGAGCATTCGTCAACTTGAAAGGCATGACCAGCCATTTGAAAAGGCCTTCCTTGGCTTTTAAGGTAGTCTTCCACACATCGTAGGGTTCAATTGGTACCTGGTGATACCTAGAATTCAAGTCGATCTTGCTGAAATATTTTGCACCTTTGAGTTGGTCCAGAAGGTCATTAATCCGTGGGATCGGGTACCTATTCTGGACAGTGATCTTGTTCAATGCCTGATAGTCAATACAGAGTCCCCACGTCTCATCCTTCTTCTGTACCAACACGATTGGGCTCCCACATGGCGATGAACATGGTCAGATGCGACCTTTCTACAGCATCTCATGAATCTGCCTCTTGATTTCATCGTTCTCTAGAACAGAGCATAGATAGATCGGTCCATTGGGTAACGACGCACCTGGGGTCAGATAAATTAGGTGCTTGACCTAATAGTGTAGAGGAACCCCTGTGGGTGAGGTGAAAATTTCCTCGTACTCCTCCAAAACCTTATCCATTTGTTGTTTTCGTGCATAGGAGCCCTGTCTGGAGGTCGTGGCCACAATCTTCTTCTTTCCCTGGGGGCGGATCATCAGGAAAATGAATTTCCTGGTTTGTGAAATGAGCTTACTACATTGTTTTTCAATAACCAAAGAGATAGCGGTAGGAGGTGGTACCTCTAGTATCCTATACAACTTATTTCCCAAAGTAACAATAACAGCACGAGGCCGAGACTCATACACAACATGATGCCTCCACACATATGGTTGTCCTAATAATACAGTAATAACATCAATAGGAGAAATGTCACATAATACCTCATCCGTGAAGGGCTTGATGTTATAGGGAAGGCAACATTGCTGGCTAACGCGGAGATCGCATCCTTGGTGAAGCCACCCGATGGTGTATGGATGTGGGTGAGTTGTGGTTGGCAAGCCCAACCACTTCATGGCATCTGCTAAAATGAGGTTGTTTTGGCTCCCATTGTCAACAATGAACTATACTGGGGAGCCCTTTACCCACATCTGGGAGTTGAAGAGACGTTCCTCCTCCTCTGGATCTTCCGGTTCCTCCTTCTGGATCTTTGTAGTGGCAACAATGGCATTGGGCTCCGCATCAATAATATGTTTCCATTTGTCATTCCCCTTGTCAGGTTCTGATTCAGAGTCAGAGCATGCATCTGACTCAGAAGCCCTCATCTCGGCCACCAGTGACTGCTTGGCCCGACACTCACTTGTGTTATGAGTGGAGCTCTTATGGAACTCACACCACTTTCCCATGTCCTTCTTTAGCTTTGCAGTGTTTTTTTTTTCTTGTGGCTTCGACAGGCTGTGTTGAGTTGCCATGCCTTGGCTTTGTCCTTTGTTTTTTGGTTTGGGAGCACCTTTCCATTGCTTTTGATTCGCATATCCAAAGTCTCGCTTCTTCTGTTTGAATTTTTTCTCAATCTTGGCAGCATACCGGTATTTCGTAACAAGCGAGGAGATGTTGAGGAACTCCATTTCCTCCTAAATGTATCTATGCAGACAACTGCGATACTTTAGCACCAGATGTTTCTCTGAATCTTTGATACCCAACTTGGTGCGCAAGGTATGGAACAGATTCGTCAGCTCATGCACATCTTGATCCCTTTGTTGTTGCAGCGTGGTCCAATGTATGTACTTGTCCTCATAGCTCCCCATAGGATAGTATTGTTCATTTATGGCATCTCAGAAATAATTCCAAGTGGGTACGGCCAAGAACAGAGAGGGTTTTGTCTTGTCCTTTTTCTCACAGTGGGTTTCCCACCAGTCCTTGACATGGGGGGCAGCTTTGAGAAGTGCAAAAATAATCTTCTCCCTGTCGAAAAAGTCATGAACTAAGAAATATCCTTCTAATATATTCAACCATTTATCTATGGCATATGCATCTATTTGACCCTCGAATATGGGAATGTCAAAATTTACTTGTAACTTAAAAGGATTCACACTTCCAGAGTGGCTACTGGATGCAGATGCGCTGCCGGTGGGCAGCCGTCGAAGGATATGGGCAAAGTTATCCATCATCACGTTCCTTTTTTTTTCGAGGGCCTCCTCGAGCAATATTTGGATAGGATCTCCTACTCCCTCATCTTTCTTTTCATTCCCCATGGGCGTCCTTCGAGGTTTGCGAGGCTAATCTTGCAAAGGTTCCACCAGATCGAGCCCTAACTCCTTATACCTCAACCTCATTGGGGACATGCAAAGAAGGATCGAGAAAAAGCAGACTGCTCTAATACCACTGATCTGGATTTATGTAGGAATGCAAAAGAATAAACATATAACCATAAATATAGAGATGAAGTGGAGATAACACTTCATTTCATTAATATCAAATAACTGAAATTTTCTTACAAACAGAATGGAAATAAAACTAGCTAGGGCGTTGGTAGCTATCTTTGAGAAGAGATGTGGTGACTACAAGCCTCTGAAATGAGTTACAATGAGGATCAAGGGCCTATTTATTATTTAGAAACAATGGGAAATCCTAAACATCCAAAACCCTAACCCTAGGAGATGAAGCGCCAAAACTATGGGCCCCGTTTGGGTAAATTGGTGTTTCAACTTCCCGGGGACGCAACTTTGTCATACGATCTCTGTTTGACACGTACCATACCTCATTAGAAATATCTATTCGAGGAATACAAATTTTGAGTGAGAAACATCAATCCATGGAACCATGTTGCTCCCCGTTTTCCCAAAAAACGTCGTTTAGGGCCTCAAAATAGCTCCAGAAGTTCAAGAGCCGAAAAACTGCTAAAAATAGTAAGTTGTGCCGAAATTGAAAAACTGAAAGAGACAATGGTGGGGCCCCAAGTGGAATAGGTGGGTGACCACCAATATACACTTGGATCACTACACCACTACTGGTAACTACATTCACACAAGGATATTCTTCATGACTCTCTGTGCAAACCATTTGCATATTTTGCCTTGGGATTTTCTTTTCCTACATTTTAGAAATCAGGAAAAGACAATCTTCTATAACATGATCGAATTGTCTACAATACCTGTAGGATTTTCGTGTTGGATTAGGAAAATCGCGTGCATAATGACCAGCATCACCACCGTTGTAACAAATTACTTTTCCTTTTCCTCGACTAGTTGATCCACCTCCTTGGCCTCTTCCTCTACCTTGGAATCTTTCGCGCCCAGAAGGGGATGCTGGTGATGTAGGCTTAACCTGCATTCTATAGAACTTAGTCTTATCCAACATCGTATCATAGGTCCGGAAATGCTACTCATCATGCCCTAATGATGAACAGAACTTCAAAAATGGTTTTTGTAATTCAGGCTGATATTTTCCAACCCTTGGGCAAGAATATGTATCATGTAGCCCCACAATTTGACATATAGTACACCATACAGGTCTCTTCAATGGAATAGGGCCTCTAGAATTCAGATAATTGTTCAAAACAAGACACTGGTCTTTATGATGCCCATAATATTTTCACTTGATACACCAAACCTCTGCACAGACCTCCTTGCCTTTGTCCTTGTGCAGATTTTAAATTTCCAGATGCATTGCTTCCAACTAATTCTGAATCTGTTGAGTGCCCAGTGGAACAGGTGTTGGGGTAGCTTCTATTTCATTGCAAATTCTATAGCCTTAGCTTGTGTAGTAATATTTTTCTGACCTAATTGTTGGCGCAGATGCGGGAGAAACATAGCAATGAATCATTCTTTATGTTGAGTATCATTAATCACAAATCCACCATCTTTGATGGTGTGCTTCAATCTTTGATCAGCCTCCCATACAGATTCATTGGGTTTGATATCCTTCATCTTTGTCACTAGTTGCGCGTATGACTTAGGTTTCCTAAACTACTCTTTTAGGGCTTCTTTAAATGCTTCCATAGTAGCATTAGGGTTTGCTTATGCATACCTAATGTACTAGTCTATCGTGCGACCTTGAAATGCAGTAGCCGTCTGTGATTTTCTGATATCAATATTGTTTACCTGCTTATCCTTCCATACAGCCTCAGTTACAAACCAAAAGTGATTAGTGTCTTCATTTCCAATACCTCTAAAATTAGGTAACTTCGTGGATGTAGCCATATCTACTTTATGATGGGTTATAGGTGGAGGTGGAGATGGACTACGCGGCAGGGTAGGTGATCGACAATGCGAGCTCAAAAGTGGAGTGGATGGAGTAGGAAGCATATTCAAGGGCTTATTATATGATGAGCTTTCTTCTTCAGAATCACTCAAACTAGAAGTTTTGGTTTAGGTTCACTATCAGATCTAGGCTTTAGAGGACTATAGAGGACTTCTTCATAGTCTTCTCAGTAAATTCTTCCACTGCGCGTATTTGAACCTCTTTGATGAATGCAAGCAGTATGTTTGCATAGAAATCCCTTTTCACACAATATAATTTTCAGTAATAATTTAAGGGAGCACAAAAACCTACCTCTGGGACCCTTGAAAAACCTCCTTCTAGCTTCAAAATATGACACAAAAAAACTATGCTTCATTGGGTGCGTTCAACGGATCTGGTGTAGAACCTCTTACAAGACCTTGACCACAGGCTGGGGATACCCACTACACTTCAAAGACTTCTATATGGAGGTAAAAAACTCTAGGACTCTCTTCCCCTCTCTTTTTACAATATTCAAAGAGATACTTTGGTAGTCTTAACCCTTCGTCTATGAGGGGGAGCAGTTGAGCAGCCATCCTCTTCTCCTGCTTTTTCCTATAAAGATGATGTCAATGCACAACCACCCAAGAAAATTGCTTAGCCCCTTGAGACTCCCAAGGACAAGATGGAGGAAGTTCCCTCAGTAGAAATCTCCCATCCATATTTGGATGATCAAATTCAAAAGTATGCAGAATTCACCATTATTTGCCGATTTAATGGACTATGGTCTCGCACAACATATCTATATCAGTGGATTCACTCCACCTGGACCAACAACAACAAGGTAATCTTCTTCTCGAAGGGTTTCTTCATAGTTTTGTTTGCTTTCAGCAAAGACTATCAAAAAGCCTTAACTGAGGGCCCATGGTTCTGGGGAACAACAGGGCTATTCTTATAGAAATTATATAACTTATGTGTTATATATCCAAGATTCTCCTGATCACACACTATTTTACTTCATGCACAATACATAATCTATTCCACTATTGATCATCACATGCTGAAACTAAATCAATTGCAATGTACACATGAAACCATAAAAATTCACACACATTAACACAGTTGTTTAATGGGAAAGCCTGAAGCTAAAAACCCCAACTATCTGTATATAATATATGTCATAGAGATCATGTAACAATCCTCATACAAAGCTGATCATATCAAGCTCTTAGTACAATGCAATCGCTACACACTAATCAGGCTCGATCTTGCAAATCCATGCACCGATCTCTACCACCTGCTAGCCTGCCTCTACTGCACAATCCCTGCTGAATAATGGCTCTGAATGAACTCGAATCCACCAAGCTTGCACTGCGCAATTCTCATTGGCATCTCCACTGAGTGTTGGATGCATTCAATGCATCACTATAGTCACAACTGATAGTCACACTTGCTCTTTCACCTACCTCTCCACTAGTCTCCACTGAACTGTCCATGCACTATAGTTAACTGATGTATTATTCAGTTTATTAATGAGTTTTTATTTATTGAATTAATTAAATAATTAATTCACACCACTCTCACTATTGTATTAATCAGTTAGACTAGATACAACTAGATCAACTGAGTCTAACTGAGTTAAACTAAATACAACTCCACCAACTACTTCTATAACTCCACCAAACTCTATCACATGAGTTCTAACTGAAGTCCTCATGCATTAGCTCTAGTAAACCCTCAAGAATAGCGCAATTCCTTCTGTTATCTCTTGTGCCACATCTATGCAGTTAATTGAAGTGCTCCAAGAGAATAAGATAATGTTTAGAGTCCAAATATTATTAAGAACTAATAATATTTGACATATCTATTTTTAGACTGGAAATATAAAAATATATTCTGCCCAATATGTATAAAAATAGAAGTCCATCTATTTTTCCAACTTGAACAACCATCCATAGATAGCATCCTACAACTCATAGAATATGATCGACATGTCTAAAAATAGACATAGTCTAAAAATAGACTTTGCGCCAAAAATAGCCTGCGGGACCACTTAGTGAAGGCGAATCTTTTCACTAAGCTCATCATCTTGTTGAATCTCAACACTCCCTCTCAACAAGATAGGGATTATCTGCCACCCTGATCCTATCTCTATGGTATTCAAATTTTCTCCTGGTGAGCACCTTTGTCAGAATATCTGCATCTTGATCCTCCGTAGGAATGCAAGATAGTAACATGATCTTCCGCTGCACACAATATCTGATATGATGGTACCGGATGTCAATATGTTTAGATCTATCATGAAATACTAGATTAACCAAAATTTTAATGCAACTCTGATTATCACAATATATCACAGAAGGATATAAGTGTGAACCGAACAACCTGACCAGGATCTTCCTCATCCATATAACCTCGCATGCAGCCAAAATTGCTACCATGTACTTGGCCTCCACTGAACTTAGTGCCACGGATCTATGTTTCCTACTATACCAAGAAACTGTTGTAGACTCGATACTGAATATCCCTCCAGATGTGCTCTTTCTATCCATTTGGCTCCCTGCTCAATCTGGATCCGTGAAGCCATGCAACTTCAACTCATCCGACTGTTTGTACCACAGTCCATATCCTGATGTGCCCCTAAGATACCTTAGGACATGCTTTCCTACCTTCCAAAAGAGCTTGGTAGGCTTAACCATAGCTTGTGAAAGCTGGTTAACAACGTAGCATATGTCTGATCATGTATTGACTAGATACATGAGCGAACCAACCAACTGTCGATAAACAGTGGCATCCACTACCTCTGCCGATGTAGCATCCTCTTTCCTCCAACCACCAGGAAGAAGAGTGTCGATAGGCTTGCAGCCCTGCATGTTGAACTTCTCCAGTATCTCCCGGGCATACTTGCCTTGAGACACAAACAGTCCACCCTTCCGCTGCGAAATTTCCAATCCCAAGAAATGATGAAGGAGGCCCAAGTCCTTATCTCAAACTCCTTTGCAAGATCTTCCTTGCATGAGTGTATCAATAGTTCATCACCTGTAGTATCAAATCATGTACATAAAGTACAATGATCAACAACTTACCCTCCACCACAATCTGGTATAGGTTCGGATCCGCCTCACTCTTGTTGAAACCAAGTCCAGTGAAATAATTGTCTATCCGTGTGTACCAAGCATGAGGTGCTTGTTTCAGCCCATACAACGTTCTTTTGAGCATGAACACATGTGACTCGGTGCTGAATATTTCGAATCCTTTAGGCTGCTCTATGTAAACATCCTCCTCAATGACTCCGTTGAGGAATGCAGTCTTCACATTCATTTGATGAATGTGCCAACCCATCTGTGCTGAGAGAGCAAGGATGGTCTATATGGAAGAATACCTTGTGACAAGTGCAAAGGTTTCTTCATAGTCGATCCCCTTGATATGTGAGAAGCCCTGGGCAGCAAATATTTCCTTGTACTTCTCGATGCTCCCGTCAGCATCTTGCTTCACTTTGTAGATCCATCTCTAACCTACCACTGATTTCCCTTCCCGCCTTGGGACAATATCCCATGCATTGTTTCTGAAAATCGAATCATACTCTTCCACCATGGAATCTACCCATGCGGGATCTTCCACAGCTTCCTCAAAAGAAGATGGTTTTGTCATGATACACTTGCTCATCATGTATCCAGTAAATTGGCCAGGTGACTGTCTCTTTCTGTGTCATGATGTAGGTGCTCCTACATTCTACGCTGCATCAAGATTCAGTCACTCAGCTTCTATAGTGCACTTCCACACTCTGATGTTTGGTGTTGCATGAGTGGTTTCTTCCACTCCATGAACCTCCTCTTGTGGCTGATCCACATCCTGAGGCTCATCTTTAGGAACAAGTAGCTCCTCATCTGCATGCAAGTGTATCTCCCTCTCAAGCGAAAACTTCATGGCTTTCTCCTCATGAAATTTCATATCCCAGCGCACAACAGTCATCCGATTGTCTGGCAAAAACACACGATAATTGTGGGGTGTTTCTATGTACCCCAAAAATATCCCAACCTCTGCGGTCGGCTCCAGCTTCTTCCTAGCATCCTTCGTCACATGAATGTAAAAAGGTGAGCCAAAATTCTTCAAATGAGAAATATCAGGCTTCTTACCAAAAAATGCCTCTTCGGGTGTACTCATGCCAAGTACTCTATGAGGACAACAGTTTTCAACATAAACCGCAGTGTTGTATGCTTCATCCCACAAGTATATGGGAAGGTCCTAATCATGTAGCATCGCCCGTGCATCACCCACTATCGTTCTGTTCTTTCTCTCCGTGACCCCATTCTGCTATGGGTTATGAGGTGCTATGAGCTCTCTTTGAATTCCTTCTGCGTTGCAAAAGACTTTGAATTCGCTAGAGATGAATTCACCACCATTATCGCTCCTAAGCGCTTTCACCTGATTCCCCGACTCTTTCTCAACCAGTGCCTTGAACTCACAGAACTTTGAGTATGTCTCGCTCTTCTTCTACATGAAGAAGATCCAACACTTACGAGAAAATTCATCAACAAATATCACATAATACATGTGATTTGTTGTCGAAGCTACTGAGAAAGGTCCACACACGTCTATGTGAATTCTCTCAAGGATCGTCGTGGTGCGACTATCCTTCTCATGAAAATTGGTCTTCACAAATTTTCCCAAATTACATCCCTTGCACTTATCTAACTACGCAAGTGTACCCTTGGGAAGCCCAGTAGAAATTTGCTACAAAATTTTCAAAGCACCATGGTGAAGATGGCCCAATCTCCTGTGCCACAATTCGCCCTCATCCCGACTCACCACTCCTTTTTCTTTGCCTGCCATAGCTGTGGAGCCATATACTTGAAATTGATAAAGGTTCTTAACTCGAACCCCTATCCTCTGGGTCCCACCAGTTGCTTTACTACGCAGGAAAGCCTTTCCCTTACTAAAGACAACATCATAGCCCTTTTCTTCCAACATTTCCATAGAGATCATATTCTTCTTCAATCCTGGAACATGCATGACATCCTTCAATATGAAAGGTTTACTAGACTCCCTCATAAAGGAAATGGTCCCTATACCAATCGAATTGTATCTACCATCATCGCCCATCTCAATGTGCACTCCAAGATCCTTCTCATTCATATCACTAAACAAATATTTGTCTTCGGTCATATGGAAAGACGCACCACTATCAAGAAACCACATTGATCCCATCACACTTGAGACCAAACATGCGATCAGTGAAAAATCCAGCTCAAACTACGAGGCTAAGGCCTCTCCTATTGCAGATCCAGTAGCCTGCTTATTTTTCTTCTTCTGTGGACAATTAGTGGTGTAATGTCCGTGTTGGTGACAGTGAAAGCACTTCACCTTGGACAAGTCCTGCTTCTTGCCTTTCGCACCGGATTTAGAAGGATTTTTCTTTCCCTTCCATTTCCTTGCTTTGGCAGCCAAAGCACAATTTTCTTCATCTTCATTCTTCAATGAAGATCCATCCTTGGTACTCCTCCTTATCTCCTCCTGCACAAGATCTGACCAAAGTCACTCCCATCCTGGAAATTTCTCTCGACCATTGAAAAAGTTCTCGTAGTTATGCCAACTCTTCAAAAGCCCAAGGAGAGCCAAGCTCACCAAGTCCTCTTCATCTACAGTAACCCCCACACTTCCCATCTCATCCTTGCAGTGTACAAACTTCATGAGGTACTTGGGTATACTATCGCCTTTCTCCATTTTTATTTTTTTAGCTTGTCTTTAAGCACCAACTTCCTTTGGTCACTTCTGCTTTGGAAAAAGTATGTCAAAGCTTTCCACATCAAGAATGGACTAGCTTTACCACAAATTTTGGACACTATGTGATCCTTCGCACCTTCCAACAGAATCCTTTGACACTTTGTTGTCTTCTTTTTCCATGCGTCAAGTGCGGCTGCTTCGCTAGAAGCAGGTTTTGGAATTTCTGCATCTATGAACTCCTTCAACCCGTTGTCATCCAGCACTGTCTCCATCCTATCATTCCATGAAATATAATTCCAGATGCCATCAAGGGCACACTCCAATCGCAATCCATTGAAATACATTTCAATGAATGCTCAACTTTGACACCAAGAAAACACTACAGCAAATTCGAATTCCACCAGCACAAAATTCAACCGCTTCAATAATTGCAATCTGCTCTGATCAATATCGCTCTGATACCATGTAGAAATTATATAACTCATGTGTTATATATCCAATATTCTCCTGATCACACACTATTTTACTTCATACACAATACATAATCTATTCCACTATTGATCATCACATGTGGAAATTAAATCAATTGCAATGCACACATGAAACCATAAAAATTTACACACATTAACACAGTTTTTTAACAGGAAATCCTGAAACTAAAAAACCCAAATATCTGTATATAATATACGTCCTAGAGATCATGTAACAATCCTCATACAAAGCTGATCATATCAAGCTCTCAGTACAATACAATCCTACACACTAATTAGCCTCGATCGTGCAAATCCATGCACCGATCTCTGCCACCTGCTAGCCTGCCTCTACTGCGTAATCCTTGCTAAAGAATGGCTTTGAATGAACTCGAATCCACCAAGCTTGCACTGCACAATATTCATTGGCATCTCCACTGACTGTTGGATGCAATCAATGCATCACTATAATCACAACTAATAGTCACACTTGCTCTTTCACCTACCTCTCCACTGGTCTCCACTTAACTGTCCATGCACTGTAGTTAAATGATGTATTCTTTAGTTGATTAATGAATTATTATTTAGTAAATTTATTAACTAATTAATTCACACCACTCTCATTAGTGTATCAATCAGTTAGACTAGATACAACTAGCTCAACTGAGTCTAACTGAGTTAAACTAAATACAACTCCACCAACTACTTCTATAACTCCACCAAACTCTGTCACATGAGTTCTAACTGAAGTCCTCATGCATTAGCTCCAGTAAACCCTCAAGAATAGCGTAATTCATTCTGTCAGCTTATGTGCCACATCTGTGCACTTACCTAAAGTGCTCCAAGAGAATAAGATAGTGTTTAGAGTCCAAATATTATTAAGAGCTAATAATATTCGAAATATCTATTTTTAGACTGGAAATCTAAAAATAGATTCCGCCCAATATGTCTAAAAATAGAAGTCCATCTATTTTTCCAACTTGACCAACCATCCAAAGATAACATCCTGCAACTCATAGAATATGATTGATATGTCTAAAAATAGACTTTACGCCAAAAATAGCCTTCGGGCCCATTTAGTGAAGGCGACTCTTTTCACTAAGCTCATCATCTTGTTGAATCTCAACAATTCCTCACCCCCTGGTTCCCATATTTTGACCCCTCTATGGCAGTCATCACCAAGTTTCTCGTTTGGGTCAGACTACTGAACCTCCCTACGCATCTATGGCACTTTTTGGTATTCCAAGTGATTAGAAACACCTTGGGGTGTTTTCTGGCAATGGATCCCTCTAAGGGGGATATCGGTATATACAACTATGGCATAATTTATACGGAAATAGACATAAGTAAAGGACTGCCCGATCAAATCAAACCTCAAATTTGGGGATTTCATGTGAACATAGACTTTGGACTATGAGAACATAGTTTTCCGATGCTGCTATTGACATCAGACAAGGCACCTTCAGAATTCTTGTGCTAGATTCCTAGCCCAAAAGAAGAAAAAAAATCACAAAACAAAATCCAAAAGTTGGAAACCATGTGTTCCACCCCCCATGGATGACATTGAGTCATTTAGCTCAGATGATGAAGAGGTTGAAGCAGAAGGGGAGGAAGCAAAGAAGGTGAAGGACACATCTGTAGCCAGCCCTGATGGACCCACTGATCCACCGATTACACAGAAGCGTTCTCATGAGACATCCTCCTCTGACTCTGACAAGGAAGCCCTCCATGCAACCAACAATTTTTTGCAAGTAGTTACAACCCAACCGCACTACAATGGCTGGGTCAAATTTAGCAAAACGAAAGGAAAAAAATGTCTGATGGATGATTCGACATGTTTTGGATAAATCCCTCTGTCAATCCCATGTTTCCTTGTTTCTTTTTTTATTCATGTTACTCTCTTTTTGGTTACTCTTTGTGACCAAAGTTGATAGTTTATCATTTATGGCTTCCCCGCTATCTAGATTCTCTTGATTGTAACTCCATACTGTACTATATGCTCTTTTAATAGAATAAGTCTTATTCAGAAAGAAAATAAATAAATAATATATATATCTATATATATATATATATATATAATCATTTTTGTACTCCATTTAATATTATAGTATTGGTATGGATAATATGGTTCTCTCGCTTAAAAATATATATAAAAATAAAATGTGTAAATTTAGCTTACAGTGAACTATTTAAACTTCAACAATATTTAATTTTTATTTTTAATTCCATCTCATACTACAATGGTGGTTATGGCTATTAATGATATTACTACTTAATCATCTCATATTCCAATGGTTTTGTTTTTTACTTATCTATTTTTCAAATATTAAAAATAAGTTGTATTTATTTTAAAAATATTTTTAATTCAATATAAAACTCTAAAAATAAATTTCTCTAAAATAAACTTAAAAATGAAGTGAGTGTCAATTTGTAGTTATTTTTAAGTGCAAGATAACTCTATATCTATGGATGGTTTAACTACTATATCTATGATGAATGGGTGTTACAAGATAACTCTCAAAATATCTTAAGCTTCAGTGTAGTGATGTAGGTATCATAAGAAGAATGGTGCTTCCCAAGGTACATGCCTCCTTATACCAGACTAGTCATCTTTGTGTCAAGTGTACATACATTTTAGAATATTAGATCAATTATACATATATTTTGAATTATTGGAATATTTTGTGTATTTCTATATTAACAATGAATTCTAGGATATATAGTAAACTTTGATTCTCAGTAATATTTGGAATATTAAAATATTTTGACTATCAATAAATTTTGGATATCTGAATATTTTGATTATTTTTCCCTCCCCAAATCCCACGCGGCTCACTCTATTGGGTCCTTATGCCACCACCTAAACATATGGTTCTGTCATTCCAAATATGTTTATGGTCATCGACTTGGGAGGAGTGCATCATCAAAATTATTTGATGGTGACATTTTCATTCAAACCACCACCATCCTTGTTGACGAAGGTGATGACCATAAAACATTCTCATGCTTATATTCATGGAAATGAAAAACAAATGATTGCTTCATTCTTTATTTCCAAAATTCCTGGTTATAATACAATTCCTCGATTTTCCGTTGCATGGGCTAAATAATTCATATGTCAATATACATGAAATAATTCAATCACTTGAAATAGTTGAATATTAAGAGTGATACGTGGGATAATTCATGAGATGTTTAAGAACATGGGCTCCCCATATTTTCTTACATGATTTATCACCAACATTGAGTTTCCAATGATTATGACCTTTCATATTTTTCGAGCAATGGCTAGTTTCAGACTTTAAAAATTAAATAACTCGATATTTTACTTGGTTGTTTGTTGTCATATCAAGATTCTACACAAATTAAATCTTCATTTGTTAATATAGGCAAAAGATTATCCCTCTCATTTCTTCCAAACTTGTCCAAAAAGACAGTTTTTACTCTAAATGTAATCTTCAATTTTTACAGGAAATGAAATTTACTTTAGAAAAAAATGTAATGGTTATCTATTTTAGAATAGGATTTCAATAATTTTATTTTAGTTATTAATCATTATTAAGTGGATGATAGAGACCTAAACTCAATAGAATATTATATAATATTCTTAGTAGTATTCACAACTCAGAGATTGAGATTTATCTCCTAAGTAATTATATCATTTTTTCCCTTTTATTTAAATTGATTAATTAAAAAAATATATATGAGAAAGTGTCTTATAAAATTAATTATGGTTTTTTGGGCATGTAGTATTAATATGGTATTAGTGTTTGATATTGTAACAAAGCCTGTATACAGATTAAATATCTCTGTGATAATATATAAGTAAACATATATACTTAAGAACCTTGTCACATTTTTTTTTTTTTAATTTGTATATGTTAATTTCTATATTAATTATATTTATGATTATTAATAATAATAATTTAAAATAATGGATCGCAGGAGTAGCTTAAATTTGTTCAAATCTAGATTCAATAACAAATAATCAGACTTAATTTCTCGCATTATGAAAAGGTCTACACATTAAATATAACATTAGATAAAAGTAAAGGAATAAAAATATTAAGAGTTTTAAAAGATTCCAATATAGTCATAAGAATGATGTCCAAGAAAAAATCTGAAAGAGATCCTTCCTCCCCAATCATGGTGAAAATAATTACAGTGAAAATAAGATATTTTGAAGATATTTCCCTCTTCCGTAAGAACGTAAATGAAGATGCAAAAAAATTAGCCAATCGAGGACAAATGCTTGGGGCAATGCTTGGGATTGGAATATTATAACTTAATAATGAACACATGGGTATTTTTCCATTCCTTAATTTAATTCTTGTGTTATATGAAAAGGGTGAATCATCATAGTGACCCCTCCTTAATCCATGGGAGCAACATCATTAAATGTGAAGATTTGATTGTTAGATTCGAAAGGAGTAAAGTGTCTCATCCAAATGGCACAAAATTAAAGTGGATGTCTTCATGTGGAGGGTTTCCATACTCGACGTCTCTTTTTCGATTCTTAATTCATTGCAGGCGGAACATATGGTATGGTGTGATGACATGTTTTAATTGGGATCAGAGGGGCTCATTCAATTTTTTTATTCAACCAAAATTCCTTAAGGAATCATTATTTAATGCTATGTGACATTCCTTAGGTTTGATTTTTATGAGTATGGCAGATCCCTTATCTGTTGTAGGCTTTCGGATCTGATGAAATGAATAATTAATGTTGCCTTTAGGTAATCATCTCAATAGGGGTCTTCTAGATATGTTATATTTGTAGGAGCTCTTTGGTTTATTTTGGCATCCTCCTTTAGTGTCTAGAATTTTTTAAAGTGTTCATACACTAGAAAATTAAGGAACCAGAAATTTGAAGCATGTACATGCATCTAAATTTTTTAACAGGAAAAATATCTCTCTCTTTTTTAAACAATAATAATAACAATGTAAAATAATGTTTGAATTTACTCAAATAAAATGTATCAGAAAGTAAATATTTTGATGTTACTATAAATATTTATCAAAAATTTCATTCTTATTGACTTTTTTTTTTTCAAGCAGAAAAAACTCTGGTCATATATTATGTACTAGTTCAATCAATATTCAAAGGACCATTCATACAGTTTACCAATAGGAACCTTTGTCAGTTCACAATTATAGGGATACCGACAGTTCAAAAACCTGATTATACAAATCCAAAAACAGAGGAATAAACAAAAATTCATCCCCTGGTTCCTAAAAAAAAACATTGAACAAACTCCAAAAATACTTCCAAAGTTCTGAAACTCTTTCCCTAAAAGACCCATCCTAATACAGTGGTGTTCCTTAGCAAGAAAACGTCCCTTTCCAGCCTTCAACAAGTAAACGCCCTCTATGACACATATAAAGACAGAGAATATCATTAAAACTACTAAAAAAACAAAAAGACATTGACAATGTAAACCTATAGCATAGCATTTTAGAGAAAGTTTATAGTCCCTGTCATTCTCCTCCCCTCCAGGTCAATCAGCTCATAATGCACGTTCCCAAAATCCCCTTGCAAGATTTTCTTGGATAAACAGTCATTCATTCGCTTTTTATCTCTATAAATGTGATTAAAGTGTATATCAATGAACATCTTACGGGTCATACTAATTATATTAGATCTAAGACTTTTGTGATCCATAAAGTGGATAGATTCATTTCAAATTAATCACATCATTAGAATTTGGTGGAAATTTGAACTAACTAATGTGATTCATCATCATGACAAGGTGAAAAATCCCAAAAGTCTTTCTGAATAAATAGTATAGCTGCATCATTTTCTGGAATAAGTCTTAGACATGCTCTATTCAAAATCATGCATTTCTCTTTGACAGCGTAAGAGTTATGTGCTTGTCCACTTCTTTAAACTCGTTGATCGCTAATCCGACTTCATTCCTAGACTTGGAATTTTTTACGTAGCATGCATAAGACGTTGTATCTCCATCTATGTGGACCTATGCATGGATTTTTATCTGCTTCAAATTTCCCCCCCTCAACATCGGGTGATAAGTCCATTGTTGACAGTGTAGACCCTGTTTTGCATTCATACAAAAATACTGAAAGGCATCCAAGGATAGTTGAAGGTTGTTGTTCTGTTGTTCAACTGAATTATGAAGCTTCGGAGTCTGTCCCCTCAACATCAAGTGATCAGTCCATCCTTGTGAACATTGACCATGTTCGACATTCAAGCCCTGACATCGAAAGCCTTCCAAAGTTCAATGAAGGTTGCAGTTCTGATGTCCAATCGAATAATGAAGCCATGGCCTTGGTTAGATTTCAATGCTCGGGGAGTAATATTCTCAGCCACGTAGATATCCCTAAAAGTATTAATCACAATAAAAATAATAATTTAAGCATAAATAATAATTATAATTATAATATTAATAACAATCATATTCACAATAAGGATTATATATCGATCAATAATAACAATAATTTAAATAATCTAAATAAAATTAGTAATAGTAATGAAATTAGTAATATTGACATCATTAATAATAGAAATAATAATGCTAATACTAACAAGAATGCTAAGATTGACAACCCTAATATTAATAATTTATCTTTTATGAAAAATGTCATTAATCTCTCTAATTCCAATTTTGACTCTTATGTTTTCAGTCTCTTCAATAAGGGGTTAATTTCGCCCTTACCTCAAAGAAGATTCCCTTTTATGACATTATTTGTAGCATTGAATATGGCATTAAGGATCTCCTAGATAATGTCAAGGAGACTATTAGGCAAGATTGTTTCACTATTATTAGGAGGGCCAATCCTCCCAAAAGAAAATTGAGCAAACCCGAGGTTCTTTGCCTTAAAACCCTAAGGGAAAACCCTAACATTGTCATCCTCAAGGCTGATAAGGGTGGTGCCATTCTCATTTTGGATAAACATTACTATGTTAACAAAATGGTAAACCATCTCTCCAATAGTGGTAGTTACATTAAGCTAAAAAGGAATCCCCTTAAATCTATTTCTAAGGATATTTCCCTCGCCATTAAGTCAGATCCATCCCTTAATCCTCTCTCTAGGAAGCTTATTGAAAGCAACCCCCTCACCCTCAGGATTTATAGTCTTCCAAAAATTCATAAATCTGAAGCCCCTTTAAGACCTATTGTTAAAATAATAGGTGGTCCCTCTTATCATCTTGCAAAATTCTTAGCCCAAAAGCTTAAGCCGCTTGTGGGTCTCACAAACTCCTAAGTTAAGGACTTGGCTTCCTTTATCAGAGAATGGAGGGACATCAGGTTGGAACCTAGGGAATTCTTGTTAAGCTTTGACATTGTTTCCTTATTTACTAAGATTCCCATCTAGGAAGCAATTGATGCCATTAAGTGAATCTCGTACCAGGACATGTCCAAATTAGTTGGTCTCTGCCTCACCTCAACTTTCTTCAGTTTCCAAGGTGAGTACTATGAGAAAACTTGTGGTGTTGTAATGGGGTCCCCTCTCTCCCCTATAGTCACTAAATTATTCATGGAGAATTTTTAAACGAATGCCTTGGCCTGTTCTCAAATTTTCCCTAGGAAGTGGAAGAGGTTCATGGATGACACTTTTGTTATTTGGCCCCATGGTCGTGAGAAGTTATATATGTTTCTGGGACACCCGAATTCCCAATTAGACTTAATAAAATTAAACATGGAAGTAGAGGTAGATTTTTTTTACCCTTCTTAGATATCTTTCTTTCTAGAATGGATGATGGTTCCATTTCTCACCAATTTTTTTGCAAGAAAACTCACACGGAATAGTATCTTCATGTTGGTTCACATCATTTTCCTGATAAAAAATTTAGTGTTCTTTGCACTCTTTCTACATGTGCTATAAGAATCTCTGATGAAGATCACTTGGAGTCAGAGAAGTCTCATCTTCTTGACGTTTTTGAAAATAATGGGTGCAGTAGATCTCAAGGCCTTAAGGCCTTCCAAAAAGCCTATAAAGGTTTAAAAAGAAAATCTTTGCGGGTTGATCCTATATCCAAAGTTCATCTCCCCTTTATCCAAGGGACCATGGACAATATTTCCCATGTCCTTAGAAGGAATAATGTTTCCTCGTCATTCAAGCCTTTGTATACTATTAGAAATTCTCTCAGATATGTCAAGGACCCTATCGACCCAAAGGACATGAAAGGTGTTTACATGGTTCATTATTCCTCTGGCACTCCTTATATTGGTGAAACAAGTCGATCAATTAGACAAAGAATCCAAGAGAATGCATCAAACATTAGACACAATCTATCATGCACATCAGCTTTTGCTGAACATGTGGAAAATTCATGTCACCATGTTTGCATTGATGACTCCAAATTCATTGCTAGGGTGGATCACTTCCTTCATAGGAAGCTTAGGGAGGCCATTGAGATTGAAAGGCATGCTAAGAATCTCAATAGGGATTATGGTTGGAAGTTGAGTAAGAGCTCGACACTAACTCTTTCTAGATGATTTTTCTCCCATTCACTAGGTATATTTTTCTTTTTGGTCTTTTTAGGGTTTTATTTCTCTTCTTTCTTCTTTCTCCTTGTCTACGAGTTTTTTCCTTTAACCTTTTTTTCCTCCTTGTTTTTATCTTATTCATTCTCCTTGGTATTATCTTATAATTATAATATATAATTATCTTATAATGATAGTATATAGTTAAAAGATAAATCAGAATCTATGTTAAACCAAGAGGTTTAACAAATTCGTGGAGATCACAAAAGGAGTGATGGAAGCAAAAGGAAGGCTTAGGGTTTCCCAGTTTGGGTTCAGCGTTTGTTCTTCCATTGCCTCTCATGGAAGTGCTATAGTCAAGAGACAGACCTGCACACTCAACCTCAACGACATTGAGACTATGGGGAAAAAAGCACGAACTAGGGGCTTCTCACACCCCGCGGCGACTGACCCTCGAGACCCCATCATCTGCCTTGATTGACGGCCATGGATTGCGCCGATGACACCTCACCCGCATCTATTTTCTGTTTGAGGTTTCTGCACTAGAGCTTGTGTTCTGTGGCATGGTGGCAGGGATGGATAACTGCAGTCGGCGGACACTAGACGGGACAAGAAACTCTGCTTCCCATGTATCTTTATGCCCACTCCGTGGCATTTTGAAGGTTGCGTGCCCGATGCTCAATGTTTTTCACTAATGTTCACTGGCCTATCTTCAAACCTCGCTTGCTATCGTGCTTTGGAACCAGACTCCTTTTTTCCCCTACCTCTGCAGACAGAACAGAAACAACTAGGGGTCGACATTAGCGTCACTACAAAGGAGAAACAGGTAAGCTCAAATAGACTTCAGATTTTTATAAAACCCCCTGTGGGGAATAGTTTATTAATTTGGATACAGGATACTGATGGGGTTATAGACCTGAAGCAACACATTAGGATAGCCTCTGGATATCCATGCAATATACAGTCCCTTATCTATTGTGGGAGATCCTTACAAGATTCCAGCACACTCAAAGAATACTCCATGTGCCTTGCATCCACCATTTATCTAAATCTGCAACTGAGAGGTGGATCAGCTGTGAAAAACATATCTCAAGGGCCCAGGGGACCCAACACATCCAAAAATGGCTACCCAAAAGGTCCATTTTACAGGAACATATTACAAGGGAAAAACAAAACTGCATCTCCAACAGCACTAGCAGTGAATGCCCCCAAACCGTACATTGTGGACAACTTAATCATGTGCCATAATTGCAAATAGATATTCCAGATATTGATGAACATCAATCCATATTTGAATCTCAAGCAGTAATCTGCAGATTTAATTGCTTCTGGCCCAAACCAATGGAACTATTTCATTGGATTTTCACTAACTGGACTGTGGACTGTGAAATCCATCTCTGTTCAAAGGGATTTTTCATTGTCAAGTTCCTATCCTCAGAGGCCATAGACAACATTCTTAAGGCTGGATCGTGGTTTTGGGGATCCACCGGACTAGTCACCACACCATGGTTTCCATATTTTGATGCAAATACTATGGAGGTCACCAAAATGTCGGTCTAGGTCCAGCTATACAACCTCCCACTTCATTTATAGAATGAATTTGGTCTTCCAGACATAGGAAACACCATTGGGAGATACATAAAAACTAACACCCAATGCTTGGAGGAGAGGATCTTCACCTTTGCACGCATTTCTGTGGAAGTGGACCTAAGCAAAGGAATTTGAGAAAGCATCTAATTGATTCACAAATAGCAAAAATGGACGCAGCATCTCGATTATGAAAACACTACATTCAGATGCAGAATATACTAGAACACCGAGCATTTTAAAAACACATGCCCAGAAGCTAAAAGAGACAATAGAAAAAAGAAAAAGACGGGGAAAGCAACCAAAGGCTGGCAATTTCCATCAGAAGAACCAGAATAGGAGATGAAAGAAGAAGAGGATGCACCCATCCCAAATGAAAACAACCAGATAACAACTGAACTAGAGACACAAGAACAAGAGATGCAAGAGCCTTTTGAACTTACCACCATGGCTTAGATGATAATGGACCATGGGGCACCAGAAAGTGGAGGAAACAAAAGACAACACAACTCAGATACTTCAGATTCAGATAAGGACAATGGAGCAATCATAGTAGAAAATCAGCTTGCCCTTATTTCTGCCACGCCAACACAAGGTCCTTGGCACAAGGTCGAAAAGAAGAAAGGGAGAAAAGTTTGATTTATCCCCATGTATTAAAGGTTCTATGATGTAACTTATTAGTCTGTCTTTGAAAATTACCAGCTTGTGCAACATGTAATTTTGTTTTCATTCATAAAATTACGAATTTTTCCTTTGAAAAAAAGATAGTATATAGATTCTTATGTATTATATTAATTAAAATAATATTTATTAATAAATAATTAAAAATTTGTCCCGAGGGCAGCTCAATTGGTTATCTGAGAAACGTGAAATTGTTGTAACTCAAAAGACCCAGGTTCAAATCCCCCTGTTTTGATCCGGGCTGCGGGGAGAATGACAATTCATAGCCCCCAGAGGCGTGCTAGTAGTTACGTGTCACGCGGGCTCCTCATTCCTCTAGATTATATAAAAATAATAATAATAATAATTAAAAAATTTAATCAATTGTATTAGAAATATTTATTAATATTTATAACCATTTAATAATAATAAAATTAATTTTTTATTATTATATTTAATTAAAAGGGAGAAAATAAAATTTGTATATATAACTAATTAACTAATTTTTTAACGACTATTTTTCTGAGACTTATTCCGAACAATGATGTATCCATACTATTTATTCATTTAGGAAGATCCTTGGGCTTTTTCACCTTGTCCCCAGGATGGATGGACCACATTGGCTGGTTCGAAACGTCGACCAAATCCTAATGATGTGATTAATCCAAAAGATATATATATATATATATATATATATATATAATCATATTAGAAATAATTAATAATTTTCTTATTCCATTTCATATTATGGTATTGGTATGGATAATATTATTCTCTGGCTAAAAAGATATAAAAATAAAATGTGTAAATTTAGTTTATAGTGAACTCTTTAAACTTCAAGAATATTTTGTTGAGATTTTGTATTTTATTTTCGGCTAAAAATATCATAGATAATGCCAACGATAGTTGTTTGTTGCTAATTTTATGGTATCAAATCTTGAAGAGGAGATAATTAATCCTATTTTGTTGTGATAGGATGCAATTGAATTTATTATTCAGTTTCTTCACTACATCCATAAATTGTAAGCCTGTAGAGGTAAAACATATGAGATATGAGGGATGAGAGGAAGAGGAAGTGAAGATGTGAGAAATATGTTGTTTTAATCTCTTGTTGAATAATAAGAAAGCCGATACCTCTGTTTGGTGGATGTAGCCCAAATTGGTTGGGTGAACCACGTTAAATATTGTCTTCGTTTTTATGTTGTGTGTGTGATTTTTTTTAGTTTTTCGCTGTGTATACTCTATCAATTGGTATCAAAGCATTCAGGCTTTAATAGACAGATTTAAGAGTCTTTTCCTGCAATAATCAGATTGCTGAAAGAGGCAAAATCGATTTGTTGAAAGAGCTGCTACCTGCAAGATCAATTTTCTAAAATAGTTGCTGCCTGTTCCAAAGGGCACTGGGACAAATACAAAGTGCAAAGGAGGATGCTGGAGGATTTGTTATGTAGGCTGACTTAAAGCTCGCTAATGTTTGGTATCAGAGCTCCAGCAAATTTGGAGCACATCACAGAGAGATGCAGCATAATTGAAGTGGTTGTGGCAATCATAAAACATGGGTGGCTGCTCGGAAGTCGTGGATCCCATCTGCGCTAGCAGGAGAAAGTCGATTTGTAGCAATCGATTTATTTATTCCAGGTTATAACCATTCAACATTCTGTTGAGCCGTGGGTGCTGGAATATAGATTAAAACATAGAAGGTTTTATATTTTCTTAACATTGTTATTTTTCATTAAATGAAGTGATTTTGATTCATTGCATTGATGAATTTTCAAAATAAGTTTGAGGTAGTGTTTTCGATTTGTTGCATTGAAATGTTGGTTGATTCATTGCTAGCAGCTGGTATTTGCAATTTACAGTTTGTGGGATTTTTATCAAATTGTTAATTTGATTAAAAAAGGAAATAAAGGATCCATAGAGAAGAAGTTAAGTTAAACATGGAAAAAACACAAAGTGCTCGGTTTGAGATCGAGAAGTTTAATTGGAGGAATAACTTCAAAATCTGGAAAGTCAAGATGCACGATTTGCTCATACAACAAGGTGTGGAGAAGGCACTTTTGGGAAAATCCAAACAACCTTTCACCATGACAGATAACGAATGGAGTGACATCGATGACAGAGCACTGAGCGGCATATGATTATGTTTGGCAGATAATTTTTTATTTAACATCGTGTCAGAGACAACAGCCGCTGGTTTATGGAAAAAGTTAGAAAAAATGTACATGACTAAATCCTTAACCAACAGGATTCTTCTGAAAAGACAGTTGTACAGCTTGCGCATGAAGGAAGGTACATCAATAATCGATCATTTGAATACTTTTAGTACTCTCTTGGTGCAGTTAGATAGCATAGAAGTAAAATTTGATTCAGAAGATAAAGTTGTAACTTTATTATGTTCTCTCCCTGAGTCATGGGATCATTTTGTTACTTCTATAAGTCTTAGTTCATCAGAAACCCTTGAATTTGATGATGTTTTTGGAGCTATGCTGTCTGAAGAAACCAGAAAAAGGTCAAATTTAGAAACCTCTACATCAGAAGCAATGATGGTTAGAGGTCAATCTAAAGAAAAATGCTTCATTCAGAAAAACAACTCTCGGTTAGGATCGAAAGGGAAGAAGAGTAAGTTAAAATGTTGGTTTTGCAGCAAATCGAGACATTTGAAGAAGGACTATTGGAAGAGATAGCAAACATCCAAAGGAGACTCTTCAACATAAAATAAAGAAGCAAACGCAATAGATACAGGTTTAGGTTCGACATCCGGTTCAGGTATAAGTGATGAAGTTTTATTAGTTAATTTTGCAAATCATGATCAACGTTGGCTATTAGATTCTGGTGCATCTAATCACATGTGCATCCATAAACAGTGGTTTAAATCTTATAAGTTAATTAATGATGGAGTAGTTTATATGGGCAATGATGTCTCATGTAATGTTGTGGGAAATGGAAGCATCTAGATTAAAATGTTTGATGGGACAATTAAAATCTTAACTAATGTAAGACATGTGCTTGAACTAAGAAAAAATCTTATTTATCTAGGAGTGTTAGACACAAATGGATATAAAATTTTTATTAAAGGTGGAGTAATGAAAATATACAAAGGAATCTTATTAATAATGAAAGAAAAGAAGGTTGGAAATATTTTTCAGTTAGAAGGAAGAACAAAGTCAGATCATGCTTCTACTATATCTGAAAATGATAGTGATTCTATTCGATTATGGCATCAACGGTTGGGCCATATGAGTGAAAGAGGATTAAAAATTTTATCTGATCTCATGTTACTTCCTATTTTAAAATATTCTAAGTTATATTTCTGTAAACATTGTATTTATGGGAAACAAAGCAAGCAGAAATTTAAAACTGGAAAACATACTAGTAAAGGAATCCTTGATTATATCCATTCTGATGTTTGGGGTCCATCTCCTACAACCTCATAAGGAGGATCATCATATTTTGTATCTTTTATAGATGATTTCTCTAGGAAAGTATGGGTCTACATGTTAAAAATAAATTCTGATGTATTCACAGTTTTCAAGGAGTTTAGATCATTACTAGAAAATATCACTGGAAGAGCCATTAAATGTTTAAGAACTGAAAATGGTGGTGAGTTTACTTCAAAGGCATTTGATAATTATTGCAAGGAATTTGGGATCGAAATACATAGAACTACTGCTTATACTCGTCAGCAAAATGGAGTTGTTGAAAGCATGAAAAACACTCTCTTAGAAAGAGCAAGAAGTATGCTAAGTAATGCAAATTTGCAGAAGGAATTATGGACAGAAGCAGTATCTATGGCTTTCTATTTTATAAATAGATCACCATCAATTGCAATAGGATGCAAAATTCCTCAAGAGGTATGGAAAGGTCATCCTTGTGATTATTCTAAACTAAAATTTTTTGGTTGTGATGCATATGCTCTAATTCCGAAACATTAGCGTTCTAAATTAGATCCTAAATCAAAAAGATATATCTTTTTTGGATATGGTGATGGGATTAAGGGATACAAGTTGTGGGATCCTACAACTCAAAATATCATCATTAACAGAGATGTTAAATTCAATGAATATTCACTTGATAATCCAGATGTAGATAATAAATTGAAACAGGAAAATGTAGCTAAGTTTCAACATATTCAGTTTGAAACCAGTTCAAATTCTAAAGATAGTAAAGATGAACAAGTTTCATATGAATATCATGAAGAATTTCCTACAAATAATAATTAGCAAATTTTGGAAGAACCAGAAACATCTTTAAGAAGGTCCACAAGAATCAGACATCCTCCTAAAAGGTATGATGATTATGTTACTTCAGTTGCTTTAACCGCTAATGATGATGAACCTTTATGCTATCAAGAAGTTGTAGAAGGTTCTAACAGTGATAAGTGGAAAGAAGCTATGAAGGATGAGATGAAGGCATTAGAAAAGAATGCCACATGGGACCTAGTAGAACTTCCTAAAGACAAAAAAACTGTAAGATGTAAATGGGTTTACAAATTGAAAAGGGGTGTTGATGATAAAGAAAACAGGTACAAAGTGAGGCTAGTCACGAAAGGCTTTTCTCAGAAAGTAGGAATTGACTTTCATGAGATATTTTCACCAGTTGTTAAAATTGTTTCAATTCGGATTGTGTTAGCATTAGTTTCTTTACTTGATTTAGAATTACAACAACTAGATGTTAGACTGCTTTCTTACATGGAGATTTAGATGAAGAGATTTATATGGAACAACCTGAAGGGTTTGTTCCAAATCGAAACAAGAAATTTGTCTGCAGGCTCAAGAAGTCAATGTATGGTCTGAAGCAATCGCCGAGACAATGGTACAAGAAATTTGATTCTTTCATGATGAGAAAAAATTATATAAGAAGTGAATATGATCATTGTGTTTACTTTAAGAAATTAAGTAATGGCATATTCATTATCTTAGTATTATATGTTGACGATATGCTTTTAGCAAGAAAAATCATAACTGAGATCAACAAGTTAAAGGCTCAGATGGCTAGGACGTTTGATATGAAAGATCTAGGAGCGGCAAGACAGATTTTGGGCATGGAGATTTTCAGAGACAGAAGAAATGGTAAGTTGTGGTTATCACAATAGAATTATGTTGAGAAAATACTCTTAAGGTTTGGTATGAACAATGTGAAGCCAGTTTCAGTCCCTTTAGCTTCCCATTTTAAGATTTCTTCAAGTTTATGTCCTAATACAAGTGAAGAAAAGGAATATATGTCTCGAATACCATATGCTAATGTAGTAGGAAATTTGATATATGCGATGGTTTGTACTCAACCAGATATTTCACATGCAGTTGGGGTTGTCAGTAGGTATATGTCAAATCTAGGGAAAGAACACTGGGTAGTAGTGAAATGGGTGCTTCGGTATCTGAAAGGCATAAGTGATTATTGTATCACTTATAACAGAAGTAGCGAATTTTTTTGTGGATATGTTGATTCTGATTTTGCAGGTGATTTGGATAAGAGAAGGTCAACTTCAAGATATGTCTTTACTCTTGCAAGTGGAGCTATTAGTTGGATGTCAAAGCAAAAAAACATTGTTGCTTTATCCACTACAGAAGCAGAATACATAGCTGCTTCACATGCTTGCAAACAAGTGGTTTGGTTGAAAGGTTTGTTTGGTGAGTTTGGTAGGTTGTAAGAAAACATAAAGTTATTTTGTGATAGTCAAAGTGCAATTCATTTGGCAAAAAATCCAGCCTATCATAGTAAATCAAAGCATATACCTATAAAGTACCATTTTGTAAGACAGGTTATCACTGAACGGGGAGTCTCTCTTGAAAAAGTGCATACAAAGGAAAACTGTACATACATGTTCACGAAACCAGTTTTATTAGAGAAGCTACGATGGTGTCTGGCTTCTCTTAGCTTGCAAAAAAAATGAAAATAACAAACAAGAACGAGGAATCAAGCTAATTGTTGTCAAGGTGTAGATAGTTGAGATTTTGTATTTTATTTTTGGCTAAAAATCTCATAGATAATGCCAACAATAGTTGTTTGTTGCTAATTTGATGGCATAAAATCTTGAAGAGGAGATAATTAATCCTATTTTGTTGTGATAGGATGCAATTGAATTTATTATTCAGTTTTTTCACTACATCTATAAATTGTAAGCCTGTAGAGGCAGAACATATGAGATATGAGGGATGAGAGGAAGAGGAAGTGCAGATGTGAGAAATCTACTGTTGTAATCTCCTGTTGAATAATAAGAAAGTCGATACCTCTATTTGATGGATGTAGCCCAGATTGGTTAGGTGAACCACGTTAAATATTGTCTTCATTCTTATGCTGTGTGTTTGATTGTTTTTAGTTTTCTGCTGTGTATACTCTATCATATTTTATTTTTAGTTCTAGTTCCATCTCATATTTCAACAACATTTTATTTTATTTTTAATTTTATGAGGCTATAAATAATATCACTACTTAATCATCTCATATTACAATGGCTTTATTTTTAATTTATCTAATTTTCAAATATTAAAAATGAGATATATTTATTTCAAAAATAATTTTAATTAAACATAAAACACTAAAAATAAATTTCTCTAAAATTAAGGCAAAAATGGAGTATCAATTTAAATTTATTAAAATTATGTTTACATACATTTAAAGTCTATTAAACTTCAAGTTAGTGCATGTAATTGAAAGTTATTGGAAAGTAACACTTCATATCCCTTACATTTACATTTATAATTACATGTTTCACAAATTTCTATGATCTATTTTAAATTTGTCATAAAATTTTATTATTTCTTTTGAGACTTTATCTCTAATAAAACATGACATCCTCCTAATATTTAATAATAATAATAATTTGATATAATATTTAAAAATGATAATTATTATTATTATTTAAATAATAATAAAATAAATAATTATTAAATTGATTTATTTTTATAAAAAACAAAAAAATTAAAATATGATTAAAATATTTATTTAAAATATAATATTTATAAATAATTATTAAATTTAAAATAAATAAATATATATATATATATATATATATATATCTATCGTTTTTTAATTTTATTTAATATTATAGTATTGGTATGGATAATATTGTTCTCTAGCTTAAAAAAAATATAAAAATAAAATGTGTAAATTTAGCTTACACTGAACTATTTAAACTTCAACAATATTTAATTTTTATTTTTAATTCCATCTCATGCTACAATGGTTATGGCTATTATTAATATCTCTACTTAATCATCTCATATTTCAATGGTTTTGTTTTTTATTTATCTATTTTTCAAATATTAAAAGTAAGTTATATTTATTTTAAAAACTAATTTTAATTCAACATAAAACACTAAAAATAAATTTCACTAAAATTAACTTAAAATTATGGAGTGAGTGTCAATTTAAATTTATTAAACTTATGTTTAAGTGCATTTAAAGTCCATGTTCAACTTCAAGTTAGTAGCTATGGGAAAGTAACACTTCATATCCCTAAAACAGGAGCGAGCAATATCCAAGGGGGCTCCAACTCTGCTCGAACCTTCTAGCCTATCCTGATTCTACTTCTTATTTTGTTCCTAGGCTTTGACAGCGGATGCCTTGGGTTCCAGATTATGCATGTTGGAAGTTGCTCGGCTACGGGGTATTTCTCTGTTCAGCTTCATCTAAGATCCTTATTGGAACATAACCTTAATCTAAGCTTGATTTTATGTGAGAACTGGGAGGGAATAAATCCTTACTGTCGTATCAGTAGAAGTGCCTGGATATCTAATAAACAAGTCTGTGGGTATCTAATAAACGAGATGGATACATTCCCTGAATCTCTGTCAGACTTGAGAAGATAAGTTAATGTTGGGACATGATATGTTAGTAAAGATGGAGCTCACTGTGAAAAAGGTCCGACAAAATTTGAAGGTTACCCAAGATAGGTAGAAATCATACATAGATAAGAAAAGGAATTATAAGGATTTTATGATAGGGGATCATGTATATGTTTGAGTGAAACCAAAGAAAATCACCTCGCAGTGGAAGGGATGTAAAAAAATTCCCCTCGATATTATGGACCCTTCACAATTCTAGAAAGAGTTGGACCTGTTGCATACCAACTTGCATCACACACCTACATGTTAGTCTAGACATATTATTAACTGGAAAGAGGCATAGGTAAAGAATTAATAAATAATACTTCCTTGATAATTAATGATGTTTACAAAAGTTCCATAAGCTAATGATAATTTTTGATGTGGAATAAGTTGAACCAAAAGGAGAGTTTTTGGTAGAGCCTCTATGTAAATTCGTTCAAAGAGAAACAATGCTAGAGAGGCAAGCTATCACCTAGGTTAAAGTGCAGTGGAGTCACTTTATCCTAGAAGAGGTCAGTGAGGAGGATGTGTTAGACTCGGTCTTGTCAGTCCTCCGCCAGAGTCAAATTCACCAAAGTTCATTTCTCATCATTTGCAGTCATTGATGTTACTGTGGTTCAGAAAAGAGTCATTTCACTTTCTAGGTCTAGGGTTTGTCTTCAGAACGTTGAATAATGCCCGCAGGCCATGAGGATGTCTTCAGTGAGTTTTTATTTCAATATTGTTATCGTCAATAATGCGAGATTGATTCTTCTTTAAAACCCTATTTTGAAGAAGAAATCGTCAAAATGTGTTTTTAAATATGTAATTATTCAAAGTTTCTCAGCTGAAAATGTTCACATGCAGCCTCTCCTGATCCTTTGCTGAAGTCCCACGCCACCATCCCTGCAACAGATAGACAAGATTCATCATTCACTCCAAAAAGTCAAAGACAGGCAGGAGGGGCTTCATCCCTGCAGATATTGTCTGTACTTGTACCTTGCATGTTAGAAAATCTGCGAAGCAATGACTGGACAACTCGTAAAGCTGCAGCAAAGGCTTTTGCATGCATGGCGTTGAGTCTTGGTCCTTTGCTATCATCCTTCAAATCATCTTGCATTACAGCCTTGGAAGCATGTCGCTTTGACAAGGTAAAACCAGTAAGAGACACTATTGTGTAGACCTTACAGGCATGGAAGAGAATTCTAGATGCTGAGGCTTCTTCACCACAGACTGAAAGCAAATCATTCAAAATGGGCACAGAGAAAAGGAGTGAAGAAACCTTCACAGCAGATCTCAAATCCTACATTAGTGCTGGACAAAAATCAAAATTTCTGAGAAAAAGTGATGGTGTTGTGACCAAATCGATGCCAGATAGTGTGTCTTTCAAGAATATAAAAAGACGAACTCCTTTAACTGACAAAAATATGAATCGAGGTCTGCCTCAGAAGATGGATTGTAGAAAAAATGACATTTGGCATATTGAGGTAGCAGTCCCTCAAACTTGTCCTCCTATATCTGTTATTGACAGTGAAAATTTCAGTAATATTTAGAGTTCAGAGGTTTCAGGAGTGAGTGAAACTAGAGCTTCAAATACAAACACAGATGATGGTTTAAGACTCCGAGATACAGAGATATTCAGAAACATAGAATCTTCTTCAAGGCTGTCAGATGAGAGCCGGTCTAGTTGTGAAACAAAATGCATCTTGGTTGACAAACAAGGAACTAGACCATCAACAGATGGAACACTAGATGGCAACTTCAAGCCTATAGTTGAGTTGTCTACCCCTCAAAATACCTGTTATTCTCACAATACCCCTTTTGAGAAAAGGAGCAATGACAAAGAATGCTCTGATTCTCTAACTACTGAAACAATCACTGCAATCAGCAATTTTGTAGATATTTGGTGTGACACAAGAAGGTTATATTTTATGTTGTCTTGTACATGGTTTTCAACCATACTTATACATCAGTTGCCTTGATGGGATGAGTCCAGATGACATAACAAGATTTCAACAAGTCTTGGAGGGTAGGAAGCGAGAAGCAAATAGAAATAGCAAGGTTACAAAGTTCATCACGAAAATTGAAATGGTTCAGAAAAGAAGTATTATGTACTATCAGGAACAGAAATTTCGAAATTTCCTTAAAATTGTTGTTGTTCTTCCTACAATGGTTGCTAGCTATAGAGGTGTTCTAGAAAGGGGCATCACAATTGATGGATTGGGTTCAAAGTGCTTCACTACCTATGAAAGTGATGATATTGTTGGTAGCAACTGGATTGAACTTCCTCCTTGGTCATACCAAAGATCTCCTAGGAATATGTCGTATTGCCAAATAGAAGTTGATATTCTATACTCTAAATTAATTAGTCATTCCCCAGTTGGGAAGTACTCAAGAATGGCTCCCTTTAGAATTATTAGTTTTGATATTGAATGTGTTGGTCGAAAAGGGCATTTTCCAAAGCCCAATCATGATCCTGTTATCTAGATTTCCAATTTAGTTACATTGCAAGGAGAAGATCACCCATTTGTACAAAATGTAATGACCTTAAAGTCGTGCTCTCCAATTGTTGGGGTTGACGTAATGTCATTTGATAATGAAAGAGAAGTGTTGCTTGCATGGAGGGATTTTATTCACGAAGTTGACCCCGATCTGATCATTGGTTATAATATATGCAAGTTTGACTTGCCATATCTCATAGAGAGGGCAGAGACATTGAAAATAACAGAGTTCCCTTTCCTGGGCCGTATTAGAAATAGTCGTGTTCGTGTGAGAGACACCTCTTTCTCATCAAGACAATATGGTACATGAGAGAGTAAGGAAGCAACGATTGAAGGCAGAGTTCAGTTCGATTTATTTCAGGTGATACAGAAGGGAATTGTTGGAAGCCCGTGAAATAAAAAAGACTGCAACCCATGCATATCTTTGAGTAATGTGCAAGCAGATGTTCATAGTAGGGAAAGTTTCCAGTTGTATGGAAGCTGCTGAGTTACTAATTATATCCAGGAAGCTGAGCTGTTGGTGAAATTGCTGGCGCGGCGCACCCACTGGGCACGGCGCGTAGAGCCAAAATGCACAGTGCAATTTAACACTGGTGCAGCGCACCCATATGGCGCGGCGTGTTGGGATTCCACGCGGTGCATAGAGCCGGAATACCACAAAACTTTTCCACCACTTTGTAAATTTCGAATTTGAATTGCTCCGGTCCCACCATCGATTTTTTTTCGCCTTTCTCATTGAAATGCATATGCTTCATTAAAGACAAAGGCTACGTTCAAAGGCATTTTGTTAAAGAGTTGGTTTTTATTTAAATTCCAAATGTAACGTGGCAGTGAAAGGTGAAAAGTCAAAGACCGAATGCCACAAAGACATCTACCGTGGCAAAGAAATAGGAACAAATGGTCTATTTCTGACTTCAGTTACGATTCAGAAGGGATTTACACCTACAGATGCCACCTCTTCATCGGTCATCAACAGATTTCATGTTGAACATTGCTCTTTTTCAGAATAGCTGGTTGGCTTTCCCGCTTTTATTAGTTAATGATTAAACAGATCCCCATTGGTGTCGATCTGTTTTCCCACAGATTGAGTCTATTTATTGTATTGTAAAACATTTGTAAAGAGAGAGTTCTGGGAAACATGTAGAGGAATAACAGAGAGCTTCATTGTACAGTTTTGACAGAGATTTTAATGAAAAGATACAGCTCTGGTTCATGAGATTCATGTGGTATGACGTTTAACATATGTTTCTTCTCTGTTTCATATGTTCATCGTTATGTTTACTGTTCATTTCATAATCATTTCTAGATGAATGCTTTTAAGTGAGAAAGGTAGAATCCATGTTAATTGCTCTGCCTTGGGAAAGCGTTAATTTTCTGTGTATCTTCTTCTGTCTGAGAAAAATTCATTATATATGCCCTTTTCGGCCTTTCAGCTATCTTTCACTCCATATAATTCCAATTTGATTGTTAAACTTCATGTTTATCTTGCCTCATGAAACAATCTACGTCTTTGATTTATTTTCCCTGCTCATACCGTCCCTTGTCCCATACAGCCCAGAAACTCAGCCTAAAAATCAAAATCAAACTTTCCTATCTATTTACTAGCCTAAAATCAGTATCCATTATAAGTCATCTCAGCCCCTTTTGAAGACCTTTTGCCGAGATAGACCCGGAGAGAGCCCTCTCCTGTCCTCGTAGGGCTAGCTACGAGGCTGAGCGTGGTTTGATGTTGCCTTGAGTTTTTCCTTATTTCAGCCTAAGGTAGATTCAAGCGCTAACATAGTGGCGACCATACTAGGGAAATGGTTTGCTTGTGAACGTGACACTTGATTTGTAGATTGTCTTGCCCTAGTACATGAAATCAAGTTACAGATCTGATTGCTGATGGTGGACAACAGTCAGATACATATGAAGGATGAAACATTCACCTGGCGACTCCAACTCGATCCAGAGATTCCAGTGCTCACTGATCCATTCATGCAATGGTAGGGTATGTGGCAGACCCTGCACTTTGTGAAGCTATAAAAGAAGTTAGAGATTGGTTAGTGGATATTGAACTTAACGAAGAATTTTTCATTGTCCTGCTTCAATGTTTGAAATCTTCGAAGTTTCCTCTTGAATCTAAAACTGGTTTCTGCGAGTTACTTGCTCAAAGATCTGAGAAAAAGATTCAGTATTTAAATGATCATATCTAATCATATGAATTCTGAGATCCCAAAAAGTTCTTGGAAACTCTCCCTCCTTCAAGACAGGAAACAATAGAGTTGCCCGTTGATATTTGCATTGATAGTGTGCAGCTGGAAGTATGTATTGCAGAGTTGGGGCAACAAACAGAGTCTGGCTTTTGCGATCCTATTGCAACGTACATGGAAATTTTTTTCAGTCTGAATGATAGATCAACTTGTTTTTTACATAACCAGACTCATTACGTGCATGTATGGCTGCCATCAATTACATCTGTGTCTTGGTGGAAGTACTCTTAAGTAGCATCCTTCTCACATTTACTTGAATGGTTGATCTGGCATTACAGTATTACTTGATCTATTGGTTTTGCAGCAAAGTAGGGTAGAGTTTGTAAATAAATAAGCAGCCAAATTTAGCATTTCATTCTAGTTTCATTACAGTTTTGGTTTGAAGTTTGCCGAGTCAGTTTTTCAATCATTTCAGTCAAGTTTCAGTCCATAAATGAGTCGAAAGTTTTGTGTCTGTCAAAATAATCATTCCATAGCCCAATGGATGGAGGCACTGTCTGCTCTCCCAAAGATCTACAATTCTTGGCACCTCCAAGAAGCAGCAGCTGCCATCCCCATTGGAGCCAATGTTAGACTCGGTCTTGTCAGTCCTCCGCCAGAGTCAAATTCACCAAAGTTCATTTCTCGTCATTTGCAGTCATTGATGTTACTGTGGTCCAGAAAAGAGTCATTTCACTTTCTAGGTCTAGGGTTTGTCTTCAGAACGTTGAATAATGCCCGCAGGCCATGAGGATGTCTTCAGTGAGTTTTTATTTGAAGATTGTTATTGTCAATAATGCGAGATTGATTCTTCTTCAAAACCCTATTTTGAAGAAGAAATCGTCAAAATGTGTTTTTAAATATGTAATTATTCAAAGTTTCTCAGCTGAAAATGTTCACATGCAACCTCTCCTGATCCTTTGCTGAAGTCCCACGCCACCATCCCTGCAACAGATAGACAAGATTCATCATTCACTCCAAAAAGTCAAAGACAGGCAGGAGGGGCTTCATCCCTGCAGATATTGTCTGTACTTGTACCTTGCATGTTAGAAACTCTGCGAAGCAATGATTGGAAAACTCATAAAGCTGCAATAGAGGTTTTTGCATGCATGGCGTTGAGTCTTGGTCCTTTTCTATCATCCTTCAAATCATCTTGCATTGCAGCCTTGGAAGCATGTCGCCTTGACAAGGTAAAACCAGTAAGAGACACTATTGTGCAGACCTTACAGGCATGGAAGAGCATTCTAGATGCTGAGGCTTCTTCACCACAGACTAAAAGCAAATCATTAAAATGGGCATAGAGAAAAGGAGTGAAGAAACCTTCACAGCAGATCTCAAACCCTACATTAGTGCTGGACAAAAATCAAAATTTCTGAGAAAAAGTGATGGTGCTGTGACCAAATCGATGCCAGATAGTGTGTCTTTCAGGACTGTAAAAAGACGAACTCCTTTAACTGACAAAAAGATGAATCGAGATTTGCCTTAGAAGATGGATTGTAGAAAAAATGATATTTGGCATATTGAGGTAGCAGTCCCTCAAACTTGTCCTCCTATATATGTTATTGACAGTGAAAAATTCATTAATATTTAGAGTTCAGAGGTTTCAGGAGTGAGTGAAACTAGAGCTTCAAATACAAACACAGATGATGGTTTAAGACTCTGAGATACAGAGATATTCAGAAACATAGAATCTTGTTCAAGGCTGTCAGATGAGAGCCGGTCTAGTTGTGAAACAAAATGCATCTTGGTTGACAAACAAGGAACTAGACCATCAACAGATGGAACACCAGATGGCAACTTCAAGCCTATAGCTGAGTTGTTTGCCCCTCACAATACCTGTTCTTCTCACAATACCCCTTTTGAGAAAAGGAGCAATGACAAAGAATGCTCTGATTCTCTAACTACTGAAACAATCACTGCAAGCAACAATTTTGCGGATATTTGGTGTGACACAGGAAGGTTATAGTGTATGTTGTCTTGTACATGGTTTTCAACCATACTTTTACATCAGTTGCCTTGATGGGATGAGTCCAGATGACATAACAATATTCCAACAAGTCTTGGAGGGTAGGAAGTGAGAAGCAAATAGAAATAGCAAGGTTACAAAGTTCATCACAAAAATTGAAATGGTTCAGAAAAGAAGTATTATGTACTATCAGGAACAGAAATTTCGAACTTTCCTTAAAATTGTTGTTGTTCTTCCTACAATGGTTGCTAGCTGTAGAGGTATTCTAGAAAGCGGCATCACAATTGATGGATTGGATTCAAAGTGCTTCACTACCTATGAAAGCGATGTTCTGTTTGCACTTCATTTTATGATTGATTGTTATATTGTTGGTAGCAACTGGATTGAACTTCCTCCTTGGTCATACCAAAGATCTCCTAGGAATATGTCGTATTGCCAAATAGAATTTGATATTCTATACTCTAAATTAATTAGTCATTCCCCAGTTGGGAAGTACTCAAGAATGGCTCCCTTTAGAATTCTTAGTTTTGATATTGAATGTGCTGGTCGAAAAGGGCATTTTCCAGAGCCCAATCATGATCCTGTTATCCAGATTGCCAATTTAGTTACATTGCAAGGAGAAGATCGCCCATTTGTACGAAATGTAACGACCATAAAGTCGTGCTCTCCAATTGTTGGGGTTGACGTAATGTCATTTGATAATGAAAGAGAAGTGTTGCTTGCATGGAGGGATTTTATTCACGAAGTTGACCCCGATCTGATCATTGGTTATAATATATGCAAGTTTGACTTGCCATATCTCATAGAGAGGGCAGAGACATTGAAAATAATAGAGTTCCCTTTCCTGGTCCGTATTAGAAATAGTCGTGTTTGTGTGAGAGACACCTCTTTCTCATCAATACAATATGGTACACGAGAGAGTAAGGAAGCAACGATTGAAGGCAGAGTTCAGTTCGATTTATTTCAGTTGGCTCCAATGGGGATGGCAGCTGCTGCTTCTTGGAGGTGCCAAGAACTGCAGATCTTTGGGAGAGCAGATAGTGCCTCCATCCATTGGGCTATGGAATCATTATTTCGACAGACAACACGAGACTTTCGACTCATTTATGGACTGAAACTTGACTGAAATGATTGAAAAACTGACTCGGAAAACTTCAAACCAAAACTGTAATGAAACTAGAACGAAATTCTGCCTTTGGATGCTTATTTATTTACAAAATCTACCCTACTTTGCTGCATAGCCAATATATCAAGTAATGTTGTAATGCCAGATCAACCATTCAAGTAATTGTGACAAGGATACTGCTTGAGAGTGCTTCCACCAGGACACAGATGTAATTGCTGGCAGCCATGCATGCACGTAATGAGTCTGGTTATGTAAAAAATAATTTGATCTATCATTTGAACTGAAAAACATTTCCATGTACATTGCAATACGATCATAAAATTCAGACTCTGTTTGCTGCCCCAACTCTGCAATACATACTTCCAGCTGCACACTATCAATGAAAATATCTGTAGGCAGCTTGATTGTTTCTTGTTTTGAAGGAGGGAGAGTTTCCAAGAACTTTTTGGGATCTCGGAATTCATATGATTGGATCTGATATTTTAAATACTGAATCTCCTTCTCAACTCTTTCAACAACTAACTCAGAGATACCAGTTTTAGCTTCAAGAGGAAACTTCGAAGATCTCAAACATTGAAGCATGACAATAAAAAATTCTTCATTAATTTCAATATCCGCTAACTGATCTCTAATTTCTTTTATAACTTCACAAAGTGCAGCATCTGCCACATACCCTACCATTGCATGAATGGATCAGTGAGCACTGGAATCTCTGGATCGAGTTGGAGTCGCCAGGTGAATGTTTCAGCCTTCATATGTGTCTGACTGCTGTCCACCATCAACAATTAGATCTGAACTTTTTCATCCTTTATCGAGGAGGATTCCCTAGTATGGTCACCACTATGTTAGAGCTCGAATCTACCTTAGGCTGAAATAAGGTAAAACTCAAGGCAACATCAAACCAAGCTCAGCCTCGTAGCTAGCCCTACGAGGACAGGAGAGGGCTCTCTTCGGGTCTATCTCGGCAAAAGGTCTTCAAAGGGGCTAAGATGACCTATAATGGATACTGATTTTAGGCTAGTAAATAAATATGAAAGAAATATTTGATGAATGGCTAGATTTTCTGGGCTGTATGGGACAAAGGACAGTATGAGCAGGGAAAATAAATCAAATACGCAGATTGTTTCATGAGGCAAGATAAGCATGAAGTTTAACAATAAAATTGGAATTATATGGAGTGAAAGATAGCTGAGAGGCCGAAAAGGGCATATATAATGAATACTTATCAGACAGAAGAAGATACACAGAAAATGAACGCTTTCCCAAGGCAGAGAAATTAACATGGATTCTACCTTTCTCACTTAAAAGCATTCATCTAGAAATGATTATGAAATGAACAGTAAACATAACGAGGAACATATGAAATAGAGAAGAAACATATGTCAAACGTCATACCACATGAATCTCGTGAACCAGAGCTGTATCTTTTCATTAAAATCTCTGTCAAAACTGTACAATGAAGCTCTATGTTATTCCTCTACACGTTTCCAGAACTCCCCTTTTATAAAATGATTTACAATACAATAAGTAAGCTCTAATGTTTGAAAATAGATCGATCCAAAATAGGGAGCTGTTTCAACTGGACTGATAAATATAGAAAAGAGAACAGCGTTCCCCTTGAAATTCTCTGATGACCAATAAGAAAGCGGAAACTGTAATGTAGAGCTTTGGAATTTCAATTGAAGACCAAAATAGGAACTCGAATCCTATTTCTGCTATGGTTGATATCTTCGTTCAAATTTAGGCTTTTGATTTTTATCCTTTTACCGTTGGAATAAAAACCAATTTTTCATATGAAGGCGGAGTAGATATACGTATAAAATAGAATATATAAAGAAAAGGCTACAAGTTTTGAACATATACATCTTTTTCATTCCACTAAGCGAACAGGAATCGCAGGAACACTATCCCACCATTCCTTCAACCTGCTCGAGCTCCGTTCTGATGACCTTGACTGTCTAGGTGGCAAATTCTTTGTAAATATATACACAATAATGCCCATAATTATCACTTTGATCGGCACAATTAGCAATATTATAGCCACGCATATCAATCCCAAAATTACCTGATTCGTGTGCTTCATGGTCTTTAACAAGGCGTAATATTGGTTGTTTGCAATGCTGAATGAAGTTGGATGATAGCTTGCTGAGATGAAAAGGCAGATGATGATGATTTGGGAGTGGAAGGAGCAGACTTTTTCTGCCGCAACTTATGAAGCTCTGAAAGGGTCTGTGCTTTTACTGGATGAACGCTATCAGCATCATCAATACTCGCATTGCAGTCACCATTTGTCTTCTACGTATCGATCTTATAGAGAAAAATGGGAATATTCATCTCTTGCTTTGATACTGATACAGCGCCACTCTGCTCTGTCGTTAAAACCGTTTCATTCAGCACCAAAGAAGCTGCATCTGTGCCATTACGTTTTGCACAAATGATATCAATTGCAGAGGCTTATCAGCTTCTAGACCATTATGTCCGTTGATTCTGTTGGCACTTATATGAACAGAATTCATGGATTTGTGATCATACCCAGTACACTCTGTGTCATTTCTCTTCATGGGAACAGTGGAAACTGTAGTGTTTCAGAAATGTTCTAGAGCATTTGTTGGTCCATTCTTCCTATTTGTAGATGGGGATGCCTTCTGATCAATCATGTTAGCCTTGGATTTTCCCAGAACACGAATTTGCCTCACATGGTTAGCATCATGAGTGAATTTATCAAAGAATGGAGATAAACCAGAGTTGCTGAAAATGAATGATAATAGGGCCGAGAAGGAATTAGGAGACCAATGGAACAAATGTCTGCCTTTGAATCAATATGGGATTGATCACCATCTTGCTGTGACAATTGAATGCCATATATATATAGAACACACAATAAATGCAGAGGCAAACATTGCAGTCCTCCTACTGATAGAAGCACAAACTGAATGCCTTTAAAAGGCGCCAATGTATCGACTGCCACCTTAGGAAGTCTTGATTTCAAAACAAACAAAATCTAATGGAATAATCTGCAATTACTAGCATTTCAATTGCCCAAATTTTGCAATCTTTCTCAACACGAAATAACCGATTAAATTTGGAGATTGGAAAGAAATGACAGAAAAAACTAATGTTCTAGGCCTGTGCGCCGCGCTCCAGCCCAACGCGCCGCGCAGGTTGGATGCGCCGCGCCAGTGCAATTTTGCACTGTGCATTTTGGCTCTATGTGCCATGCTCAGTGGGTGCGCCACATTGCATGCAAACACCCAGTCTGCCCTTCTGAAACACATTTCCGTCCCTCCAGAATTCAAACTCAACTTTCACTTGGATTTTCTGAATACTTTGATGCAAATGAATGAATGACTTTTATATAGACATGGTTTAATCTTTGCTTCTTCAAAACTCTTTTTGAAATTTTTTTGACTTTGGCACATTTCATTTAATACAACTTTTGTCTTTTTGTTTCCTCATGACTTTCTGAGCTTCGATGCAATTGGTTGATTTTTGCAGGGATGTTGGCATTGAACTTTGGCAAAGGATTAGGAGAGGCTGCATGTGAACATTTTTAGCTGAGAAACTTTGAATAATTACATATTTAAAAACACATTTTGATGATTTCTTCTTCAAAACAGGGTTTTGAAGAAGAATCAATCTCGCATTATTGACGATAACAATCTTGAAATAAAAACTCACTGAAGACATCCTCATGGCCTGCAGGCATTATTCAACATTCTGAAGACAAACCCTAGACCTAGAAAGTGAAATGACTCTTTTCTGGACCACAGTAACATCAATGACTGCAAATTATGAGAAATAAACTTTGGTGAATTTGACTCTGGCAGAGGACTGACAAGATCGAGTCTAACAGGATGAAAGCTTGATGTGAGAATCATACCCTGACATGTTATAAGGGCACAATCAAACATCGAGGACAATTTTTTTCTCAAGGGGGGGAAGATGTAACACCCTTGCTCATGTAAATAATCTTCATTTACCTTTTACTATGCAAGAATTGGTAATTCAAATTTTGAAGAGGTTGGTAAAATAACTTTGAATATAAAATTGTATTTATTATTTTTATTAGTTTTAAAGTTATGCCGAGTTTCTAGATAGTTAGACAATTACTCCCTCCCCCTTGAGAGATTGAATATAAAACATCTCATTTGGGGGAAAGCCATGAGTGGCTAGAGAGGGAAGTAAGAGGAAACAAGGAAAAGAGAAAACCTATGATAGGACATTATGAAGTGAGAAAGTGTACTACTGAAGGGTGTTCTTGAGTTTTGGCTGTGGAGCATGATTATCTTGTTTATTTTGTATCACAGTGTTGGACCCCTGTACCTTAATGGGGGTGGCAACGCCACCCGTAATTAAACGCTACCTGGGGGGTCTAGGGGGGGCGGTTGCGACTTTATGGAGCCCCCCCCTTGCGGGGGGTTTCGAGGGTAGCGCCCCCGAAGCTAAAAACAGATATAAAATTGCCTTGTAAAAGTATAGTAATTTCTAGTCAATCTAGGTCGTTCATTAGGCGGATGATCTAACAGTAGAAGTTATGTTTAGTTTACCATTTTTTTCCCTATAAGGCAACCCTCTCACTTTGTATGAGGGTATTTTATTGTGAATATGTATTGTATGTGTATTCTCGGAGCGAGAAATAGATAGGGAGACTATGAGAGAGAATAGAATATATTACAGTGGATCTGCTATAGGTTGTGTCTCTTCATTTTTCTGGATAATAGAAAGGAAGAACTGGATTTTCAGGGTGGACGTAGCCCAAACTGGGTGAACCACGTATATCTGTGTCTCTCTAGTTTTATGTGTTTTGTGTGCTTGTGTTTTCCGCATATTTTATGTGTTGCATTGCTCTATAATATATAATTTTCTAACAACTAGTATCGGAGCCGAAGGTCTATTTGTCTAATAAACTCATAGGAAATAAGGGTTCCTAGTTCGAGTGGGAGAAATGGTGGAAGATGGTAAGTTTAGGGTCAGAAATTTTAATGGCCAAAACTTCCCGTTGTGGAAGATGCAGATGGAAGACTATCTATATCAGAAAGATCTGTACCTACTGTTAGCGCTCGAATATGCCTCAGGCTGAAGAAGGCAAAACTCGAGGCAACATCAAACCAACCTTAGCCTCGTAGCTAGCCCTACGAGGACAGGAGAGGGCTCTCTCCGGGTCTATCTCGGCGGAAAATTTTCAAAGGGGCTAAGATGACCGATAAAGAAAACTGATTTTAGGCTAGTAAATTGATAGAAAAGGGTTTTTAATAAATGTTTGGGTTTTCTGGGCTGTGTGAGGCAAAGACAGCAAGAGCAGAGATTAAATGAAAAACGCAGATTATCTCCTGAGGCAAGGTAAGCATGAAGTTTAACAATCAAATTAGAATTATATGGGGTGAAAGACCGCTGCGAGGTTGACAAGGGCAATAATTGAATCCTTATCAAACAGAAGAAATTACACAAAACATGAAAGTTTCTCCAGGGCAGAGCAGCAAGCTGAATTCTGCCCTTCTCACTTAGAAACATTCAATATTGAAATGGCGATTAATGAACTGTGAACATAACGATGACATATGAAACAAAAGGAAAAACATTTGCTAAATTTCAAGCCACAAGAATCTCAGGAAACAGAGCTGTATTTCTCCATTAAAATCTCTGTCAAACTGTACAATAAAACTCTGTTTTTCTTCTCACGCACCTCTCAGAACTCTCCCCCCCCCCTTACAAATGATTATTCAATACATTAAATAAACTAACCTAGGAGAAAACAGATTAACCCAAAGCAAGGGCGTTGTTTCAACTGAACTGATAAAGATCTTCTCGTGATCCGGTCCATCTTGAAAATCTCACAGCTACTGATCTCCCTGCAGTGAAGTCACCATGAAGGATTTGATTGTCTGGATTTTTTAGTGTGTGAAGTCGCCGGGTGAATGATTTCAGCCTTGCGGTGTCTGACTGCTGTCCACCATAAGCAATCGGATCTGAACTTTGTTATCCTTTACTGGGGAAAAGTTGTTTCCCCAGTATGGTCGCCACTAGCCGCGCGCTACCCATACGATGGGGACACTTTCTGAAGAAAATTTTTACATTTTTGGATTTTTCATGGAAATTTATGTATGCTCAAGCAGGGGCAAAGCATTTCATCAGGTTCTGGATGGTCAAAAGGCTCAAAAACACCATGAAAACCACCTTGCTGCCACTTTTTGCACCAGCAGGAAGTACTTCTGGGAGAATGAAGTTTTGGAGGGGCAAATGAGCTCCAAATTGGGAAACTCCACTTGGGTTGGATAGCCAGCATCTAGGGCTTTCCAACGAGCTATCATGAGCTCAATTTGGATGCCGGGAAGTACCTCAAAATCAGCTTGAAAGGCGCGCTACCCATAGAGATCAGGCGCGCTACCCATAGAGATTTTTAGCTGATTTTTCACCTTCCAGCTCAGAATTTCGGCCAGTTGGGACCAGTTTTGCTTGTGGATGGAATTTTTGGGTTTTCATGATGTAAATTGATGGTTGAAATGTAACTTTGGATCATTTTTACCTATTCTAGAATATTCACTCTCAAAAAAGTGAAAATCATGTAAATGAATCAGTTTCCACTCTTTTAGAGGCAAGTTGTTAGCTGCCTAGATTTTAGCTCCTTGATTAGAATTTGTTGGAACTGCTCCTAGAAGGAGGATTTCGACCCCTAGAGGTGTGGGAAGGGGTTAGGATGCTCTATATGATGTAATTTTTCAATCATTTTCAGAGGTTGGAGAGGTTGGACTCTTGGGAGACTTTTGGCACCATTGTACATATTTTTTCATATTTTGGCTAAGGAAAGATCAGAGGTTTTGCGGCACTTGTTGGGATCCTTGTGGTGTTTTGTTCTTGATGGTTTTTTCTCTCTGTTTACTGTAACTTCTTCCTGTTTAATGTATGCCATTCTTTTCATATGCTTCTGAACTAAATTGAATGAGTAGATGAGGTTGAATCCATCGTTTACCGTGCTCTGCCTTTGAATTCATTTAGTTCTATATGTTTTCGACTGTTTGAAGAGGATCCAAGTTCTTCTTTGCCCTCTTCAGCTCCTCGTCGGTCTGATCCGTCCGTATATCCAATTAAAAGCATCAAGACAGTCACCTACCTCGCCCCAACTCGAAATCTGCAAAGGTCTGACCTTATCCCCGGACCCAAAATTTGTTTTCCCATTTTTCCAGCGAAAACCCAAAAAATCAAAATCAAACATACCTATCTCTTTACTAGCCTAAAATCAGTTCCCATTGTAAGTCATCTCGCACCCTATTGTTCATTTTATCAAGATAGACCCGGAGAGAGCCCTCTCCTGTCCTCGTAGGGCTAGCTACGAGGCTAAGCTTGGTTTGATGTTGCCTCGAGTTTTGCCTTATTCAGCCTGAGGCATATTCGAGCGCTAACACCTACCATTGAGTGGAAAAACAAAGAATCTGACAGCTATGACAGACGCAGAATGGGAGATTCTCGATAGAAAGGCACTCGGAATAGTACGGTTGTGCCTTGCGACATCAGTAGCCTTCAATATTTCGAAGGAAACAACAACAGAGGGTTTGATTAAGGCATTGGTGAAATTATATGAAAAACCCTCAGCCTCAAACAAGGTATTTCTTATGAAACGTTTATTTAATATGAGGATGTCAGAAGGTGGATCTGCTGCAGACCATTTAAATGATTTTAATACAGTTACCAGTCAGTTATGTTTTGTAGGGGTAAACTTTTATGATGAAGTTAGAGCTCCATTATTTTTGTGCTCATTCCTAGAAAGCTGGAATCATTTAGTTATGGCCATTAGTAAATCTATGTCTGGATCTAGTACTTTAAAGTTTGATGATGTTGTCGGTGCTATCCTTAGCGAGGAAATGCGACAGAAAAGCTCCGGTGAGACATCGGGTAATTCTTTGAGTGCAGAGTCTAGGGGAAGAATAATGGAAAGAGGAAAGATCTCAGGATATCGCAGTAAATCAAGGAAAGGAAGATCCAAGTCTAGATCGGGCATAGTGTGTTGGAAATGCGGAAATAAAGGACACCAAAAGAAAGATTATAGATCTCGGAAGGGAAAAGAAGGAGACACACAGCAAGAAAAAAATCATGAAGAAAATGTGATAGGTGATGTGTTACAATATGCTTTTATTATTTATTTCGAAAATGTTACTGATTCTTGGGTTGTAGATTCAGGGGACTCATTCCATGCCACACCTGATAAGAAATATTTTCATGACTATGTTCAAGGAGATTTTGGACAAGTCCGTTTGGGTGATGATAAACCCTGTAAAATTGTTGGAATGGGTAAGGTTCTTGTAAAACAACAGAATGGAAACCAATGGCTATTAAAGAAGGTAAGGCATGTTACAGATCTGAAGAAAAATCTGATTTCAATAGGGCAGTTAGGCGGTGAGGGTTGTCTGACAACTTTCACAGATAAAACTTGGAAGGTCACCAAAGGAGCCCTGGTAATAGCAAAAGGAAAAAAGGTTGGTACATTGTATTTATGAGATGGTGTTTCTAAATCTATTAATGCTTTAACTTCTAAAGGAGCTGATGCAGCATTATGGAATCATAGGCTCAGACACATGAGTGAGAAGGGGATGAATATTCTTCACTCAAGAAATTTGTTGCTGGGTTTGAAGAATGTTGATTTTGATTTCTGTGAGAATTACATTTATGGAAAACAGAAGAGAGTTAGATTTATCAGAGTTAGGAAAGAAAAGAAGAGTGAAAAATTAGAGCTTGTGCATACAGATGTGTGGGGACCTGCTCAAGTATCATCTCTCAGTGGCTCTCATTATTATGTTACTTTTATTGATGATGCAACTAGAAAAACTTGGATTTATTATATTCAGAATAAATCTGATGTATTTGATACTTTCAAGAAATGGAAAGCTTTGGTTGAGATTGAGACAGGAAAGAAGTTGAAGTATCTCGTATCAGACAATGGAGGTGAATATTGTGGTAAAGAGTTTGATAGGTACTGTTCAGAGCATGGAATTCACATAGAAAAGACAATTCCAAGAACACCACAAGAAAATGGTGTGTCAGAAAGTATGAACATAACAATCATGGAGCGTGCAAGGTGCATGAGATTGCATGCAGGATTGCCTTTACAATTTTGGGTAGATGTTGTAGATAATGTTGTTTATCTAATAAACAAAGGGCCTTCATGTTCCTTGGATGGTGGTATTCTAGAGGAAGCATGGACAGGTAAAACGTTAAACTACTCCTTTTTAAAGCCTTTTGGTTGTGAGGCCTTTATCCATATTAATAAAGAAAATAGAACAAAGCTTGAGGCAAAATGAAAGAAATCTACCTTTATTGGATATGGTGTTAATGGTTTTGGTTGTTGCTTATATGATTATGAAAATCACAAAATCATTAGGAGAATAGATGTAATATTCAATGAAAAGGTATTGTATAAGAGTCAGTTGCAGGAAAAGAAACAGGAAAAAGAAAACAAAGAATACACAGTTCTTGATGAGATCATAGAAAAGATAAAGGTGATTGAAATAATAATAATCAAGAGCCACAACAACAGCAACCACCAAAATATCAACAATAACCTCAAACACCTGAAAGTGGTGTTAGAAGATCGACGAGGATAAGTAGACCCCCTGAACGATACTCTCCTTCATTATATTATTTATTGTTGGCTAATTCTGGTGAACCTGAATGTTACGAAGAAGAAATGCAGGTTGAAAGTAGGAAGAAGTGGGAGCTATCCATGGAAGAAGAGATGGACTCCTTAATGCATAACCAGACGTGGGACTTAGTCAGGTTGCCCATAGGTAAAACTACATTGCAGAATAAATGGGTTTACATGCTGAAGGAAGAAGATGGAGGAAAACAGAGGTACAAAGCTAGACTTGTGGTGAAGGGGTTTCCACAGAAGAAATGTATTGATTTTGATGAAATATTTTCTCCTATTTTTAAGATGACTTCAAGAAGAACTATTTTAAGTCTTATAGCAGCAGAATATTTACATCTTGAATAGTTAGATGTAAAGACAGCATTTCTCCATGGAGATTTGGAGGAAGAGATCTATATGGAGCAACCATAAGGATATGAGGTCAAAGGGAAATAAAAATTAGTGTGCAGGTTAAAGAAGAGATTTTATGGCTTAAAACAAGCTCCAAGGAAGTGGTATCTAAAATTTGACAGGTTTATGTCTAAACAAGGCTATACTAGATGTCACTCTGATCATTTTGTTTATCTGAAAAAGAAAAATTATGGCAGTTATATTATATTGTTATTGTATGTATATGACATGCTTGTTGTAGGGTCTAACATGCAGGAAATAAATGTGCTCAAAAGAAAATTGGAAAATTCCTTTGCAATGAAGGATTTGGGAGCTGCAAAACAAATCCTTGGTATGAGAATAACTAGAGACAGAAAAATTTGCAAATTAACATTGTCTCAGAATGAGTACATATAAAAGGTGTTGAAAATATTTAATATGTAGAATGCAAAACCAGTTAGTACACATTTTTCTAGCCATTTCAAACTTATTAAGGAGATGTGTCCCAAGACCCAAGAAGAAATGGACTACATGTCTAAAGTTCCATATGCATCAGCAGTTGGAAGCTTAATGTATGCAATGGTTTGCACAAGGCCTAATATTGCACATGCAGTGGGAGTTGTAAGCAGGTACATGAACAATCCAAGAAAAGAACATTCGATGACAGTGAAATGGATTCTCACATATTTGATAGCACAAATCAAGCATTATGCTTTGGTGGTTCAAACATTGATCTACAGGGATATGTTGATGCAGATATGGCAGGTGACAGAGATAACAGGAGGAGCACTACAGGATCTGTATTTACTTTAGGTGGAACAATTGTTAGTTGGGTTTCAAAAATCCAAATTGTTGTTGCACTTTCAACAACAGAAGCAGAGTATGTTGCTGCTATAGAGGCTAGTAAGGAAATGATTTGGCTACAAAGGTTTATGGATGAATTGGGCAAGAAGCATGATATGGGCATGTTATATAGTGATAGCCAAAGTGCCATTCATCTTGCAAAGAACTCAACATTTCATTCCAGGATTAAAAAAATACAACTCAAGTACCATTTCATACGATCAGTATTAGAATATGGATAGTTGAAGCTGGAAAAGATAGACACTAGCCAAAATCCTGCAGATATGCTAACAAAAGTTGTAACCAGGGAGAAACTAAGAATATGCTCAGTTTCAATTGGTCTTCAAGGATTACGATGAAGATGAGAAATGGCCAGGTCTAAAGAGGACTCATTGTCTAGCAAATGAAGCATCTGTGGAGTTGCTACAATCAGTCTCCAAGTGGGAGATTGCTGGGCATGGAGCCTAATTATCTTGTTTATTTTGTATCATAGCGTTGGACACCTATAGCTTAATGGGGGCGGAAACGCCGCCCGTAATTAAACGCTACCTGGGGGGTCCAGGGGGGGCGGTTGCGACTCTATGAAGCCCCCCCCCCCCTGACGGGGGGTTTCAGGGGCAGTGCCCCCGAAGCTAAAAACAGATGTAAAATTGCCTTGTAAAAGTATAGTAATTTATAGTCAATCTAGGCCATTCATTAGGCATATGAAATGATGGTAGAAGTTATGTTTAGTTTAGGGATTTTTTCCCTAGAAGGAAACCCTATCGCTTTGTATGAGGGTATTGTATTGCGGATGTGTATTGTATGTGTATTCTCAGAGCGAGAAATAGATAGGGAGAATGTGAGAGAGAATAGAGGGTATTACAGTGGATATACTGTAGGTTGTGTCTCTTCATTTTGCTAGATAATAGAAAGGAAGGATTGGTTGTTCAAGGTGGACGTAGCCTAAACTGGTTGAACCACATATATCTGTGTCTCTCTGGTTTTATGTGTTTTGTGTGCTTTTGTTTTCCGCATATTTTATGTATTGCATTGCTCTGTAATATATAATTTTCTAAAATTAAGCTTGTCACAACTGGTGGAAACCTTGAAATGAAAATTTTGGATTGGACAAGAGGTATTGAGGTCCCAAAATAATTGTTATCTTAAACTACTCTGGAAACTAAAGAGGCTCAGGGGGAGACCTAGACATAATTTCTAGTCACATAGATTGGGTGATTAAAGGAGTTTCTTCCTGCTTCTATTTCTATAGAAGAGATAACTAAGACATATAAGTATCTTTTATTTGAAACAAATATGAAATTTAGATGTATCTATTTATGTAAAAAAAAATTCATTCTTCTTGAAATATAAGAAGGGTTTTTTCATAAGTAGGTAAATACATTTGTAAAATTCTAGTATAAAAAAATTATTGATGAAAAAAAATGCAGGGATAATTTGCATGATTCTCATTGTATTAAAGGTGGATGTGAAACATAATTAAAGAAATATAATAGAAGGTTCTTTTTGTGTTTGAACCAAAGGAAATTGAAATAACTGATTACAGAGTTGGTTTCCAGTATGAAAGATTGAAATTTTTCATTGCTTGAAATAAAGTTCTTATTTATATGTATTCTTGTATGTGTTAAGGTAACTAATTCTAAATAGTAAGAAGGTTGACAGCACTGAGAAATAAAAGGTATATTTCCGACATATTTAACAATTATCGTTATTGTCTATTTTGGGTGAGCTTGTAACAATATTGGAAATAGGTTAGTTCTCATTGGGGAACCAACGTTCCATTTTAAGGTACTGAGTATAACCATAAAAATATAAAAATAAAGCACTGCGATATCACTGCGTATAATGAAGCACAATGATCTTGGACATAAAAAAAAAGAAAGTAAACAATTCCAATATGAAGTATGAATGGAAAACTCAAGCACAAATATACCTATATATAAAATTCAAATGCACTCGCACAGTAATAAGAATATAATCTGAAAATCTATACAACATTCCCAATACATACAAATAATATAAAAAATAATGAAATTAACCTTGCATGTGGAAACTAATAACCTACAGAAAATTCGTTAATTAAGGAAAGAAGGAAATTTTTTTATTTCACTAACATGTTGTTTATAAGGGTTCCAGCTTATATACTGAAACCAAAATGGGAGTCCCCATAGTTTGCAGAAAACCCAAAAGAAATATTTCTTCACTTCTTAAACACATACAAATCTTGAATAATGAGAACGTAAAACTAGTCTACAAAAGGATTACTTGAGTTACTCCTTCAGGAATTGCATAGGCCATCAAGGGAAAATATGAAAATCCATTTAATTCAAAAAATTATACAAGGATTTAATCCTAAAACATGAAGAACATATCAAGTTTGAACCCCTAGTTGTATCCCTAAACATTTGAATTTTTTAGCCAAACAAAGGGTTAGAACCCAGGAACCTAGAGCAAGGAGAACCCCAAGAAAGTTAGTTGTCATGTATCCAACATCAGACCACCATAAAGAGAGCCAAAAGCCAGAACTGAAACTCTCACCTGTAGGGTAGAAAAAGAGAGGCATGATATTATACATATAGTCACACAAACTATAAACAATGTCGCACCAATATGTAAGTGCAATAATAACAAAATACCAATAGAGGGAATTGAAACCCTAGAATTGGTGAAGAAATTACCTAAGAGGGTGCGTTGAAGGAACGATGGTGCATAGCAGGAAATCCTGACATTAGAGAAAAGAGTTTAAAATAAATAAATGTGTAGGTTTACCTCAGAAGGATGACAGAGCTAAGAGAAAATATAGAGGAAAAAAAATAAAGTTGTGTTACTTATAAATGAAAAATTATACCACATGCCAATGTAGGAGAATCTATAGGCTTAAACCTGAAAATTATTCATGCTACCCAGACACCACGGGGAACAATACCAAATATCAATAATAACTCATAAAATGACATATGTGCTAAAGAAAACTAGAAATAGCTTCAAACCACTAACTTACAGATGAGGAATCGTTGAAAACTAAACGGAAACCCTTGGCATGGCAGTTACAGAGCCACTACGGTAGAGGATAATAGTAACAATGCTGAAAGGGAACCGAAGGTAGGAGAGGTTTCCATTATTCATATCATCGAAACCTGCAATGTATGATTGGAGCCATAATATTTTGACGGTGGAGATTAAGACAACTATTGGTCGAAATTAATCCCAAGTTATGAAGGGTGGTGTGAAGATGAGTCTCTAGAGAATTCACAAGACTAACCTCTAAAAATATTTAAGTTAGCAATTAATTAATGTTGAGACCTTAATTTATAATATGAACATAAGGATAATGTATAAGGTTATGACCTAGTTCTCTAGCAAATGATGTTGTACCCATAGGCGGGGATGTGTTTTAATGAAACAGAGAATATACACTTAATAATAGAAATAACATAGAGTTAAAATAATGAGGTTATCCAATGTGCATACCATATATATAAATATATTTGTGTTTCTCCTCGAAACTCCAAAAGAAAAGGAAAAAAATAACTAATTGCATATTATTAAAGAATGGTATTGGATGGTTTAACTACTATATCTATGATGGTTGGGTGTTACAAGATAACTCTTGAAATATCTTTTGCTTAGTATTTCAAAAGAATCTTCAGTCTAATGATGTAGGCATCATAGGAAGAATGGTGCTTCCCAAGGTATGTGCCTCCTTATACCATACTGGTCATCTTGGAATATTATGTCAACTATACATATATTTTGGATTATTGGAATATTTTGTGTATTCTTATGTTAAGAGTAAATTCTAGGATATTTAGTAAACTTTGATTCTCAATAATGTTTGGAATATTAAAATATTTTTACTATCAATAAATTTTGGATATCCGAATATTTTGATTATTTTTCCCTCCCACCAAATCCCATGCGGCTCACTCTATTGGTTCCTTTTGCCAACACCTAAAACTGAGGTTCTGTCATTCCAAATATGTTTATGGTCATCGGCTTGTGAGGAGTGCATCATCAAAATTATTTGATGGTGAAATTTTGATTCAAACAACCACCATCCTTGTTGATGAAGGTGATGACCATAAAACACTTCCATGCTTATATTCATGGAAATGAAAAAGAAATAATTGTTTCATTCGTTATTTCCAAAATTCTTGGTTATAATACAACTCCTCTATTTTCCTTTGCATGGGCTAAATAGTTCATATGTAAATATACATGAAATAATTCAATCACTTGAAATTGGTGAAGATTAAGAGTGATACGTTGGAGAATTCATGAGAGGTTTGAGAACATGGGCTCCCCATATTTTCTTACATTTTTTACCACCAACATTGAGTCTCCAATAATTATGACCTTTCATATTTTTAGAGCAGTGGATAGCTTTAGAACTTAAAAAAGAACTAGATATTTTACTTGGTTGTTTGTTGTCACACCAAGACTCCACAAAAATTGAATCTCCATTTTTTAATCGAGGCAAAGGATGGTCCCTCCCATTCCTTCCAAACTTGTTTTAGTTATTAATAATTATTAGGTAGATGGTAGGGACTTAACCTCAATAGAATATTATAGAATATTCTTAGTAGTATTCACAACTCAGAGGTTGATATTTATCTCCGAAGTAGTTATATCATTTTTTCCCTTTTATTTAAATTGATTAATTAAAAAATAATAATATGAGAAAGTGTCTTATGAAATTAATTACAGTTTTTTGGGCATGTGGTATTAATATGGTATTGGTATTTGATATTTTAACAAATCATGTATACAAATTAAGTATCTCTGTGATAATATATGGGTGAACATCTATGATTAAGAACCTTGTTACATGTTCTTTTTAAATGTATATATGTTAATTTATATATTAATCATATTTATGATTATTAATAATAATAATTTAAAATAATGAGTCATAGGAGCAGGAGGGGTGATCTTCCCCAAAGAAAAAATGGAGCTTAGATTTGCTTGGGGTCTAGATCCAATAACAAATAATCAGACTAAATTTCTTGCATTATGGAAAGGTCTAAACATTAAATATAAGTAAAGGAACAAGAATATTAAGAGTTTTAAGGATTCGATGATAGTCATTAGGATGATCTCCAATGAAAAATCTGAAAGAGATCCTTCCTCCCCAATCATGGTGAAAATAGCTACAGTGAAAATAAGAAATTTTGAAGATATTTGCCTCTTCCGCATCCTTAAGAACCTAAATGAATATGCAAACAAATTAGCCAATCAAGGACAAATGGTTGGTGCAATTCTTGGGATTGGAATATTAGAACTTAATAATGAACACATGGGTATTTTTCCCCATTCCTTAATTTAATTCCTATGTGTTATGTGAAAAGGGTGAATCATCATACTGACCAATCCTTAATCCATGGGAGCAACATCATTGAATGTGAATATTTGATTCTTAGATTCGAAAGCAGTAAAGTGTCTCATCCAAATGGCACAAAATGAAAGTGGATGCTTTCATGTGGGGAAAGCCGTAAATCGTAAGCTATAGGATATTAAATGCAATGGAGAAGTATATGTCCACCATTAGATTTAAACTAATTTAAATCTAACAATGGGCATATACTCCCCGCATTTAATATCCTATGGCTTACGATTTATTGGTTGCCTTCATGTGGAGTGTTTCCATACTTGATGTCTCTTTTTTTATTCTTCATTCATTGCAGGCTGAATAGATGGTATGGTGTGATGACATGTTTTAACTGGGATCAAAGGGGCTATTTCAATTTGTTTATTCAACCGAAATTCCTTAAGGAATATTTCTTTAACGCTATGTGCCATTCCTTAGGTTTGATTTTTATGAGTATGTCAGATCCCTCATCTGTTGTAGGCTATCAGACTTTATGAAATGAAGAATTAATGTCGCCTTTAGGTAATCATCTCAATAAAGGTGTTGGATATATGTTATATTTGTAGGAGCTCTCTGGTTTATTTTGGCATCCTCCTTTAGCATCTAGAATTTTTCTAAAGCATTGATGGGCATGTTTAACTCTCAACCAAAAGGTTAGAGTTGGTGGAAGGTGAGAAGGAAGCATGATTTAATCTCTTTGATAGGAAGCTCACAGGTTTGGAGTTATATTTTTTCATGTGGAAAATGATTTCTGATAGAAGCTAGTTGTTTGCAGGTGCTCCAACATCCAAGAGTGAGAGTGAAGATAATTGTACGGATGTCTAGACAAAGGAGGCTAGTCGAATTGCATAAGGAGATGGTTCATCGCGTGGAAAAGAGGTGATCCAAGAGTTTGATTTAGCCTTCCAAGCTTATTTAAGTTTCATGTTTGTTGATGTATTGCAAGTATGTTAAACTTTTGGGGAAATTTTGTAGAAAATATGGAAGGTTTCATTATAAAATCATAGTCTAGAAAAAGTGCAGTGGAAAAAAAAAAAGTAAAAAAAAAAATCTTTTGATACACGGGAACATTAAGGAACCAGAAATTTGAAGCATGTAAATGGTTATGTCCATGTATCCAAACTTTCTAACAGAAAACTATCTGTTATTTCTAAAAATAATAATAATAGCAATTAAAAATAATGTTTAATTTTACTCAAATAAAATGTATCAGAAAGTAAATATTTTGATGCTACTACAAACATTTACCAAACATTTCATTCATATTGACATACTAATTATATTAGATGTAAGACTTTTGTGATCCATAAAGTAGATAGATGTATTTTGGATTAATCACATCATTAGGATTTGGTTGACGTTTCGAACCAACCAATGTGGTTCATCCTTAGGACGAGGTGAAAAAGCCCAAGGATATTCTTGAATAAATAGAGTGGATGCATCATTGTCTGGAATAATTGTCAGACATGCTCTATTCAGGATCATGTGCTCCTCTTTGACAACATAACAGTTATGTATTCATCCTATTATTCTAACTTATTGATCAGTAATCGAACTTCATTCCTGGACATAGAATTTTTTACGCAACATGTAGAAGACGTTGTATCTCCCTCTATGTGGACCTATATGCCAACTTTGTCTAGATTTTTATATGGTTCAAAGTTTTCCCCCTCAACATCGGGTGATAATTCCATTGTTTACAGCATATACTGTGTTTTGCGTTCAAACAATAACACCAAAAGGCATCCAAAGATAGCTAAAGGTTGTTGTTTCGTTGTTCAATTGAATTATGAAGCTTCAAAGTTTGTCCCCTCATCATCCAGTGATCAATCCATCCTTGTGAGCGTTGAGCCCGTTCTGCGTGAAAACCCTGACACCGAAAGCCTTCCAAAGTTCAATGAAGGTTGTGGTTCTGATGTCCAATTGAATAATGAAGTCGTGGCCTTGGTTAGATTTCAATGATTGGGGAGTAATATTCTCAACCACAAAGATATCTATAAAAGTATTAATCACAATATAAATTACAATTATAATTATAATATTAATAGCAATAATATTCACAATAAGGATTATATATCGATTAATAATAACAATAATTTAAATAATCTAAATAAAATTAGTAATAGTAATGACATTGGTATTATTGACATCATTAATAATAGAAATAATAATGCTAATACTAACAAGAATGCTAAGATTGACAACGCTAATATTAATAATTTATCTTTTATGAAAATTGTCATTAATCTCTCTAATTCCAATTTTGACTCTTACGTTTTTAGTCTCCTCAATACGGGGTTTATTTTTCCCTTGCCCCGAAGAAGATTCCCTCTGATGAAATTATTTGTAGCATTGAATATGGCATTAAGGATCTTCAACATAATGTCAAGGAGACTATTAGGCAAGATTGTTTAATTGTTCTTAGGAAGGCCAAGCCTCCCAAAAGAAAATTGAGCAAGCCTGAGGTTATTTTCCTTAAAACCCTAAGGGAAAACCCTAGCATTGTCATCATCAAGGCTGATAAGGGTGGTGCCATTCTCATTTTCGATAAAACTAACTATGTTAACAAAATGATAGACCATCTCTCCAATAGTGGTAGTTACATTAAGCAAAAAAGTAATCCCCTTAAAATTTATTTCTGAGGAGATTCCCTCATCATTAAGTCATATCCATCCCTTGATCCTCTCTCTAGAAAGCTTATTCAGAGTAATCCCCTCACCCCCAGGATTTATAGTCTTTCAAAAATTCATAAATCTGGAGCCCCTTTAAGACCTATTTTTAACACAATAGGTGGTCCCTCTTATCATCTTGAAAAATTCTTAGCCCAAAAGCTTAAGCCCCTTGTGGGTCTCACAGACTCCTAAGTTAAGGACTCGGCTTCCTTTATCAGAGAATGGAGGGACATCAGGTTGGAACCTAGGGAATTCTTGGTAAGCTTTGAAATTGTTTCCTTATTTACTAAGATTTCCATCTAGGAAGCAATTGATGTCATTAAATGAATATCATACCAGGACATGTCCAAATTAGTTGGCCTCTACCTCACCTCAACTTTCTTCAGTTTCCAAGATGAGTACTATGAGAAAAATTGCAGTGTTGCAATGGGGTCCCCTCTCTCCCCTATTGTTGCTAACTTATTCATGGAGGATTTTGAAACGAATGCCTTGACCTCTTCTCAATTTCGCAATAGGAAGTGGAATAGGTTCATGGATGACACTTGTGTTATTTAGCCCCATGGTCGTGAGAAGTTAGATATGTTTCTGGGACACCCTAATTCCCAGTTAGACTTAATCAAATTCACCATGGAAGTAGAGGTGGATGGTTCTTTACCCTTCTTAGATATCCTTCTTTCTAGAATGGATGATGGTTCCATTTCTCACCAATGTTTTTGCAAAAAACTCACATGAAACAGTATCTTCATGTTGGTTCGCATCATTTTCCTGCTCAAAAATTTAGTGTTCTTTGCACTTTTGCTACTTGTGCTATAATAATCTCTGATGAAAATCACTTGGAGTTAGAGAAGTCTCATCTTCTTAACGTTTTTCAAAATAATGGGTACAGTAGATCTCAAGCCCTTAAGGCCTTCCAAAACTCCTATGAAGGTTTAAAAATCATATATTTGCGAGTTGATCCTATATCCAAAATTAATCTCCCCTTTATCGAAGGGATACACGGACAAAATTTCCCATGTCCTTAGAAGGAATAATGTTTCCTCTTTATTCAAGCCTTTGTATACTATTAAAAATTCTCTCGGATCTGTCAAGGATCCTATCGACCCAAAGGACATGAAAGGTGTTTACATGGTTCCTTGTTCCTCTCGCACTCCCTATATTGGTGAAAAAGGTCGATCGATTTGATAGAGAATCCAAGAGCATGCATCAAACATTAGATACAATCGATCACACACATCAGCTTTTGCTGAACATGCTGAAAATTCATGTCACCATTTTTGCATTGAGGACTCCAAATTCATTCCTAGGGTGGATCACTTCCTTCATAGGAAGCTTAGGGAGGCCATTGAGATTGAAAGGCATGCTAAGGATATCAATAGGGATGATGGTTGGAAGTTGAGTAAGAGCTCAACTGCATCTCTTTCTAGACGATTTTTCTCCCATTCTCTAGGTCTCTTTTTCCTTTTGGTCTTTTTAGGGTTTTATTTCTCTTCTTTCTTCTTTCCCTTATTTGTGAGTTTTTTCCTTTAACCCCTTTTTTTTCTCCCCTTGTTTTTATATTATTCATTCTCCTTGGTATTATCTTATAATTATAATATATAATTATCTTATAATGATAGTATATAGTTTCTTATGTATTATATTAATTAAAATAATATTTATTAATAAATGATCAAAAAAATTGTCACGGGTGCAACTCAATTGGCTATCTAAGAAATGTGAAATTTTTGTAACTGGAAAGACTCAGGTTCAAATCCCCCTATTTTGATTTGGGCTGCTGGGAGGATGACAATTCGTGGCCCCCAGAGGTTTGCTAGTAGTTATCTGGCAGGCTTCCTCATTCCTCTAGATTATATAAAAATAATAATAATAATAACTAAAAATTTTAATCAATTGTATTAGAAATATTTATTAATATTTATAACCATTTAGTAATAAAAAATTTAATATTTTATTATTATATTTAATTAAAAGGGAGAAAATAAAATTTGTATATATAACTAATTAAATAATTTTTTAATGGCTAGTTTTTTAAAACCACTAGTTTAACTGCTAGTTTTTTAAAACGGCTATTTTTCTTAGACTTATTCAGGACAATGATATATCCACACTATTTGTTTAGGAAGATCCTTGGGCTTTTTCACCTTGTCCCAAGGATGGACCACATTGGCTGGTTCCAAACGTTGACCAAATCCTAATGATGTGATTAATTACATATATATATATATATATATATATATATATATATATATATATATATATATATATATATATATATATATATATATATATATATATATATATATATATATATATATATATATATTAGAAATAATTAATAATTTTTTTATTCCATTTAATATTATGGTATTGGTATGGATAATATTATTCTCTTGCTTAAAAGATATAAAAATAAAATGTATAAATTTAGGTTACAGTGAACTCTTTAAACTTCAACAATATTTTAGTTTTAGTTCTAAATTCATCTCATATTTCAACAACATTTTATTTTTATTTTTAATTGTATCAGGCTATTAATAATATCACTACTTAATCAACTCATATTCCAATGGTTTTATTTTTTATTTATCTATTTTTCAAATATTAAAAATGAGTTATATTTATTTCAAAAATAATTTTAATTAAACATAAAACACTAAAAATAAATTTCTCTAAAATTAACGCAAAAATGGAGTGTCAATTTAAATTTATTAAACTTATGTTAAACATCAGGTTAGTGCATGTAATTGAAGGTTACTGGAAAGTAATACTTCATATCCCTTATAATTACATTTATAATTACATGTTTCACAAATTTCTATTATCTCTTTTAAATTTGTCATAAAATTTTATTATTTCTTTTCACACTTTATCTCTAATAAAAATTTAGTATTTAAAAATAATAATAATTTGATATAATATTTAAAAATAATAATAAAATAAATAATTATTAAATTGATTTTTTTTATAAAAAACATAAAAAATAAAAATATGATTTAAATATTTATTTAAAATATAATATTTATAAATAATTATTGAATTTAATATATATATAACATTTTTTAATTTCATTTAATATTATGGTATTGGTATGGATAATATTGTTTTCTAGCTTAAAAAAATATAAAAATAGAATGTGTAAATTTAGCTTACATTGAACTATTTAAACCTCAACAATATTTTATTTTTATTTTTAATTTCATCTCATGCTACAATGGTTATGGCTATTAATAATATCTCTACTTAATCATCTCATATGTCAATGGTTTTGTTTTTTATTTATCTATTTTTTAAATATTAAAAGTAAGTTACATTTATTTTAAAAAGTAATTTTAATTCAACATAAAAAAAAACTAAAAATAAATTTCACTAAAATTAACTTAAAATTATGGAGTGAGTGTCAATTTAAATTTATTAAATTTATGTTTAACTGTATTTAAATTCCATGTTCAAGTTAAATTTAGTAGCTATTGGAAAGTAACACTTCATATCCCTAAAGCAGGAGCTAGCAATATCCAGGGGGGCTTCAACTATGCTCGAACCTTCTGGCCTATCCTGATTCCGCTTCTTATTTAGTTCTTGGGCTTTGATAGCAGATGCCTTGGGTTACAGGTCATACATGCTAGAAGCTGCTCGGCTATGGGGTATTTCTCTATTCAGCTTAATATAAGGTCCTTATTGGAACATAACCTTAATCTAAGCTTGATTTTATGCAAGAAGTGGGAGAGAATAAATCCTTAGTGTCGTATCAGCAGAAGTACCTGGATATCTAATAAACGAGTCCGTTGGTATCTAATGAAGGAGATGGATACTTTCGCTGAATCTCTGTGGGACTTGAGAAGATAAGTTAATGTTGGAACATGATATGTTAGCAGAGATGGAGCTCACTGTGAAAAAGGTCCGACAAAATTTGAAAGTTTCCCAAGATAGGTAGAAATCATACACATATAAGAAAAGGAATTATAAGGAGTTTATGGTAGGGGATCATGTATATGTTTGATTGAAACCAAAGAAATCACCTCGCAGTGGAAGGGATGTAAAAAAATCCCCCTCGATATTATTTACCATTCACAACTCTAGAAAGAGTTGGACCTTATGCATGCCAACTTGCATCACACACCTACATGTGAGTCTAGACATATTATTAACTGGAAAGAGGTCTAGGTAAAGAATTAATAAATAATATTTCCTTGATAATTAATGATGTTTAGAAAAGATCCATAAGCTAATGATAATTTTTTAGTGGAATAAGTTGAACCAGAAGGATAGTTCCTGGTAGACCCTCTACGTATTCCCGTTCGAAGAGAAACAATGCTACAAAGGTGAGCTATCACCTAGGTTAAAGTGCAGTGGAGTCACTTTAGCCCATAAGAGGTCAGTGAGGAGGATGAAAGCTTGATGTGAGAATCATACCTTGACATGTTATAAGGGCACGATCAAACATCGAGGACAATGTTTTTCTCAAGGGGGGGAAGATGTAACACCCTTTCTCATGTAAATAATCTTCATTTACCTTTTACTATGCAAGAATTGGTAATTTAGATTTTGAAGAGGTTGGTACAATAACTTTGAATATAAAATTGTATTTATTATTTTTATTAGTTTTAAAGTTATGCCGAGTTTCTAGATAGTTAGACAATTACTCCCTCCCCCTTGAGAGATTGAATATAAAATATCTAATTTGGGGGAAAGCCATGAGTGGCTATAGAGGGAAGTAAGAGGAAACAAGGAAAAGAGAAAAACTATGATAGGACATTATGAAGTGAGCAAGTGTACTACTGAAGGGTGTTCTTGAGCTTGTCACAACTGGTGGAAACCTTGAAATGAAAACTCTGGATTGGAATAGAGGTATTGAGGTCCCAAAATAATTGTTGTCTTAAACTACTCTGGAAACTAAAGAGGCTCAGGGGGAGACCTAGAAATAATTGCTAGTCACATAGGTTGGGTGGTTAAAGGAGTCTCTTCATGGTTCTATTTCTCTAGCAGATCTAACTAAGACATATAAGTATCTTTTATTTGAAACAAATATGATATTTAGATGTATCTATTTCTGTAAAACAAAGTTCATTCTTCTTGAAATATAAGAAGGGTTTTTTCATAAATAAGAAAATACATTTGGAAAATTATAGTATAAACAAAGTATTGATGAAGAAAAATGCAGGGGAAATTTACATGATTCTCATTGTATTAAAGGTGGATGTGAAACATAATTAAAGAAATATAATAGAAGGTTCTTGTTGTGTTTGAACGAAAGGAAATCGAAATAACTGATTACAGAGTTGGTTTCGAGTACGAAACATTGAACTTTGTCACTACTTGAAATAAAGTTCTTATTTATATGTATTCTTTTATGTGTTAAGGTAACTAATTCTAAATATTAAGAGGGTTGAAAGCATTAGGAAAGAAAAAGGTATATTTCCGACAGATTTAACAAATATAGTTATGGTCTATTTTGGGTGAGCCTGTAACAATATTGGAAATAAGTTAGTTCTCGTTGGGGAACCAACATTCCCTTTTAAGGTACTGAGTATAACCGTAAGAAGATAAAAATAAATCATTGTGATATCACTGCGTATGATGAAACACAGTGATCTTGGACATAAAAAAAATTAAACAATTCCACTATGAAGTATAAATGGAAAACTCAAGCACAAATATACCTATATCTAAAATTCAAATGCACTCACACAATAATAAGAATCTAATCTACAAATATCTACAACATGCCCAATATATACAACTAATAGAAAACATGATGAAATTAACCTTGCATGTGGAAACTAATAAAATATAGAAAATTCGTTAATTAAGGAAAGAAGGTGTTACACAGAATTTTGTCGCCGCCCCTGCAATCCCTTGTCCCGCATATTGGAGGGTCTTTCTCGTGACCTGTGAGCAGTGTCATACTCTGTGAATAATTTCTTTGCATCATTCTGCATAAGGACATGATTCCCCCTATTGAACATTTCCTTAGAAAGCACTCAAAAACCTATGTTTTTGCATTGCCGCGGGTAGCCAGTTCACCCCTAGTGCCAATGGGAATGATTTTCACTAGAGCCCGAGCTAGCTGGCACTCTGTCTCTTTTTTGTGCCCATGCCAGCCTTTTTTGGAATGTTTTTTAACAAGTTAGAGGCAGAAGTTTCCTTTAACCACCTCTGGAATGACTCATTGCAAGTGGTTAAAATCAATAAGCCATGTATCTCTTCCTTTAGGAAATGGTTGATAGAACATTCTTTGAAGATAGGACACCCCTCCATGATTATAGGGATACTAACGTCTCCTTCTCCCTCTATATAAACAAGCCTTCTCCCTTTACAAAAGCTAGAGTTGAACATATAGCCAAGAAGCTGAACTTGGAGAAGAGATATTATAGTTGAGTAATTGCTATGGAGAAGGTTGAACCAAGGAGGATCTCGTACAGAGAGCCTCGTATGAATTCCCGACGAGCTTTGTGAGACGTGCTCCGATGGAACCTTGTTGGAGGAGATTGCAATGTCGAAGTTTGGTTGTACTCTTCCTTCTTTAAATAAATATACTCGACTATGGTATTGATTCCATCTATGTGCAATGTTTATTTGACGCATTTGATTTAGTCTTCTTCGACTGAATGATAGTTAGGAATGAGAAATAGTATGTTTTTTATTGTCTTCATTTCTTGTGTATGTGCAGGTATACGAGCGTGAAAACGAGTGGATCATGATCTGTCAAATCAGGAGTGAGAGTTAACCATCATCCCAGAAAACACAACAGCGTAGGACCTACGGTAACTGATCTACCAAGTCTTTGTCCATTCTTAAATAGGAATTGATGTCATAGCGTGTCTCGTTTGTTGCTAGAACCACTCTAGGGCTAGTGGGATCGCCTCTTTCCGCAGAGGGGATTTACCTCAACAATAAATTGGCGACTCCACTAGGGATCAGTGTGAGTTTGTATTTCGTCCTTTAGGTCTTCTTCTTGGACTTTTCTTGCTTAGATTGCCTTTTTTGGTTATCTTTGTTGAGTCCAAGACCCCTGTTCAGCCCCAGAGGATCAGATCTGACCTCTGTTTTTTCCAAAATTTTCATCTTTTAAAGGTTGGCTTGGTTGGTGTGGTTTCTAGTCTAATATTCGCACCCACTGGTGCTTGTTTCCAGTTCATCACCCGCACCATCCCCTATCTGGCGTGTATTACAACCAGATAGTCGCGCCATTTCTTGTAAGTGCTAGGGTTTCCCCTGTTTTGGAGTTTTTGGTCAGTATTTTTTTTTTGGGTATTTTCTTGACTTGTTTGAATGATTTGAGATTGTTTGTGAGTGTGAACAACCTCCTCCCTTTGTTTTTTTTCCCGTTTCTTGTCAGCATCATAGCCCTAGGGTTTTCTATTGCTTTGGTATGCTAAGCCTCCTGTAGGAGCTTTTCTCTTTTTTTTCGCAGCCACCTTCATTATTTGATTGATTGCATTCAGCTCCCTGGATCCATTTTTAGTGATTGCATTTGATGGAATGAGTATTGCCTCTTTCATTCAGTTTTGGTCACACTGAGCATAGCTCACATTGCTTGTATGGGTCCATTTCAACATCTTTATTCGATTTTAGAGATTGCAACATTAGTTTGAGTTTGTGTTTTGTTTTCTTTTAAGTTGATCGAATTGTTTCGTTTCGACTCTCGCTTTGAAATTCTAAAACTAGTGTGAAGGTTTATTTTTCATGTCATTTAGTGCACTCTTTGCTCTATTACATTGAAAAATAATATATATATATATATATATTCTTGAATTCTTGTTTTCATTGTGGAATTGGAAAATATTTCGCATAACTAGCATTAGGAATTCTAGGAAGGATTTCTCATTTTCATTAGCTTGCATTAGGTACTGTAGTGGCTATTTGTGTGTGTTCTCATCATTTTTTATTGCTTGAAAACTCTTAACTTTCTCATAGATAGCTCTTCATCAAACGAAATGGTATTTTATGGCATGTATCTTGCATTCAGGGATTCGTGAGATTCAACATTTGGTAGGACCTTAGAATTGAAACATAAATACAAGATCGACTTAAAATTTATTCAATTAACCTAAGGCAACATTGAAACATAACGGAATATTTAGTGGTCTAAGTTAGAGACATGTTCTGGCATCTTTAAACCTATTAGTTGTCGCTCACCATCTGGCTTCATACAATGCTAGTACGGACTTGTGCTCCCCGTACCATCGAGTATATAAAGGGAGACCCCTCTAAGTTGCAATCCTTTTATCTGTAGGAAGCCGAGTCTTCCTCCTTGTAACTGTGATACACCAAACATAGCATTCGGGGAGACTACCTACACGTACGTCAAGTCCTTGGTTGCTTTTTTCTTTCATTTTATAACCAAGGTGTATATGGTAGTTCACGGGGACCTGGTACACCATTTTACCAAGACTACCTAAGCAGTCATTTTTGGTCTTTACTGACTCCATAAATTTGAAAAGATCATCGAGCACTTGTCCTTTCACGCTCGTTTCAAACTGAAAGAGAATAGATTCATATTTGACTATTTCTTGACTCTTAAAACATGAAACATCAAATGTTTGGTTTCAATTTGGTAAAATAAACTACCTACGATTACACACCCTTTAAAGTTTGATTACTTGGCCTGTCTTTGTTTGCCTAGGTTTTGAGCCAAAAGTCTTCCCTTTTTATCTTTTTCCCTTTTCTTTCGTGTGCTACAGTCATAGTGGTGGAACCATCGGTTTCGTCTACTGGTAGTCCTTACACGGACGATTCATCTGAAACTTCGCATACTTCTAGGTTTGTCGAGCTTGAGAAGTGTGTCATCCCATCAGAGTACCTCTTTCGAGAACCTGTTGATATCCATTGGCCTCTTTCCAACGCTTCGTTTGGGTTTGGGGTCGGGGAACATTCCCCCCCCCCCCCACATCGGGATCACCATTTTTGGCAGGTATCATACCTCCTAGCCCCTGTACTCTTTTGCAAGATCTTACAGTGGATTCAGAAACTCGTCTAGTCCTAACGGCAGTGAAGGAATTCTAGTTTCTGATGAAGAAAACCATCTTTTTCCAGAAGACATCCATCCATACCTTGCTCAATCTTCACCATCGGTGTCGCTTCCAGCTGGATATAGGTCTTTGGGTCAAATTATAGCCTGTATTGCCTCAATGGCAACATCAACTCTGTCAAGGGGGTCTGTTCTCCCATCGTAAGGGATGTTGCCAATGACACCCGTCTCGTCGATGCCTTTTGTTACATCTGTCCCCACCAGGCCTACTATCTGTGTGGTTGCGTCAGCACCAGTTGTCACTGCTCAATCCTTAGGAGTTTCAGCTTCGGTAGAGACTTCGATTTCCATGGCAATTCTTTACGGCCTTTCTTTTGAAGAGTATCGGCTAGCTGTTCAGCCGCAGAGCTCCCCAGATTAATTAGTCCTCTCAAGATCTCAATCTTCCTTATTTTTCTCATTATGGAGTGGATGGTACCCAGATTTCTTCGCTTCCATTTCAATATGATGAGCACGACAACCCTATCTATTTTCCTACTCCTGAGGCTTATCGGTACATTAATGGTTTTATACCTACCTTTCTTGTGCAACCTTATAACCAACAAGGACAACCCTTACCGGGACAAACTTCGGTTTAGTAATGATATGCTTTTGGCCCACAAGGACAACCCTTTCAGGGACAACCTTTGGCCCAGCAAGGGTATGCGTACGACCCACAAGGACAACCCTTATATGGACAACCTTCGGTCCAACAGGGATTATTTTATGGCCCGCAAGGGCAGCCTTACAATCCTCAAGGTCAAACTTTACAAGCTCAGCCTCTGGTCCAACCAGGGAAACCTTAAGGACCATTCGGACAACCGGTATATCAACCCAAACCTTCATACGGTCCTGGGGGGAAAATCCATCCATCTCAACCTTTGGTGCAACCACAATAGCCATATTTTCTGATTGGTCAAAATGTTGCACAGCAAGGGCCATTTTATGGTCCTGCCACAGGTCAACCTGGTTATCAGGCACCACCTGCCCCACCACAACCATCAGGCCAACCTGCTCAGCAGGGGCAACCTGGTGACCCTCATCATTCAGGTCAACCTGTTCAACCAAGATAACCTGCACAACTTGTTAACCCTGCTTAGTCACCACTCTATTCTATGCCATAGCCAAATCAACCTGTGCACCTGACCTATTCAGCTTAGCAGGGCCCTACTTATCAGTAGCCCATTCGACCCCAAGGTGGTTATTTTCCTCAAGGTTATTATCGACCGGTTTACAACCCACCTCAAGGTTATGCTTATTACCCTCAACTGTCAGGCTATACTTATACTTCGCAGCAAAATCCCTATGATGCTCAATCGGGACCCTCATATACTCAGAATTAGTATCCTAGTTATCAACCCCCGTATCCTGGTTCTCAGCCACCATATCAACCGAATTATCTAGCTTATACCCCTTATGGTCAGAATCCTTCGGGACAAAACCAATGGGGGCAGAGTTATACTCAACCAGGATGGAATATGGGTACAGGTCCTTATAGAGGACCTGGTATGCCTTTTAATCCACAATTACCTTTTCTCAGCACGTTGGAGTTACCAAATGTGTCCAAATTGATAAATGATCCCATTCTTCATAATCCATATTGTCCCCCGATTCCAACGAAGGTTCTTGGTGATTGTCCCAAGTTTGATGGAAAGTCTAGAGAAGACCCCCAAGCTCACATCATGACATACCATTTATGGTGTTCTTCCAATTCTTGGGTGGATGACTCCGTCCTACTTCGTCTTTTCCAGTGCAATCTTACTGGTGCTACTGCTAAGTGGTATATCAAACTGCCTCGTGGTATCTTTCAATATTTCAACACTCTCGCTATGGCATCCTGACTCATTTCTAGTTGCCGATTTGTTATGAAGCTGGGACGCATCTCCTAACATCCTTGAAATAGGACTGGGCTACCCATATCTCAAACCACATTCATGAATGGAGACGGCATCATTTCCTAATCAAGTTCGAAATTCCTGATCAGCTTCTTACTCATTGGTTCACTAACTCTTTTTTCAACCAGATTATGAAAGACATCGCCATGGGGGCATGTGTAACCAAGGAACAAGCCATTGCTCATGCCCAGTACCTTGATTTAGTGTGCTCTCAATCGATCATTTTGCCAGCTAGCCGATCAGTCGACATCGTTATTGGTTTTGTATCTCAGACTTCACACAAGTCTTCCAATGGGAAGAAAAAATCAAATTCTTCCAATACTTCTGCTCCTCATTCTACCCCAGATTCTGGTAAAACCTTGGAGGTCAACGCTGTTCAGGCCAATCTTGTGGACAAGACTTCCAAGGGGAAAAAGAAGGGCAAAGGCAAGGCCAAAACCAATGCCTCGAAATCGAAATTGTCTAAACCTCGTGGTGATGATGGTTCATAGCGAAAGCCAAAGTATCCCTATCTAATTTGTGAAGGAGAGCACTACACTAAGGATTGTCCTAGATGATCCGAGGTTAGTCAACTGCTGAAAGGCTCTAAGGGAACCCTGGGGGTCCTTAAAGAACCTTTCCCATCTTAGCAGACCTAAATGGTTGATCAATCTGCACCATCTACATCATTGGGCTCTCAAGTATTCATGATGAATGGTTCTACACCCATTTCCATCGCTACTCGGTCGAAAGATTATGCTGGCTTGCGGTAGGCAGCCAGGAAAGAGATCGCCAATGGTCCTCCTCCCCCACCTACCTTTGGTCCTCTCGAGATTGAAAGACCCAGTGCTGAACCCATTTTTTGGCCACCTTCTAAAGGTGTTCTCTGGAAATCTTCCTATAATTATAAGGCCCGTGTTGTTCAGCATTACAGTATTTTTGACGATTTAGCACAGGCGCCATCCACGATTTACACGTTAGAAGTCCTCCAAAGTTGTCCATCTCAATGAAAGGCATTATTATCTGCCATCGACAATATCGATCCTGCTGATTCTAGTCTTCTCACTTTCGACTTAGAGAATTTCGTCCCTCGACTTCTACACCAGATTGCGCTTGTCAAACAAGTTGGTATTAACGGTCTCAATATCCATAGGGCCATTGTGGACAAAGGTGCATCCACCTGTGTCATGTCATCTGCTTGCTGGAAGGCTATTGGCTCTTAGCTCTCACTTCATCACCCAATTCCGTTGAGGCATTTGATGGAAGGGAATCGAAACCTTGGGTGTTCTCGCTAGCTTACCGATCATGTTGCAAGGAAATATGATCAATGTTGAAGTAGAAGTCGTTGACGCTAAACTCAATTAAAATATTCTACTTGGTCACAGTTGGAATCATGCCATGATGTGCGTTCCTTCCACCCTCTTTCGACTTCTAAAGTTTCCTCACGAGGGAAAAATCATCACTGTCGATCAGTTGTCATTATTTATGTCATCATCTGAGAATAACGTGCCATACATTGATCAAATTCTGTCTCCCCCTGACAATGTAGGGCCCGGTCTCTTAAAAGACCCTACTCTCATGGGTATTTTTCCCTTTCCACCACCAAATACCATTCAAGTTAATATGATCTCTCTGTCAGATGACCCATGGATCATCCCTTTGCCTGAACAGGTTGATTCATTTGGGGATTCGATGCCACTTAGTCCAGTTGAAATCAATTATTATGAGCTTACAGCTGCATCCGGTTCTTCTCCTTCTGAGGTGCTCCTTTGAGCATGGCTCTTGAAGTTTATTCTCAATCCCCCTTGCTCGATGATGCCAATTCACAGTATCCTCTGAAAGAAATGTTTCCATCCAATGAAGCTATTGTGGAAACCATGTCTCTCGAGGATCTACCGTGGAGCAATGGGCATCATTGTTCCTTGCTTATGCCCTACCTCGGGGCGATGTCTGACTATCTTGAGAAGTTTTCATCCAAAGTTCCTTCTCTGCCACTTCAAATGCCTATCTTGACTCATGAATTCTTCGCGGAAGGTAACTTGGGTAACATCACTCAAACGATGCCTATCAACATTTCTGTGAGATCGGGAATTGTCGAGAACATCCATGTGGGAGTCACTTGTTCTCCAGATGAAGTCCAAGTGTACACTAGCCTTTTTCACAAATTTTGTGATGTTTTTTCCTGGTCTTATGAAGATATGCCTGGTATTGATCCCAGTATTGTGGTGCAAAAGATTTCCACCTACCTAGGTGTGAAGCCTGTGCACCAATGTCTCTGTCTAGTGCATCCTCAGAAAGTTGCCACCATAAAAGTTGAAGTTGAAAAACTTCTCAAAGCAGGTTTCATTTATCCGATTCATCTGACAGAATGGGTATCCAATATTGTTCCCGTGGATAAGAAGTAGGGAGAAATTTGTGTTTGTGTTGATTACCGCGATATTAATCGGGCTTGTCCTAAAGATAACTATCCCACCCCTTTCATCGATCAGATCATTGACGATTGTGCAAGGAGTGAGATTTTTTCCCTTATGGATGGTTTTTCTGGCTATAATCACATCAACATTCTCCCGTCCGACCAACATAAGACCACTTTTATCTGTCCGTGGGGAAAATTTGCGTATAATAAACTCCCTTTCGGCTTGAAAAGCATTGGAGCTAAGTTCCATCATGCGATGTCTTATGCCTTTCATGATATTCGTCATATTGTTCAACCATACCTGGATGACCTTCCGGCTCATTCAACTGTGTGAAATTACCACCCGAATCATATCCACCAAATCTTTCTTCATTGTAGACGTTACAACATTCGGCTTAATCCGCATAAATGCATCTTCTACGTCGATTCTGGTAGAATTTTAGGCTTTATTGTATCTAAAGATGGAATTTACCTTGACCCGCTGAAGTTTGAGGCTATTGTTAATATCCCCTCCCCATCCTCGTTGCACCAGCTCCAGAGTCTCCAAGGGAAATCAAACTTCTTGCACTGCTTTATCCCAAACTACACCGAAGTAGCCAAAGGATTCACATGACTTTTAAAGCAGGACGTCCCTTTCTGTTGGGATGAGATTGCTTAGCAGTATTTTGATAAGCTTAAGACGTTTCTCTTCAACGCTCCCCTATTATGTCCTCCAAATTACCATCGTGATTTCACCCTTTATCTTGCTGTCGCCTTTAGCACGATTGCCATGGTTTTGGTTCAAGATGATGATGACGGTAATGAGCATGTAATTTACTACTTGTCTTGGAACCTTCTCGACCCTGAAACATGTTACACACATGTCGAGAAGTTAGCGTTGGTTGCGGTCCAGGCTATCCAGCATTTTTGTCACTACATCCTTTTACGCACAGTGACCATGATTTCGGACTGTAACCCCATGACTTATATTCTATCTCAGAAATTGCTGGGGCAAAATACTCGAAGTGGATCATTATTTTCCAAGAGTTTTATTTTGAGTTCACTACATCCAAATCAAAGAAATCACTTGTTTTTTCTAATTTGATTTGTTCTCTCTCCGTTGACTCTACTTCTTCTCGATCCGAGGATCATATTATAGATGAAACTCTTTTTCTAATTAGCACCCTCAATCTGTGGTATAGTGATATCATTATGTAACTCTATAACTCTACTTTTAGGTTTGATTTGACGAAGAATGTCTAACGCTGCATTCGACATCAGTCACAACCCTATCGTATCATCGAAGATAACCTTTATCGTGTTGGACTCGATTTCATGCTCCGCCAATTTTTGGGCCTTAAGGAGGCTGAGAAAGTTTTAAATGAGTGCCACAGTGGCACCTGTGGTAGTCACATGTCTGGATATTCCACTTCACATAAGATCCTTCATGCTGCCTATTTCTGGCTGTTTATCTTTAAAGACTGCATTGTCGCAGTACGCAAGTGTCATGCATGCTAGATATATCAACGCAAGATGCATGCACCACCAGTTCCTTTACATCTTGTCATTACCGTGGGTCCTTTTTCCAAATGGGGCATCTATTTTATGACAATTGTAACCCTCGTTCGGCCAGGGGGCAAGCCTATATTATCGTTTCCATCGATTATTTCACGAAATGGGCCGAAGCAATGCCTACACTGGCTGTGGATGGTAAGATAGCGGTAAAATTCATTTTCAATCATGTTATTACTCAGTTTGGTGTTCCTCAGGCCATCTTCACTGATCATGGTTCTCATTTTCAGGATTATATGATGGTGGAGCTCACATCTAAGTTGGGCCTGTGTCACGACAGCTCAATGCCTTATTACCCTCAAGCTAATGGCCAGTTTGAAGATGTCAATAAAGTTCTTGTTACAATGCTTCAATGAGCAATTGGGATCCATAAATCAAATTGGCATCTCATGTTGTTCTCAGCTCTTTGGGCTTACCGAACGTCAATTAAGAGTGTGACTAGATTTACCCCCTTTCATTTGGTATATGATCTGGAAGCCACTCTTCCGATTGAATGTGAAATCCCTTCACTCAAAATAGCTATGGAATTACTGCCTGATACTTCGCTTGAAGAAGAGCATCTTCTATATTAGAGAGATTGGATGAAACTCATCGCTTGGCTACCTTGGTCATCGAAGCACAGAAGAAGTGAGTCAAAGCCCATTTTGACCAAACAGTTTCCCCTCGTACTTTCATCGAAGGTGATCTCGTTTTCCTATACGACCAAGCTCATGACAAGCTGGGGGCAGGAAAATTCCAACCCATGTGGCATGGGACATACATCGTTAAACATGTGTTACAAAATGGGGCTTATGAGCTTATTGATAATTAAGGTTATCCTTTATCGCAACCCACAAATGGGTTGTACCTAAAAAATTATTATGCTTGAGTCATTCATGCATGATATGTGTACATAGGTGATTTTTTCATTTTTTTGCATGTTTTGGTTTGTGCTTTGTGAGATTTGTCTACTTACTGGGTCTTGTTTGTTTTGCAAATGTCTATTTCCCCTTATGTTAGTTTCGCGGATGGTGCTTCCCGCAGTACCAGGAACTTGTCTTCGGCAGCCTGGGTAATTTATGATATTGTTGGTGAGTTGATTAACTTACAAGGTATTTGTCTAGGACCAACTACAAACAATGTCACTGAATATAGTGTTGTTTTGGAACTGTTAACCGAGGCAGTTAACCTTGGCATACGTGCATTGCTCGTGAATTTGGATTCACATCTTGTTGTTCTTCAACTTAATGGTCATTATTCAGTTCGAAACCCATGCATTTTAAGATTGTATTTTCTTATTCGTTTACTTTAAAGACATTTTGATTTCATTACATATCAACATAAACCAAGACAAATGAATACATTAACAAATGAAATAGCTAACATGGTGCTCGATAGACATTTGCGCAATTTATAAAAACATCATCATATGTAAATAGACCCATGTGAGAAGATAGATTTATGTATATATATCGACTGTTTGCAACGTGTGCATCATAAAAACCAAAAAATAATATATGTCTGTTTCAATTACATCATGAGAAAACATGTCTCTCAAAAATGTGTAGAAAGAAAGCCTAAGTGCCTAATCGGCATGGTGCTCATGATAACAGGTCACCGCCCATACCAACTGCCTCAGCAAGCGATGGATACGACTTGGCACCCCTACAGTGTGTCTATGATAGGATCGAAGCACATCATCTAAGCGAGCATAGTCTGGGACCCCATGGGTGATCCCCTCCAGGTTCTGTACTAGCTCCTCCTTGCCACCCTCACCATGAGGATCAAATCGCGAGGAACTCGCCTCGCTACCAACGACATGCCTGCAGGATGCTCTGGGCAAAAATCTTCATACATATAAAATTTAACTGTCAGAACATGCATATATACTAAAAAATCATAAAACTGATGAAAATAAAAATGAGTCTCACCTAACTCTTCGTCCCAATCCTCTCCCTTCGAGAGCGAGAGGTCAGGATCTCCAGTGAAGTCTGTGTTGGCGTAGGGCCAGTGCTCCATGGCAATCTGTTGTCATCAGAGCCAATCAAAAAAATCTGGCCTCCAAGACATCTGTTGGCTACCCCTTGCTATAGGCATCAATGTGGCCCATTGAACCATCCATGGCTCTATGGGTGGCGGCATCGGGAGAATAACCTCCAGACACTGGAATATGGGTAATCGTTCCAAGAAGAATGATACCAAAATTGATCCATACCCAAATTTCTTTAGTTTGGTCTTTTTGCACTTAGTGAGCTGTAGTTTGATGTTGACAGTTAAGGCCTCGGCACAGTTGAAGATAGTCGGGTTCATGCACTCTGAGGCAAGAAGTACTTGTGTCATCATGGCCTCATGTGGTGCCTGCGATCCTGTAGCCTGAGTGATAGTGTGTAGCACTACTCTTAGTGCTAGATCATGGATAGTTTTGATGTCCACTTTGCCACTCCCTATTCCTTTTCGTGCCCCTTGGCACACCCTGTCAAATACCATCCCCTTTCTTTCCCCGGAAGGACGGGTACCAGTCAAGATAAGGACTGCACCTCTGCACGACAATCCAGTGATGAAATATACATCTGAGGCTTCCAATTCAAGCTCTCTATCCCAAAGCACAAACTTCTCCTGATCTTCATCCCAAATGCTTATCAAGTATTGAAGAAATTCAAGTTGAGCCCGGAGACATGGTGTCAGGAAGAACTTCTTGAGCCCACAATTCCTGAGGGCATTCATGCATCGTTCATTTTCCATGGATTGTTCATCCTCCTCACTATGTTCTCTCTCTTTCCACTCGATAACCATATTTTTTGCTTTTTTACCTGCATGAATTCATTATAGGAACATTGTAAGCCCCCTTGGGTATTAAAATTTGCAATAAATTGGTTGCATTTTCTTAAATTGAAAGTGGATTTTGAGTTTCCTGGTTGGTGTGACTGTTTTGCTAACATTCGTGCCACCTGGCGCGACCCCCGTGTAAAAAAGGGTCGATTGGCGCGGGTCCGTGCCCGAAACCTGCACCAACCGCGATGCCCTAAATTTTACAAATCCTCCCCTAAGGGACCCAAAATGACAACTAAATGCAATAAAATATAGCTCAAAAGATGGAAAATGATGTCAACTCCTACTTGAAACTGACAAAATCCGGATTGGTTCACTGGTTTGCTCACAATCGTCGTCGTAAGATGACAAGGTAAATGGACCATTGTTGCTCTACAAAGAGGTAAAAGTGAAATGTAAATATTATTTACTATTTATGGTCATTTATAACTTTTCAAAGTCTAAAAATAGGTTTTAAAGAATATTTGTTGATTATTTTCGTATTATTTTCGAGAAATACTTTTTACACACGTCTTTTTGTGCAGCGACAGGTTTCCACATGGTTATGACGAAGAAATGACTTGTATTTTATACTTTTTCAGACTCGGTAAAAACATGAAAAAGTCACTACTGGAGTCATCTTTCAGCTCTTTTCTGACTCTCTAAAACTGAAAAGATCGCTAAGTCGCTTGTCGTTTTGAACTCCTAAAATCGACTGCGAAACGATATCTACCAAGTATACGTTTACCCCTTTTTTGGGCTAGGATAGATTATTTACAAAAAAGGAATACCTTAGCCGATCGCGACTAAGAGGATATCTCGGACACATTTTTCTACCTTTTCAGATATGAGAGACTATTTACGAAAAGGGCCTTGCTGGAGTTTTATTTTATGCTTTCTTTTCAAAGTCTCTAAACATGAAAAGATGTCGAGTTATCCCTTTGTCAGACTCGTTAAAACTAATGACATCAGACTTCGTCGTGATGACGTTACTCGAGTTCCTCCTTCCTAGGGCTCAAAAAATGTACTAGGTTAAATTTTTCCGAAGGAAAAACTTACATCACAAGCACATGTTTTCCCCTTCAAGCTTGTTTTCAAAAATAATTGGGGTACTCGCTAGAAATTGTAGGGGAAAATGGAACCAAGATTGTAGTCGTGTTGGAAGTATGTCGCTCTTGAACATGGCACTTGTTTGCATTCATTTCGGGTTGGGGATATCTCACTTCGTCATTTTTTTGCCTCCATGGGTTTGGGTAATCATTTTTGACCTCTCATCTACTCTTTGCCACGTCACCATGACCTCAGATCCCTTGATATCAAATAGTACCAAATCTAGTGTCGTGCCACCAATATGTTCAAGAGAAGTTTGCCTATGAAGTTTTCAACCTCCCTCTGATTCTCTGCTGGTCTTGATTCACAAACATCATGTTCCTCTGTCTCATGCCAATGATGTGGGAAACATTATGACCCACCTTCGATCAAGGTCACTTCTTGTCAACTCAGCTCAGTATCCAAAAGGCTGATCTAGAGACTCCCTTCAGGTACCTTGGAGCCTGTATACCTCAATGGCAGGTTTTGCACATTCGACACAAGGTTTACATCATTAGCCTTTGATCGACTAACTATGCAAGTGTTCAACGTCAAATCATTGTTCACACTCTGTGGATTGTACTATTTGTACCTTCAGAGCCATTGTCATCATTGGTGGTTTCTGTCGCATTTGTTAATGGCTTTCATCATTGGCTGGTAATCAAACAATTTTCTTCCATGTTCAAACTTCAGCTCACATATTCGCATGCTCAAATTTGTACTTTTTTTGGGTCGAGATGGAGTGCAAGACCCTGGGTTTGTCTGATAAAATCTAGGTTGCGGGTTATTTGTGGATTACTATGACTTATTATGTGACTCTTCTAATTGGATGGTTGCGACCATACCTGAGTGTATTTTTTGATCCCTACTGCTGGATGGCTGTGTCCATACCTCGGATCTCATTTTTTATGTACTCCATTATGGATGGTTGTGCCCATACGACATGTGATGTATCAGATGTATCAATTTTACTTCTACTTGCAGGTCTTCCGACAGCAGTGTTTGGGTCGAACGCGTTCTCATAAAGCATTTCACCCCTCCCTCTCTCTCGGACCTCATGCTTTAGGGGCATCTGTTACACAGCATTTTTTCACCGCCCCTACAATCCCTCGCCCCGCATATTAGAGGGTATCTCTCGTGACCTGTGAGCAGTGTCATACTCTGTGAATACCTTCTTTGCATCCTTCTGCATAAGGACATGATTCCTCCTGTTGAACATTTCCTCAGAAAGAACTCAAAAACCTATGTTTTGGCATTGGTGTGGGTAGCCAATTCACCCCTCACGCCAATGGGGAATATTTTCACTAGAGCCCATGCCAGCTAGTGCTCTGTCTCTTTGTTGTGCCCACGCCAGCCTTTTTGGGAATGTTTCTTTAACAAATTAGAGGCGGAAGTTTCCTTTAACCACCTCAGGAATGACTCAATGCAAGTGATTAAAATCGATAAGCCACTTATATCTTCCTTTAGGAAATGGTTGATAGAACATTTTTTGAAGATAGGACTCCCCTCCATGATTATAGGGATCCTAACCTCTCCTTCTCCCTCTATATAAACAAGCCTTCTCCCTTTACAAAATCTAGAGCTGAACATATAGCCAAGACGCTGAAGTTGGAGAAGAGATATTATAGCAGAGTAATCGCTATAGAGAAGGTTGAACCAAGGAGGATCTCATAGAGAGAGCCCCATCTAAATTCTCGAAGAGCTTTGTGAGACGTGCTCCCTGGAACCCTGTTGGAGGATATCGCAACGTCGAAGCCTAGTTGTACTCTTCCTTATTTGAATTCATATACTCAACTATGGTATTGATTCCATCTATGTATTATGTTTATTTGACACATTTGATTTACTCTTCTTCGACTGACTGATAGTTAGGAATGTGAAATAGTATGTTGTGTATTATCTTCGTTTCTTTTTTATGTGAAGGTATCTGGGCGTGAAAACGAGCGGATCATGATATGTCGAATCAGGAGGGAGACATAACCATTCTCCCAAATGACACAACAGCGCAGGACCTATGGTCAGTGATATACCAAGTATTTGTCCATTCTTAACTAGGAATTGATGTCATAGCGTGTCTCATTTGTGGCTAGACCCACTCTAGGGCTAGTGGGATCACCTCTATCCGCAGAGGGGATTTACCTCACCAACAAATTGGTGACTCCGCTAGGGATCAGTGTGAGTTTGTCTTTCATCCTTTGGGTATTCTTCTTGGTCTTTTCTTGCTTAGTTTTCCTTTTCTGGTTATATTTGTTGAGTCCAAGACCCCTGTTCAACCCCAGAGGATCAGATCTGACCTCTGGTTTTCCAAAATTTTCATATTTTTAAGGTTGGCTTGATTGGCGCGGTTTCCAGTCTGACAGTCATGCCCACTGGTGCTTGTTTCTAGTTCATCACCCGCACCATCTCCTGTCTGGCGTGGATTACAGCCAGACAGTCGCGCCATTTCCTGTAGGTGCTAGGGTTTTCCCTGTTTTGGATTTTTTTATCAGTATTTGTTTTTCTGGGTGTTTTCTTGACTTGATTCGAATGATTTCAGATTGTTTGTGCTGTGAACAACCTCCTCCCTTCGGTTGTTTGCCCATTTCTTGTCAGCATCGTAGCCCTAGGGTTTTCTAGTGCTTTAGTATTCTGAGCCTCCTGTAGGAGCTTTGGTCTTTTGTTTCACAACCACCTTCATTATTTTCTTGATTGCATTCAGCTCCTTGGATCCATTTTGAGTGATTGCATTTGATGGAATGAGTCTTGTCTCTTTCATTCAGTTTTGGTCACTCCAGCATAGCTCACATTGCTTGTATGGGTCCATTTCAACATCTTTATTTAATTTGAGAGACTGCAACATTGGTTTGAGTTTTTTTTTTTTTTTTTTGAGTTGATTGAATTGTTTCATTTTGACTCTCTCTTTGAAATTCTCGAACTAGTGTGAAGGTTTATTTTTCATGTCATTTAGTGCACTCTTTTCTCTATTACATTGAAAAAAAAAATATTTGCTTGCATTCTTGTTTGCATTGTGGAATTGGAAAAACTTTTGCATAACTAGCATTGGGCATTCTAGGAAGGATTTCTCATTTTCATTAGCTTGCATTAGGTACTGTAGTGGATGTTACTATGTGTTCTCATCATTTTCTATTGCTTGAAACTCTTAAATTTCTCATAGATAGCTCTTCATCGAGCGAAATGGTATTTTAGGGCATGTAGCTTGCATTTAGGGATTCATGAGATTCAACATTCGGTAGGACCATGGAATTGAAACATAAATACAAGATCAACTTAAAATTTATTTAGTTAACCTAATGCAACATTGAAACCTAACGGAATATTTAGTGGTCTAAGTTAGAGATGTGTTCCGTCGTCTTTAAACCTAGTAGTTGTCGCTCACCGTTTGGCTTCAGACAATGCTAGTACACACTTGCGCTCCCCGTACCGTCAAGTATATAAAGGGATACCACTCTAGGTTGCAATCCTTTTATCTGTAGGAAGTCAAGTCTACCACCTTGTAACCGTGATACACCGAACACAACATTCAGGGAGACTACCTGCATGTATGTCAAGTCCTTGGTTGCTTTTTTCTTTCATTTTATAACCAAGGTGTATATGGTAGTTCATGGGGACCTGGTAGACCCTTTTACCTAGACTACTTGACCAGTCATTTTTGGTCTTTACTAACTCCATAAATTTGAAAATATCATCGAGCAATTGTCCTTTCGTGCTCGTTTCAAACTAAAAGAGACTAGAGTCATCTTTGACTGTTTCTTGACTCTTAAAACATGAAACAGCAAATGTTTGGTTTCAATTTGGTAAAATAAACTACCTACAATTACATGCCCTTTAAAGTTTGATTACGTGGACTGTCTTTTTTTTCCTGGGTTTTGAGCCCAGAGTCTTCCTTTTTAATATTTTTCCCTTTTCTTTCGTGTGCTACAGTCACAATGGTAGAATCATCAGTTTCATCTACTAGTAGTCCT